>CM044564.2:2889395-3352927 GCA_024416835.2 Perccottus glenii | reverse complement strand
TGCTTCTAGGTTCTGCTGAAAAGTAAAAATGTTACTTTTATTTTGAAAAAAGGTGTGCCAGGCAAACTGTTCAGGAAAGTAAAACAAATAAAAAGGTGTGTAATTGAGCTGGTGGTCGGTAGGAGGCGCTGTTTACTGTCAAATCGAGGCTGTGCCAATGTGAATGAACACTGCCCCCTGCTGTTAATCAAGTGCTAAATTTATTTTTCACATAAAAAAAGAAAAGAAAAATAAAATCTTAGGACACATATTAGATTTGTCCGTTTTTTTATTATGAATTTTTATTGTCTTTGATGCAGCACTTTTTCAGTTTTTCTCATTTGTTTTGGCTCGATTTCTCATTGTTTTATGCAAATGTTTTTTTTCCATAAGATTCTCCACAAATCTGTAAAAATCACCTGAGTATGTTTTACTGAACACAATTTAAATAAATAATTTTTTGAGCCTCAGCAGCAAAAGGCATCACTCAGTTTTATAACCGTTTAAATATCTTCCTCTTCTTTTGGTGAAGCAGACTAAACACAACAATGCTGTATTGCTGCCCTCTACTGTTTATTGTTCAAGTTTTTCACAAATGGATCATATTTTACTAAAAAGTCCAGCACTTTTCGTTTTTATTTTCTTCCAGTGTCCCAGATGTAGGAGTTCAAAGTCTCTGAACAGTTTTGTCTTTGTGTCGAAGGAGCTGGTGACCTGGATAAGGACGTGTCCAGCCTCCGTCTAATGACAGCATTTTAAATATACATTTACATCTGCTCCTTCTGGAGGTGGAAATATAAGAACCTCTCTGTGACGTTTCTGAGCTTGTGGCCCTGTTTTAATAAAATTACTCATGTTGCTTCTTCAGCTGCATGTGAGTTTTGTGATTGTTCGAACCATTATTTAAGAGTACTACAATGAAAATGTGTCTTAAACTGTGATGTAACTACTGACTACACTTTGTAAACTTTGTGAAGACTTTCCATGAACCATTGAACAATTGTGACAGATGCACTTTTAGTTTAAAACTAACAAAAAAAAAAAAAACTATCACCGTCTCTAATTTCTAAACTCAAGAGTCAAGACTTTCACAAATGTATGTTTCCAATAGGAATCACCTGTTTACACATAACTTGCACTGTTTTTTCAATTTTGGTGTAAAACTGCTTAAATATTGTAACATACTCACATTAAAGAGCTACAGCCCAAGATAATTAATATTAGTAAACCTTTGTAAAACAGCTGCAAGAAAAATAAATGAGCTCAAAATGATTACAAAGGTTGTGATGTAACTCTAATATGAACCATAAAAGTGTGTTTCCACTGAAACTACACGTGGTTGATCTGCGGTAGAAGAACAGAAACAGTGTAACCTCAGTCTGCATCACGTCGCGTGTGGTCGCCGTTGCTTTTTTTCTTTTTTTTTTTTACAGAAGGTCACAGCGGCTTCATGACCTGTCAGTGGTTTCCAGAGTCACTGAGACATGACCCACAGCAGTTTCACTTTAACTTCCTCTTCAGCCGCAGCGTCGTGTCAGTTCCCGGCAGAAACGTCAGAGGACGAGAGAGGACAAACTGAGACCAGAGAGGACAAACTGAGACCAGAGAGGACAAACTGAGCCCAGAGAGGACAAACTGAGACCAGAGAGGACAAACTGAGCCCAGAGAGGACAAACTGAGCCCAGAGAGGACAAACTGAGACCGGAGAGGACAAACTGAGCACTGCTGGAGGAAGAGCTTTGTCAGTGCAACAATACTGATAGTAATAAAATTAATAATTAAATGAAGATAATCGAGACAAGGTCAAAGGTCACTGTAGTAGATCAAAACCGTTCAAGTCCAGTCTTAGACCAGGTCCAGACTCGTGGAGGTCAGTGTTTGAAAAACAAGGCAAGCACACAACAGTGATACAGTGTTGTTACCACGACAACAGGTTTATTCGTTTGTATTTTCTTTACCTGTTTAGCTTTTATTATGCTGTATTTTATTTTTTTGCTTGTAACTGATTTCCACTTGTTGCCTTCTGTTGCAAGAAAAGACAGCCCTGTCTGTTTGAAACATCACAGCGAAAGGGATTGTGGGAAATATCTTGCTTGTTTGCTGTTTCCTCATAGCTGCCTGAGTCTCTCACCAGCACGTTTATCAGATGTAACTCTGCACAAATCACTGGCCTTCACTCAAACTCAGCAGAGCAGATGGAAAAGACCAGAAAGAGTTGAGACTGAACAAAGATAGAGTGAATTACAGCTGAGTTCTTTGGAGTTACTCACCTTTAAATCTGATTCGGACACTTCCTCCTCAGTTTAGGGAAAGTACCTGCTTTTGAATCAGGAGCTAAACAGACTTTTAAAGAACTACGGTACTTTCTTTAGTTTGAAAAACACAGTGCACTTCCTCCAGAGACTTAAACTATGGAGAACTTCCTTTTAAGTTGGAAGGTGCTTTTGAAAAAACAAACCCACCTCCTACTGTTTTTCTGATGCATGCAAGAACTATTTGTTTGCACAGCTCAAAGTGCCCTTTAATGCTGTCCTTTAATCTCTCCCACAAATACAGGCCTTTTATTTAGTTATGGCCCCTTTGTAAATTATCGAACTACTCAATCATTACCTTTTTATTTGCTCTATATTTATCTCAGGGCCACAGTTAAGCCCGCCCTCTAGAGTCACCAGAGCCCTGTGATGCTGGTCCGACTCCGCCCGTGTGGTATCGGGAGATGAGTGCAAACAAACGCTCCACAGACGTCACAGAGGCTTCACTGTCGTCCCATAATAATCCTACTGGTTTCCACAGTAACTCAACTGTAACAATAAACAGTCTCAGGTCCAATATAAGAGGTAAGAGGTGAACAGGTTTATATCAGCCCAATGAGACCTGCTTTTGTTCTAAGTCAGGTGTGGTCTTGAGGGAAAAGTCCAAACTTGTTCCAGAGTTGTTTAATGCACCAGAGGAATGTTAATTACACCTTAAATCAGGATCACTCTGCGCCTCTGCTCTAAAGATTCACTTACACAACACAGCCTGCAAGAATTTATGACTTTATTTACATTGACATTGTGTAACCGACTTTGCAGGATCTGTACTTTGTAAAGGACGATGAGTGGAACCACGCTGCTGCGAACGCACAGGGTTGTTTTAGGTTATTCTATTTCATTTAACTTGAGTTATCCCAAAGGGGAATCCAGATCTGCCTGATTGTTGAGTCTTCGTGCTCTGTCCTGCAGCTCACTGATCTCAGACAAACACTGGCTGCTCTCTGTTGTTCAAAAGCTGAAGGAAAGGGATGGTCCATGTTGTTCTGTAAAGCATGTGTCCTGTTGTGTGTCTGAACTTCAACTGGAGTCTCCAAACTTGTACCTACATGAACCCAGGGCCGCTGACAGAATTGATGGGGACCTGGACAAACCCTATGGCCAGAGGCCCCCTATGTAACTTAGTCCATGTGTTACTAAAGCCTGAGCCCCACACGAACTGAAACAAGCCTCACCTGTAACAATGTTCAAGTGGAAGTTCAAAAGCTTCCTCTTTAGCTCCGCCTACATTCAGTAAAGACAAGGAAGTGTTTTATCTGCACTCTTTGTCTTTTCATTTTTAATTCTGTATTTTACTTATGTTTCTTCTAAACCTTGTCTGTGTATTTTAAATGTGTCTTTTATTTCTGTAAAGCACTTTGAGGTACCCTTGTAGGAATTGTGCTTTATAAATAAGGCCCGGGACAACTGTACTGGTTGTCTACCCGTCAGGGCCCTGCTTGAACCAGCCCTCTCTAATACTTTTCAATGATCTCTTTTTCTGCAGCAGTTTGTTGTTGAGCTTAGAAAGACTCAAGCCTTCTTGAAAGCTCAAAAACATTATGAGGGAAGTAATGTGGGGAAGGGACAGAGAGTCAGACAAATACCTTCTGCAACTATTGTTTTCACTGCCTTTAGTTCGTTGCACTTTTAAGATATTCTGATCAGAGAACGAGTTTGCCCCGGTCGTGTTTAGCGCTTGTGTCTGAGCTCTAGTCTGAACTAATTATCAAAATTATTTAATGCATTTCTTAGCCTTCCACAAAACCTACCCCAGCCCACTTCTTGCACAGCTTAGGCACAAAACCTCAAGAGAATTTCATAAAACAAGCTCAAACCTCATAATTAGCACTGTTCCATAAAACCAGTTCAGGCTTGTCTTTATGAAACAAACCTGGCTCTAATGTTTATTTATGTTAAGGTAAAGGTCACAGATTGTTAAAACCATACCAAAACCCTGCAGCATTAGTTTCGATCGTAGGTGTTTACAGTGAGTAATCTATTCTTGTAAATAACTGATCATTGATCAACATAAAGCCTTGAAGGAATAATGATCTGAGGAAGTAGTTGTGATGTTGTTAAATGTGCAACAGTTTGAAAAGCCTTAGAGAGCTGTTGGGCAGAGCCTAGTGGACATGACTGGACTTGTCTCAGTCCTGGAGGGAGGGGTTACCAGCTGATGGAGGTGACTCAGGGTTTATATGGAAACAGAATGTGCTCTGGTCCATTGGTGGAAACACACAGAACGTTTCATCATCCTCCTTTTATCTGATAACCCAGCAGCCGCAAAAACACCAGTACAGAGGAATTTTACATGAAGTGCAGCATGTTCTGAGGTTTCAGCAGCAGGTTAAAGAGAGTTTACATGCCTAAATGCACTCAGATCTCAATCGGAGGAGGGCAAAGGTCAAAACAGATATTTATCAGGTTATAAAATACACAAGTCTTGCTGATACAGTTGTTTTTGTCTCATTGATCAAAACCAGTGGATAATGGTTTGCTGTTATACTTCCAGAGAGCACTTTATCAGAGCGTTAACCTTCTTTTAACACATTGTGTGACTTATCTACCTCACTATGTAGCAGGAAGCAGGCCTGACAGCCAACAAATCATGTTAGGAGCGTAGAAAACTGATAAGAGACTGTATTTAACACACAGGTTTTAAGTCATTAATATTTTAATTCAGAAGTATCAAAAACAAAGATACTGAAGCACACACATCGGTAGAAGCAGTGGTTTTTACTACAACATGACAGACAACTAACTTCAGAAACACACTGCGTCTTTAACCTTCTGTTGTCAAACACTTTTTCCAAAAGCAAACCAAACAAAACTTAAGTCCTAAGAATCAAACACTATTACTTTCTCCTATACTGTGTTTTAAATGATTCCCTTCATCCTAAAATACTGAAAAATGTGTGTATTTGCTGCAAGAAACGTAAATTATGAGGTTTGTCTGAGCGGTTAATGCATGTATTTTTTTCAGAAGTGAGTGCAATAAGAAGAACAGAGGAATATCTGGCAGTGACAACATTTTGTCTCATTTATGACGCATCATTTTCAATCCTATCTTCCAAAAAACCAACATGAATAAATACTTTTCTACAAAATACAAATAGACTCTGAGGGGTTGTGTGTTTTCTTACAGCAGCACACAGTAGATACGAGACATAGATACAATCATTTTAGGTATAAAACACTAAAACAAGCAAATACTACGTGTCTGATTTAAGAGGAGTCGCAGTGATACATATTTTCTGAAATATTTACAGCGTTTATGGCTAGTTCAAACAGTTTTTCCACCTTTTGCTACAAAACATTTGACATGAGGCTAGCTTTGACATGAGGCGATCAAACGTGTGTTTTTGTTAAACCAGTGTCTACAGCCAGTGTAGGTCCTGAGAGTGGGTTGGTAGCAGCAGCGAGGATAAGTCAGAGTCAACAGTCCGTACAGTGGTTACACTCAAATATAGGATTTGTTTCAGAGTAAGCAAAAATAAAAAGAGATAGTTTGTTTCTTTCAAGGCAATTGTTGTCTTTAAATGTCATTAGAACTTAATAAAAGACAGATGGATGTTAAATACATTTTGAGATGCAGTGAAAGTGTGGGCCATGAAAGAACTCATTTCAGGCCCAGGGTTGTACTCTGGACAAGACATTATAATAATTGTTTTTGTAGCAAGGCAGCAGTTTGGAGAAGCAGACAAAGGAGTAAGAGCCATAAATGTAACGGAAATCCTCTGACGGTTAGCATTAGCCTCCTGTTGTGACTATTACTAGACTACTACTAGTTTTATGGTTTCTGTAAATAGCTCCATGTCTCTTGTGTCCCCTTTTTCTGATCACTTTGTTTAGGCATTATTTCAATTTTAAGCAAATTTCTATTAGTTTAATTGTGAATTATATTGCATCTATTAAAAAAAGCATAAAAAAAATAAAGACAAGCTATAATGTGTTTTTGAAGTATGTTTAGAGAGTAGATAATATAAAAAAAATAAACTATCCATTTACAGTCACACTCAAACAATTGTACAAGTTAATTATGTGCCTTTATCAACTTGAACTAACTTTGGTAAAAAATTCAGACGAACAGTTAATTAACACAAAAATGCATTGTTTTTTTTTTTTTTTAGTGCTTTAGCTTCTTTCCTTGGCCCTGACTGTTTTAAAACCAAACCAATAACAGGAGTGGAGTAAAAAGGTGCATTGTCCATTCTCACTTTTTTGTCCAATCAGCAGCTTCAAGTCGAGGGAGAGGGCGGGACAGTCTTTTTTTTTTTTTTTGAGGACGTATTGGCAGGTTCTCACTCTTTGTTTTAGCAGCTTTCGTGGACAATCAGTGAAGTCGTTCTGTCTCAAAGTCTCTGTTCACAGTCTGGTCTCGCTCATAGGTGTCCCGAGCACTGGATGTGGTCTAGGGTTAGGAGTCCGCTGACGTCTAACGAGGTCGTGGAGGTGTCCATCGAGACCGAAGACGAGGAGGAGGAGGTGGTGGAGGTGACGATGCTGGATGTGAGGTTTTGCAGCTGTAAGGCGCTCTCCTTGATGTGCTGGATGAACAGGTTGCGCTCGTCCTCTGGGGTTTGGCCGTTCTGGGCTCGGACGATGCAGGTCGGTCGGTGCAGGTTGAGCATGTAGACCAGCTGCTGCTTCTGCTGCTTCAACTCCTCGATCTGGGCTTTGAGGTCAGCGTTCAATGTCTCCAGCTTCTCAGACTCCTGCAGAATGAATAAAGTAGATGATAAATCAAGAATCCATTCACCACCTAAACCCTCACCACCTTGACTATTGTAGTGACATAAAGCCTATGTTATATTAGTTTTTCTAATGAATTAACCTTTTTATCTCATATTGTGGTGCATTTGTGTGGAGGCAGGGGTAAGTTTAAAGGAATGTGGGGCAAATATATGTGTATAAGTGTAGGTAAAGGATTTGTAGCTACCATCATAGCTGACAAATTTCCTGTGGGAACACTGAAGTCTTAACTTGTTTTAAAACATTATCTCCAAAATAAACTGATAAACTGGCGCCACAGGCTTTTGCTCTGATGCCAAGACTGATACCATTAAAAACAAGTCATATTGTTTTGTGGAGTTTACTGTATGAAAAGTACCTTTGACAGAGACTCCGTTTTCTCCTTCTTCTTGTTGCGGCATTTGGCTGCAGCAATTTTATTCCTCTCTCGTCGTCTTTTCCTCCTCTCGTACTCCTCTGGGGTCGCCTGTAAGAGCACATCAGAGTTTTATAATCTACCTTAAGACCCAAGGCAAGACTCAAATTTACCTAAAGTGAGTTATTCTTTTATTTCTACATTCAAATTCTACATGTTTAAAGACATCCCTGTTGTAATTTAAGTCTATGTTTGTATATCTACCTCTCGTTTTCCCCCTCCAGAGTGGGTCCGCTCCGAGAAGAGGTCGCTGCTCGAGCTGGCCCCGTCCGAGCTCACGTCGGCGCTGAGCCCGCTGGACAGGCGCTTGTTTTGGATGGACAGCCGCAGCTCCTCCTTCACGATCGGGGTGAAGTTGGTGAAGTCGTCCAGAGTCAGCGTCCCGGGCGGAGACAAGCAGGGCACCAGCGCCGAACAGCTGATGTCGGCCAGAGAGGGACCAGTGTGCTGCAACATCATTCTGTACCAACACACAAGTTAGGATTGGTCAGTGAAGAACAAGGCATAAAAGGTAGGTTTACAGGTAAAACTTACATGAACAGGTAAAGAAAGCAACTTTATTTAACTCTACTTTGACACTTCTTAACATTGAACCACATGCTATTCTAATTAATAACTGAATGTTTTTTGTGCATTCACTTTATACATTCTTCACATATTTATAATTTATAAACTTTATTTGTCCCACTGTTATTACTACTCTCTCCATTTGCACTGGACACACTCTTACATTCAACTGTATGTGTTATACCAACATAAGGCAAATTAAACAAACTTTCTACAACTCTCTTCAAACAACTTTTCTTAAAATTACAAAAAATAAATAAAAACCAAAAAAAAAAAAAAAAACCTACAAAAGTTTGCTAATTACATTTAAACTCAGATTTGAACTAATATACAAGAGCATTTCATAACAAGGAAGTTCGTTTTTGCTGAGTAATAGTGATACAGAGGTTAAATATGATGCAACAATTTGGAAATCTTTCTATTGGGTCACTCCCAGCCACTTGAAGGCCAATACATACTCCGCAAGAACAAAATTTGTTCTTGCGGAGTATGTATTGGCAATAAGGGATTTACTTTGTGAAACAACGCCATGGTAGTTACAGAGAAGTATTAGTCAGTGTTGATGTTAAGTTATTTAAGTTATGAATGACTGACAGCTCAAAGACATCACCTATCAAAGAGCAAAAGAAACATTCTTGTTTTGGAATTTTATTTTTTGACATTTATTTTGACCCACTACGACTCAAATAATTTACAAATCGAGCTAGCATTTACCACGAAAATATTAAGTATTAGCATATTAATGTGTTATTACAAAATCTAAGTTCAAGTACGAGTTTTCCAGACAGTGGAGCTCAAAGAAAAAAAACGCCGGGAACTCTGTTGTTTGTTACCCTGGCAACGCTATCACAACGCCGGCTTCAACTGCTCACTAACCCCGCCCCCTTCAAACGAAGCTCCGAACCTCGTTTAGAACAAACCAACCTTTCGCAACAAAAAAATAAATACATCTTCCCATGTTTAGTACAAAAAGTCTTTAAAAATCTGGGTTAAAAAGTTTGTATTGTTGTTAAAACAGCCTCGAGGCAGCGGAGCTCGAGGGAAACACCGGGAAATCCTCTGCTTGTCACCCGGGCAACGCAGCTACAACTTCCACTGCTCTCATTCCAACACTCAGTTCCAAGCTCCACGTCAATTCTAAAACAAAAACTGTAGCCGTTTAATGTCTATCCGTTCTCACAAAAAAGTACGTAGGTAGAGAAATGAAAAAGCTTTTAGGGCAGCGAAGCACAAGGAAAACACCGGGGACTCCTCTGCTTTGACAGCCGAGCAACGCAGCTACAACGCCGGTTTCTACTCTACTCTATAAACCAAGCCCCAAACCTCCATTAAAACAAAACATTGACTTACCTGTTAATTCTCTTTCACTCTCGAACAAGAAGACTGAATTTGAATGATGTAAACGTTGTATTTAAAGCGGATCTAGGCTTCTTTCTCGTATCTTCCTGCCGCCACTGTGCACAGTTGCGTGTGTAACCGGTACGTTGCATCACTCTGCATTTATAGAGACGGCAGGGGGCGTGGTCTACAGAGCGTGAAACACAAATCCGTGTGGAAAGGAGGGGCAGGGCTGACGTCACCCTATTTTTAGCAGGCTGTGTTAGCAATGATGCAATCTCACAACACCAGGCTGCTCTATAAAACAGGCTAGCCCTCCTCCCTCCTCCCTCCCTCCTCCCTCCCTCAACTTTCTGTCAGTTTTTTCCATGTTCTCCTCAGTTCCTAGGCTCTTCTGTTTATTTGTTTTCCTCTTTCTCAAAGAATTACACAACTTATCTTGTTCCCATTTGTTTATGTTATTAGAATACATTAAAGGGGTAATACAAACTTAATATTAAAACTATAATAGGTAAATGTCCAGTTTTTTTATGTTTAATGTTAATTTTCCCACTGTCCGGGGTGTGGTACATTAAAATAGCACTCTGATTGATTCTTTTGATATAGGGTGTTAAGGGCATAATAAAAATATAATGAGAAAGTGTCCAAAAGCGTAGATTATGACTCGGACTAACTGAGCCTACATTAACAGTCAGGAGCAAAAATGAGATTTGCTCTTTGTTTGTTTTTTTGGATAGATGTATTTTTTTCGCTCTCACATATTTAAATTTTGATAGCTTCTGAGTAGCAGTGGTTTTCGTTTTGAAGGTGACATCATCCTCAGGTATCACAAGATTTGAGTCCAAAGTGATGTCACCAAAGCCACGCCCACTCCTCCTCCACATATGTAAGAAAAAACTTTATTAATCTAATAAAATTAGATTTTTTTCTTCTCCTACAGAGCCATACAAGAGCTCTGTAGGAACATACGCTTAATAAGAAACAAAAAACTACAGTTAATACAATTACTATGACTCAATCCTAACAATTATGTTTAGGGTGACCACATTTCCAAACTGGGACACTTTCCTCAAACCAACTGCAAATAATAAAACAATGGTAATTCCATTGTCCAACATTAAACACAAAACAAAAACTGCTTTGGTGAATATGAAGTTCCTAAGTAATTAAAAAACCTCCAAAGAACAAAGTCTTTTTTAAAACATGATCTATAACCACCCGTGTTCCCAATGAAGCCCTCAGCTTGGATGTAATTGCTGTTTATGGGTAAAAAACAAATGAGTGTCATGAGTTTATGTAATATTGTTTTGACATTTGCTGCAATGATAAGTATGTGTTAAGGTGGGGACACTGAGGACAGGATCTGTCCAAAAGTAGGACATTTCTACAGATATTTGTTGGGACATTGGACAGGCAGTGTAAAAATTGCAAATTAAGCTTAAAAAGCTAAAAAAGTGCATAAAATAGACTTAAAAGAACTACCCAACTCTAAAACTGTAACAGTACAAAGAAGAAGTAAAAGATAAGGGTAATAATAAGGTAATAAGAAGGTCACCATCAAGCATCAACAAATCCAGCTTTTATTAAGCATAGTTCATACCTGTTCCTGATCAGTGATATATACAAGACAAATACACAATGTTTGATTTCATTTGTTTATTTTTAGGAGCATGAGTAACCCTGTTAGCGGCTATTAATGAATTCATAATGAAGAGGGAATATGAAAAAAGAGGGAAAATGGGGTGACAGTAGCTCAGTGGGTAGAGTGGTCGTCTTTCAACCGGAAGGTAGGCGGTTCGATTCCCACTCCCACCACAGTTCATTACTGTCGTTGTGTCCTTGGGCACACCTTGCCCCCAGACTGTAACACTGGTAATTACATTAGAACAATGTAAGCGCTTTTGGAAGTATTCATGATGGTGATGTCATAGGGGGAGGCCAGAGATGATGTCAGCATGTCATCGAGTTCTGGTTTTGCTTGGTCCTATTGTTGTTTTGTTGTATTGAGTTTCAGAATAAAACTTTACTGTCATAGCACATTTAGACTCTGTCTTGACTTATCTCATCTTATTCTTCAGGATTTTAGATCAAGACTAGTCAAGACCACAACTAGTTTATTTGTTTATATTAACCTTATATTATATGAAAAATGGCATTATTTTCTCTAAAACTAATTAAAAAAGTCTGCCTCCTTCATCGAACACTAACCCTTTGGACTTGGTCTAAGACTGGATCTGGACTGGTTGGATTGTAGAACTGTTCCAACATATTCTACCCTGGTCTTGTCTCGATCTATAGTGTCTGCCTGTTCCCACACTGACCATCCTTTCCATTCCAGACATGTCACACCGACGAGTCAATTATGCAGCTTACCCTCAGTGACATAAGACAGTTATTTAAACGCTGACATCTCATAATCCGCAGCATGGATCTGTTTCAGAGACGTCCAGGAGGTTTTAGAATGAGCCGAGGATCTGATTGAGGTAAACAACTTCAGTTTTGTCCAATTTTTACTCCTGTTTGGAACAAGGAAAGTGCACGCTGAAGTTCGCATCTTGGGCAGAAAAAAGTGGGTTAATCTTGAGCTTAATTAATTTTAATCGGTTGATCTTGTTTACAGCTGAGAGCGACATGAGGGTTCCCTGAAGAGAGCGAGAGAAGGAAGGCTGGTGGCATATAAAAAGAGAATATCATTGGAGTTTGTAATGGCAGACCAGAAACAAATGTTATAGAAGGATTAATTGGTTAAAGTTAAAGTAAAAGATGTGATCTTTATAAGTTTCAGCTTACAACACTGTGGTCCAACATCATTTTCAGTCTTTTTCTCCATCATGAGCAAGTATACTTGGGTTTCAACTCAAAAAATATATGCACAACCAACAGGCTCCAGCAGAGATGCTCAGATTGGCGTATGTTGGCCTCCCTTCTCAATTCAGCTGTATGTTTATTCACTTGCATTCAGAGTTAGTTTATTGTGTGTCCAATCGTTCTGCCTCCTGGAAATCAAACTCAAATCAACAGGGGCTTTATTCTATGTTTAGATCAGAAGATGGATGGCCAGGGCCAGGCTGGTATAATCTTTGTGGTAGAAATTAGCCCGAGGTGCAGCATCAGGCAGTGTGGCCAGTACAGCGGCTCTGGGGCCCAGGAGGTGGAGGGGCCCCTGAGAGACTCTGGTGATATCACCCTTTTAATATTAATAATAATCATAGCTTCATTAAAAAACAGACAGTTAATCAATGCAATGTTTTTAATTCAAGAAGCAAGAGCCATGCAACGTTGACTCTAACTTTATTGAAGAAAACAGCTGATTGTAATATTTAGCTCCTGGTATACTGTTTATTGTGACAATGGAAACTGTTCCAGTGGAAATGAAGACATGACACTGGTCACTGAAGCTGCATCTTTTTACTGTCAGAGGCACATGCAGTCATTTTGCTGAAGAACTGAGTCTTTTTTCAGCTCTGGTCATGTGATAAGAGTCAGTCTTACTGATACTGGCCATGCGACTAATGTGACAAAATGTCAAAAAAAAAAAAAACACTGTTCAACTTAGGTGAGCTTATAATTTATGACTAGTTTAGGAAATGATACAGCTCCACCACTCAGCTGCTTCTCGCATGCTTGTGCTTTATGTGTTGCTTCATTTACAAAATGACACAGTGCACAGTTTCTTTCTTCCTTCCTCTTTCCCGTTGGTTTCGTTCACCCCCATAATCTGGAAACTTCCCGTTCCTTGTCCTGGTTACTTTATAGTCCTTTATTAACTTTCAATATTGCTTAATTTTGTTAAAGGTCAGAATGATTATGAAGTAAGCCATATTTTGAAGATCACATCATTCAAGGTCATGGCTTTTACCAGAAAATATTACACACAGGAAACTGTGTTGTGACTGAAACCTGTCAGTGTCAGCTTGAGTTTACAAAAATCCCAGTTTCAGATAATTTACGGTAAACTGTAAAGATACACAGATTGTGTATGTTTTGTTGCAATTAACCACAAAAATAGTTTGACTTCATATATTTTACAAGATTAAGGATGTTTTTTTTTTTTTTTTTTAGTTTTACAGTCTTTTATCGTTATTTGAAACTTTTATAATGTTTTCTGTCACGTCAAACAATTGATCTGTTTGTTGTTGACAATTCTTTTTTTTATGGTTTATATAATTTAACACAATTAAGTATATTTTGATGCATCTGTGCAGTTAATATGTCACATAGTTTTTCAAAAAGTAAATGTCAGTTATTGATATTCTCGGGTTTTAGGGCCTTTTTTATGAAGACATTAATGTTTTTTAATGTTCACTTTCCCTAAAAACTGAACTGCAGCCGTTTCCAGTTCATTATAAAGTTAGAAGACATTAGTGGATTTACAGAAATGCTCCATTATTTCACCAGAACCTTTTGTTACTGACACTTAATGGTTATGATTAAGTTTTTTATTAAAGGTTATGTAGGCAGCCCTTAAATCCTCTCTGCGGCTGTAAAACTGGGTTGTCACCATGAAAAGGAACAGATAAACACATGAACAGGTTAATATACAACCGAGTGGTGTTCCCTGACTCAGTGATTAAACACTACTTTGGAAAACTACGCAACTCAACAAAGTTCATTTTGCATTTTCCATTGTATAACCTTAGGTTTAAAAGAGAAGTACGTCATAAATATGTTTTAATAAAGAGCTTCATAAACTGACATTTTAAAAAACAGTTATTTTAGGCTCAGTTTCACGTTTTATCCAATTAGAAAAACCAGACATGTCCAAAGTTAGATCCTCAAAAACCTGTTCAAATCCAACTAAAACCTGATCAAATCCACCTTAAACCTGTTCAAATCCAACTAAAACCTGTTCAAATCCAACTAAAACCCTCATCAAATCCACCTTAAACCTGTTCAAATCCACCTTAAACCTTAACAAATCCATCTTAAACCGGTTCAAATCCACCAAATCCATCTTAAACCTGTTCAAATCCACCTTAAACCTGTTCAAACCCAGTATGTGCTGGTGAAGAACATTTATTTCAAGCTTTGTTGAAACAAAAGCAATCATTTCATCAAAAAACTAAGGGAGATACCAACACTATTAGTTTTTATATTAGCATCTACAATAAAAAGATGCACGTAAAAGAAAGAAAAAGAAGTGTTACTTAACATTACATTCATTTATAGTTGAATGAGTCCCTAAAATTGGAGCAACCACATTATTTCAGTTTCTGTTCCCTTTAAACTTATACTTTTTGTAAATGACAAACTCTGAGTCTGAGGTGATTTTTTTTCCTGGTAGTGGTTCTGGTTCTGGTTTTAGTTTTAGTTCGAGTGAAACCTTGAGAAGTCAGTGACTTGTCTCTGAACTGTCACTGGAGTTTTGTAATATCCTGCAACAGTCACATGAGGGCTAACTTTAAATAATCTATGCAACAGCCCCTTAAACTCTGTCATTTGTAAATCATTTGTAAATAGCTGTAACCGTATCATTTATAGTTGCTATCATTTGTAAATAGTTGTATTTACTTTATAGGTTCCTTTTTTCTTTTTGATTTTGTTTGGAAAATCAAAAAAGCTGAGGTGGCTCGGGCTCTGTTTCGGATGCCTCCTGGACACCTCCCTAGGGAGGTGTTTCGGTCATGTCCCACCGGGAGGAGACCCCGGGGAAGACCTAGGACACGCTGGAGGGACTATGTCTCTCGGCTGGCCTGGGAACGCCTCGGTATCCTCCCGGAAGAGCTGGAGGAAGTGTCTGGGGAGAGGGAAGTCTGGGAATCTCTGCTTAGACTGCTGCCCCCGCGACCCGGCCCCGGATAAGCGGTAGAAGATGGATGGATGGATTTTGTTTGGATCAAAACCTCAAAGCATAATGACAACAGGACACATAACAACCACCATTTAATAACCTTTAGACAAATTACTTAAATTCAAAAGACCCATGGCAAGTTTTGAATAAATTGTGTAACGATCTTGCTCTTGAATGAAAACCTCAATCGTTTTTACTTTCAATTAAAAATCTCGCTCTAACTGGGATAACTAGATTGTAACTAGGTGTATCTATTGCAGTGTATTGTAAACTGTTTCTGGTCTTGATTCTGTCTTGACTTGGTCTCATTACTCTCTGGTCAAATAAAAAAATAAAATATGAAAAAGGAAAAGGTAAAATGTCAGTCTCTCTTCCTTAGGTCTGTCTTATACACAGTTTAGATACATATGTCCCGTTCTATGAGACTGTATATTACATGTGAGCGACCAAAGTGTAAAAATAGTAGCGCACCGATCATATGGTATTTATAGTCCACCGTCAGCATCTGTCCTGCTCCCAGCTCTGACCCATAAACTTTTCAACACCGCTCCTCGCTGTTAATAAACACCGGGACAGGATGTCAACGGGCGAGCGAGGGCTCGGAGCGAGACAGGATCGAGAGAGAGAGAGAGCAGTGATGACGGGCCACTGGTCAAAGGTCAAAAACACGGTGAATCATTGACCCGATGGTATTCCCTGCTTCACGGAGACAGAAATGTGGTTTACTGGCAGACAGAGAGAACCTGTTTGAGGACAGTCCCAATGTAGCCTTCCAAACAAAACTGAGACAAAAATATAGTTCATAAAATAGTTCATCAGTAGAAATCCCTGTATGTACTGAAAGCAAACCCTTTCACTGATAAAAACTATCTTTGATTTGACATATGCCTGGAAACCCCACAGAAAAAGCTTTTATCTAAAAATATTATAACTATCCACCAACCATTTTCTTCTTCTTATATATATATATATTTTTAAAGAACCCGAGAAATACAGAAAAAGTATGAAGGTTTGTTGTCTTAAAATATTGTTGAAATGTATTTTTATCCAAACGCCATCAATTTTGTCGCTGAAAAACAAGTGCACTCCGGCATAGGTGACATTTGAGGATTCATTCTGTGCCTTTTAGGATTATTTTCCCTTGGATCTGTTCAAAAGAGCACAAGGAAGACCTGTCCAAACATTGTAACCTGCGTCAGTCATGCCTGCTTTACAGTCATGGTTGTAATGGGAATATTCACTCTTTTATTAGAAGGGGATTTTGCGTCACCATCTTTGACATGTCACCGATTTCCCCTGTGGACATTTGTCAAACGCTGATTATACAGTTGTGCTCATAAGTTTCATAAGAATTCGTCTTCATTTTTCAGAGAATATGAATATTAACACAACTATCCACATGACCCTGATCAAAAGTTTACATACCCCAGTTCTTAATGCCGTGTATTACCACCTTTAACATCAACTACAGCTTGAAGTCTTTTGTGGTAGTTGTGGATGAGGCTCTTTATTTTCTCAGATGGTAAAACTGCCCATTGTTTTTGGCAAAAAGTCTTCAGTTCCTGTAAATTCCTGTGAAGCTATTAATGAGACCTATATTTCTTGTTGTGCAGCAGAAGCACTAACCACTCTTATAGTCTATACCTTTAATAGCCCATTTATAGTTTGTTACAGTTTTTTCACATTTAAAAATGATTTCCAGTCATCACCGAAAGACCAACTGAAAGTATCTGGGTCCTGTCCTTCCTGCGAGTGGATCCACCTTCTGTGGTTCTACCTGCGGTTTCTCTTTTTCCCCACGGCTGTTTTTGGGGGGTTTTTGGAGGGGGTTTTTAGCTCTGATCCTGACAGGAACGTGAGTTTTTTCTGGTAAAGCCCTTTGAGGCGACTGTTTATTTTAATACTGGACTACACATAAATAAATGTCTTGTCCAGTTTTACTAAAAGCAGGGGTGGGGCCCTATGCTGCCATTGGGTGTGAGTGTTGGATGGGTGAATAAAAAAAAGAAAACATGCCACATGTCATCTTTGCCATAAATCACAGTTTTGCACTCATACTGAAACTGCTTAACACTTTGAACCCAGTGTAATCTCTCACTTTCACCTGCTCCCGGATGTCACTCTACATTCTTGGATTGTTAAGTATGTTTGCTTTTTGTAAGAGTCAGAACCGCAACAGATCCTTAAGTTTCACTATTAGGCCCGCAGACTTCCTTAAACCGAGAACAGCCCAAAGAGAAAGTGCTTTTAGACTCATGTCGGCTTCCAAATAAGGTCATGATTGAACAAGGATGCAGAGTAAAAACAAAACCCTAATCTAAACAGGAAGTCTTCAGTTAGAACCAGGCTTTATGATGTGGCTACTATTTAAATTAACTTGAGGATTGTTTTATGCTGCTGTTTTGATGCCACACTTAAGGACTCTGTACGTGACACGTGACTGAATCGGTTTATGATAGACACAGATATGACTGAGTTTTTATTTAAATGCCCCTTTCTCATTTTGTCTGATAGTTCACCCTATTACACAATATTCTTCCTAAATATTCTTTTCTGAATCGCTTTAAACCAAAATTAACATGTACATTGTTTTTATATATACCATACAATGTAATATGCAAATATTTAACCATCATCCTAAAAGGTAAGTATAAGATAAACAATATTCATAATAAGAATAAGAATTATAGCTGCGAGCGGTGATAATTGCGCCTCAAACCTGCAACAAAGCCAGTATCACATTATTGTAATACTTTTAATCATCGGAACTGTAAATAGAGCAGTAGTTTAAACTTGAAAGCGATAGCAATAAGCTACAAATGTATTACTACAAATAGTGATAAGATAAGTTTTATTGTTTTGATTTATCCAATCCACTTTTTTTATATAGCACATTTTACAAACAAAGTTTCCAAAGTCCTGCACATAATAAATATATAAAAGCAATAAATAAATAATGCTGTTACTGATTTATTAAATAATAATAAAAACTAGTAAAAAAACAAACACAAAAATGAATTTCAAAATGGCTGAGAAACAAAACCTGAAGCAGGTAGTGGCAAAAGAAAATCTCCTTTTGAGGAAAATGAGAACAGCTCAAGAGCTATATCAAAGTGTGTCTTGGTCATTCTTTTTCACAAAAATGTGTTCTGAAGACACAGAAGGGCTTCCTGCTGATGCGTCCGTCACCAGATTTTAGTTCATTTCCTGGTGAAAATATTAGAGGAAAAATACAAACTTGTATTCTGACACAGTAAAGCAACAGGCAGTTTGATAAAACAGTGGGACTGCTCTACCACCTGGGCCACTACGCCCACACAGTAAACACTCATGTTCCAACATGCATGAGATTTGGGAGGTGCACTTGAAATGAGCTGTGAAGGAGGGGGGCGGTTCTGTGGCAGATGTTCCACAGATAACATCCAGTCAAAGCTGAACCCAAGTTTCTCTTTCATGCCTTTTTATGGGTCTGACTTTGACACACACTTTGACTCAGACAGGTCGACTCTAAAGTGCACAAGTCCAAACTGTCTTGGACCAGAGAGACCAGCACGTATAAAACCAAAGACTGTATAGGATCTGATATAGGATCATAAAATAATATCAGGACAAATAAGTTTACTATAATAACAGCCATGTGTGCTTCTCTTCCAGTAGTGCTCAGTTTGTCCTCTTTGGAAGGTTGTATAAAAACGTTTTGATAATTCTATTTATGGATTTTTTAAAACATAGATTTTGTGAGGCGGCAGTAGCTCAGTGGTTAGAGCGGTCATCCTTCAACCGGCATAACATCCTGCTCTCCCTCACATACTGTCGTTGTGTCCTTGGGCAAGACATTCAACCTAATGCCTCCAGTGATGTTCTGTAACACTGGTAAATAGCTTAATGTATGTAAAGCGCTCAGTAGGTGGAAAAGCACTATATAAAAATTATTATTATTATTTGGAATGCCTGGACTAAATGTTAGTGTATTTCACATTTAAAAGAAAAGAATATTGTGTTCCTTATCCACGTTATTATGAGTTTTTCAGGAGCTTACAATGAATACTTCATTTGACTTGGGCTTTGAACAGACCTTTATTTGATGAACAAAGCCTCACGCAGAGAAAAAAACAGCATAGGTTTAATGATATCAACCGAATGAGTCATTATTTCTTTGGGAAACTGATATTGCACGATGTGTTTGACCGTAAATGGTTGATGTATCTTCAGTAATTTCTGGACGAGTATCATTTAAAAAGCTGCCGGTAATAAACGGTAAACGGTGGTGTCGTTTCTGCATAGATGCCATTTCCCGGTTGTTTTTTCTGATGCTGTTCTGATGATGAAGAGGAGGAGGAGAGGGAGAAGGAGGAGAGGATCTATTTCCCGGAAAGAGCTGACGTCATGCGCTGCTTCTCTCAATAAAAGGAGGAGGAGCTATGTCCATCAGCTGATTCAAGACGCATGGATTATTAGGCAGGGCAATTTTATTTACAAAGCACAATTCATACACTGGATAAGTCAAAGTGCTTTACAGGAAGAAAAGACAATTGACAAGATTTAGATCAAGAAACATACATAAAATTAAAGCATTTTAAAAGAAGAGTGCAGATAAAAAAGACTTTAAGTTGTAATGTAGGCGGAGCTAAACAAGAAGGTTTTCAACTTCCCTTTGAACATTGTTAAAGTTGAGGCTATTCCAGATTTTTGCTGAAACTTAAACGCTGCTTCACCCTGTTTAGTTCTAACTCTGGGCACGAGCAGAAGGCCTGTCCCAGATGTTCTCAGCGTCCGAGGAGGTTCATAAGTAACTAGCATGTCAGAGATATATTCTGGTGCTAAACCATTTAGAGACTTGTAAACCAGCAGTGCTGTTTTAAAGTCTATTCTCTGAGCAACAGGAAGCCAGTGCAGAGATTTTAAAACTGGCGTGATGTGGTTGTACTTCCTGGTTTTAGTTATTACCCCAGCAGCCGCGTTCTGAATAAGCTGCAGCTGTCTTAACCCTCGTTTTGAGAGACCAGTGAGCAGGCCGTTACAGTAATCTAACCTGCTGGAGATAAAAGCATGGATAAGTTTCTCTAAGTCTGGTTGAGACATCATCCATTTGACTCTGGAAATGTTTTTAAGGTGATAAAATGCAGATGATGTAATTGACTTAATGTGACTGTGGAAATTCAAGTCTGAGTCCATGATGACCCCTAGATTTCTAACCTGGTTTTTAGATTTTAGAGAAAGAGACTCGAGGTGACTGCTGACACTTTCTCTTTGTTTCTGTGGCCCAAAGATGATTCAGTCTTGTCTCTGTTCAGTTGGAGACAGTGACAGTGAATAGATTGGTCCATTTTCACCTGCTGTGGGTGAAATGTAAATCTGAGTGTCATCTTCATAACTATGGTAGGTATCAACCGAAACAAAGTACTTCCTGTCTTCAAGAACTGAGACCATTTAAGAGCAGTTCCAGAGATGCCTATCCAATCTTCTAATCTTTGTGACAGGATTCCCTGGTAATATTAATATATTAACGCTTCAGATCATAGAGACACAGACGAGAAAAGAAGACATAAAACTGCAGAGAAATGGATTTGTTAACACAGAATAGCAACATATAGAAGCGTTATGTGATATATTATATTTGTTTTTGGGTTAATGTTTGACAGAGGGGAGGAAGAAAAAGCAATAATTTCTTGCAGAGACAGCTTAAGCCAAGCCCCTTTGGGAAATCCGTTTTAAAAGGCCGTTACCAGGATCCTTCCTCCAGAGTCGGCTCCTCCCAGGCCAAGGCAAGAGTCCTGGTTAAAGTCTTTTGGAACAGGCTTCAGGCTGAGCTGCAGCTTCAAACCACAGTTTTGACGTGTTTTTTTTATATATAAATTAATACATAAATTATCTAATTCATAATTAATTAATACATAAATGCTTAATTAATACATAAATGCTAAAGTTCTGTTACAGGGAGTCATGGATCATTTGATGTTGATATAAAATGCAATGTTAATCAAATAAAGAAACAAAATAGTAAAAACTAAAATAGACTATTGAAAAATATATGAAATCAGCTGATATTAACTTCTTTATTTAAGTCGCTGAATGGATGAGCTGCTGAACTTGATACAATGGCTAACGACTCACCTGAGCCTTAACGACTCTCACATCAGGAGTCACACTGTCCTTTCAGAGTCAACGAACATGTGACCAGAACAGCCTGGTCCAATCAGGTTTAGTTTCAGGTCAAGCCCCTCCCTCTAGAGATAAAGCTCAGCTCTCTTACCATTTGAACTTAGAACTGATAAAGTCTTTTGAAAACTGAGTCCAGATGCTTTGCTTTAACCTTTTCTTCAAGATGACCTGGATGACTGAGAACCTTCACAGATCGCCTTGGCAACGGTGATAAAATCTCACTAATACAAAATAAACTGAACAGCAAATATTCACTCGCATTTAAAACATAAAACATCACCATTAACCAGGAGACTCTCCAAAATATGATCTTAATGATCTTGAAATTCAGCCAGTCCTTCTTAAAAGTATGAACCTTTTTGTCTTAATGATCTTGAAATTCAGCCAGTCCTTCTTAAAAGTATGAACCTTTTTGTTTCTAGACGACAAGTGTAAGTCTGTTTTTCCATTTTATTTATATCAACCCAAGTTTCTGTTGCCCGTAAAACTCTGACCTCAGCCATGTTCTTGTTTTTTGCCTGTTAGACTTGTTCATTTTTAGCTTCTCTGATGAGTAGAGATGTTGACTACAGTGACATGTGCAGCTCAGGTTTTCATAGGCTCTCCTGAAGGGGCAGGCTCAGACCTTCAGACAATAAACAACCAAAAAAAACAGTCCTATTAATTCCTCCTTAATCCAGCCCAACAACACGTCTAGGTCCCTGCCCCTAATCCACCCCAGAGGTCACGCCCCTCCCCCAAACACACCCACTGACATCATCCTTAAGACCAAGATGGAGAAAAACAATAATAAATAATTGTTTTTGATTATGATTGTATTTGTTAACGTTACAGCGGATTAATGTGACCTTCAACCTTTGAGGGCAGTACCCCTCCTGAGGATATTAAATACTTATAAAGAATAAGTACCTACCTTTGTTGACCTATTTATAATCAGCATTTCCTTAACCCTGTACTAGATTTTTAGTAACAATAGTAGATTACTTCCATTTACCTTAAGAGTGTATTATGGTATTATTAAAACCCAGTTAATGCATTGGCAAAATGAGCTTCTTATTAAGTGTTATAATATATTAAATGTAATTTACAAATGAAGACAAACCAGTAATTCAGTTAAACAGTTAAAAATAAGCAAAGGTATGTGTTATGTTCAGAAATAATATTAAAATGTAGCTCTGTATTTACTTCCTGTTTGACTCTCTATGTTTGGCCCACGTGGCCCACTTCTCTCTCACATTACGTCATCTTTTCCGGGATACAGCCTCTCTTCCTCCTCCTCTGTGTGTCTCCCCAGTCTTGGCTTGGATCCGGGAAATCCCCCCTCCCTTTCTGTTCCTCTTCCTCCCTCCTCCTCCTCCTCATCCTCTGAAGCTGAAGCTGAAGCTGAGAACAGAAAAACCAGCGTGTGTTTCCTGGACGTGTTAATAACGCGGCTTTAGAGACGGAGCAGAGGTCACGAGAGAGAGTCTAACGGGAAACAGCTCAGTGGGAATAATAATGCCGTTTGAGAACTGAGGCTGTAGATCAGGAAATGAAAGGAAAACAGAGCCGAGGAGATGCAGCCTATAGATCCAGAAAGCAGCATTTAAAGACACACGAGCCTCTCACAACAGTCGGTAACCCACAGTGCAATCTGTTTCCTCAGGAGCTGTGAAGGGGTTGTCATGAGATAAAAAGTCACAAAGAATATAAAATGGTATAGGCTCCTGTAACTAAATTATTTATATTGCTTTATCAATGTCAATGTTTATTTTTTTGCTATCCAAGTGTCAAGCCCTGACTCTAGGACTCGGCAAGAAAACACGGGACGGGGCAGTTGCAAACAACAAATGACGATTTATTAAACAATGTGCTCAAAAAACAATTAAACAAAGACAACATGCAACCTGTGTCTGTCATTATGTAACGTCTGTGTCTGACAGTGTTGGATGAGAATGAATGTTGAGAATGCACGCTCAAGTGACTGCAACAAAGGAGTGCACAAACAAAGAGCGACAGATACCTGGAGAGCTGCGTGGAAGGTGGGCAGAGGGCAGCCACCTGGATGAACAGGTCTGATCTGTTCAGGCCTAAAGTGAAAGCACAGAGATCTAATCATTTCAGACTTTATTTTTTGAGAAATGAGTAGACATTAAAACTAGCAGACCATTAGGCCTCTTTTGTGCAGGATTGACACGCATCATATGTTTGCATATATTTAACAAATATATCATGCATTTTTTCCTTAAAGCTCCACTCCCTGTTTTAGTTTATTTGCCACAGCCTTACCTCTCTCTCTCCCAACAGCTGCTTCTTTCGTTAAAAAAAGGTCAAACTGGACCAATTTTTCACAAAACATTAAAACATTACATTAAACCCAGGTTTAGATCTGAGCTGAAACTTTTATGTCTGAGTTTACGTTAGACTGTAGAGCTCCTGTAATTATCTCTATCTCGTTCAACATTGAGTCAAAGCTTTACCAACATTTATCTTAAATGTTTTGTCTTTTTTTGAGCGGTTTTGCTGTAAAATAAGACGGAAGGGTCAGATCAGTGTCGACCAATGAGAGCGCTCCTTTTTTTCTTAAAGCGAGCTGTGATTGGTCAAATACAGTACCTGCTGTGGGCGGGTATCATTCTATTAACATCTTTCATTACAAAGCCCAGATAACATCTCATGGTCTCATGTTTAAGATATTTCCTGTTACAATAAACTTTAGTGATTAAAGTGTCAAACTAAAAAACATCTGATAACCCCTGTTGAAAGTTTCAGATTTTTGATTACCACAAGACTTGACTTTCCAGATATTATTATTAAGTTTGTTGTTGTAGATTGTCACAGCCATAACACTGTCTGTGCTGAGATAAGGACCTGATCATGTGACCTAATCATGTGCCCTCAAGTGGTTATGATTCACGCTGATTATCTTAAAAAAAACACTGAGTCAGGCGTCAAAACGGGGTTATACTCTATTAATGTCCTCAGAGTCATGTGACCCGAGCCACAGTAACCTCTGACTCCGATGACTCTTCCGCGCTCACTTCTTTGACACAACTTCTATTATTAGCCATTGTTTGAACTCTCACTCTGTGGTTTTGTTTGAACTTTGTGGGGACTTTCTACCAAAACAGCCTCAAAATACATGTCAGTGAATACAGTCCAGGTATTTAAATAGGTTGTTTGCAGGTGTATTTTCTGAGCTGCAAAAACACACAAAGGAAATATAACAGTGAAAAAGTGCTCAGTGAAAACAATGGGTCTTTAGTTTATGTTTGCATGTTTTAAAAAAATAAGAAGAAATATTTGGATCTATTGTTAGTGGTTACACAGCAGGCTGATTTAACTGTTTTGTGTTGTCAAAGTCTGCTCCAGATTTTAGTAAATTTGATGGTAAATGCAAGTAGCAGAAGTGAAAGTGAGAGAAAAGGCTTGATTTGAACTGATCTTATTGTCTTTCTTCACATTCCACTTAAAGAAACACAAAACAAAAAAATCTGTCCAGACTTAGACCAGGTCCAGACTCACGGAGGTCAGTGTTTGAAGGAGACAGAGTTAGTCCGGTCTTAGACCAGGTCCAGACTCAGGAGGTCAGTGTTTGAAGGAGACAGAGTTAGTCCAGTCTTAGACCAGGTCCAGACTCACGGAGGTCAGTGTTTGAAGGAGACAGAGTTAGTCCGGTCTTAGACCAGGTCCAGACTCACGGAGGTCAGTGTTTGAAGGAGACAGAGTTAGTCCAGACTTAGACCAGGTCCAGACTCACGGAGGTCAGTGTTTGAAGGAGACAGAGTTAGTCCGGTCTTAGACCAGGTCCAGACTCAGAGGTCAGTGTTTGAAGGAGACAGAGTTAGTCCGGTCTTAGACCAGGTCCAGACTCACGGAGGTCAGTGTTTGAAGGAGACAGAGTTAGTCCGGTCTTAGACCAGGTCCAGACTCACGGAGGTCAGCGTTTGAAGGAGACAGAGTTAGTCCGGTCTTAGACCAGTTCTTAAGTCTTATATAACATTGATAAATCTGAATTCTTAACAATAGGAATTATATAGTTTTGGAACTGGAACTTTTTGGCCTCAGAACTAAATAATTGTCTCTGGTATTATTAAGACTGCAGGTCAGTGTATGAAGGAGACGTTTTCTCTCAATGGTGCTACTTTACAGTCAGTACATGAGGCACCATCTAAGTCTTATATAACATTGATAAATCTGAATTCTTAACAATAGGAATTATATAGTTTTGGAACTGGAACTTTTTGGCCTCAGAACTAAATGAATTGTCTCTGTTATTATTAAGACTTTTTCTGCAGGTGTATAAAACAGTTTTCTCTCAATGGTGCTACTTCTACAGTCAGTACATGAGGCACCATCTTTAAAACTTTTCCAATCACTTACATTTGAAAAATAAGACGAGGTGCTCATAAATGAACTCTTTTGTTAAGACGTTAATGACCTTCTGTATGTTATTAGGCTCAGGATTTTTAGTGAAAATGCAGACCAGGTAAATATCACGTGAGGAAGAAAACTGTTGGAGGATCTTCTCTTTGTGTTACATTTTGCTGCAGTGCCCCACTTTTCCCCGGGGCCCATTAAAGTTTCATTAAAATCTCACCTCACCCTGTTTCTTTCTCTTGAAATCTGCACTGAGCCAAAATCCCAACCCAAACCAGGAAATTCATTGGAGTTTTTAAATGTCAAACTAAGATAACTGTCGATTAGCCCTGAGTGAAAGAAAAAACACTTTAAAACGTCTTGTTCGACTGGTTTCTGCTCCAGCTTCAGCAGAAAGTCTCAGTACCTTTCACCTGAACTTAACTGTCTCAATTATTACATTTGCAGCTGCAGCTCTTTATTTCGAGTATTTCCTCGTGTTGGAGCCAAGGAGCTGACTGTCAAAATGAAATGAAATTTTGAGGGAAGCTTTTGGAGTTTCTTTTCAGATCAGATGGCAGATTTATTACTGACCTTTTACTGCCTGTCTCTTTCAAATATGAAATACATCCGAAAAATAGCACTCTTTACGTACAAAGGTTTTATTTTGATGGATACACGTACAGAGCAGAAAATAAAGTTGTACATAGAGCTGTGTAATGTGACCTCTAGCTTCACTAAGATTGATTTATTCACTAAGAGCTGTTCAAGCTTGTTTTTTTCACTTGCTCTATACTTCTACAGTCAGTACATGAAGCACCGCATTCAAAGCCGTTCTTTTGACTTACATTTAATAGAATGACACTGGGACAGTTTTAATGGTTTTATTGTTGATTACACAAACATTGTGTAATCAATTGCTTCAGATGCAACTGCGGCTCGTTTTAAACTAAGTATTTCCTGGTGTTGGAGCCAGGAATCTGAGTCGGAGAAAATAAAATTAAAGCTTGAGGGACGTTTTTGGTCTTCCTTGCCAGATTAGATTGCAGATTTATTACACCTTCCTTCAAACCTGTTCCACTGAATACCATTTAACAGAATTGCAACAGTTTAATGGTTTCAACATTGTGTAATTTATACATGTGGGGTTTTCAGACACAGAAATACATGAAAAAAACAACTTTTTGTGCAGAGATATGCTTCGATCACGTTGTATATTAAGAGCTTGTGGTTGTAAGAGAAAAGAGGAAGAGACCTAAAGACACATTCAGTTACAATGGAAAGAAATGGCTGTGTTTCAAGCTGAGAACAGAATTTTGAATAAGCTTAAATGAAAGCGTGGACGTGCAGGTATTCAGTCGTTCACTTGAAGCCTGAGGGAGACTTGTGTCAGCACTGACTGACTTGATTATTGTTTGTTGAATATAGATGCATCTGCTGCTGTTTCGATCTGTCAGAAAACTCTGGTGTGAGGTAACAGAGGAAACAGAGATACATTTACTGTCAGAGCACCTCAGGTCAAAGACAAGGCTGATCAAAACATTTTCTCAGGTTTCCTTCTGTGCAGTTAAAGGTAAAATACATTCCATATTTATTTGTACTTTCCCAAGAACATAAAAAGACAAAACCTACTTCTAAATCCAACTGAACAAACACTTTGGATGTTCCAGTCTTATGTAACAAGAGAAGGGCTGGAAAATGAATAAACTGTCAATGCTAACAATGTCTTCAAAGCAAAGAGACATCATTTTAAGGATTTGATACATTTATAGCTTCTTTTTTTTTACACTTTATGGATTTGAAGGACAGCACAGATTGATCAAATTTAAAAGGAACGACTGAGTAATACTTTTCTTTCATCCATTTTAGAACAGCAATCGAAATGTTGGATTATATTAACTCAGGAAGGCGACTGAAATTCACAAAAATCCATCTTGTACTGCTTCAAGTATTCACGTCCCGACAGGCTGTGGTTTGACCAGTGCCGAGTTCTGACAGGTGTGGGCGTGTTTTAGGTTTGAAGAATGCATTCCTCTGATTGGATAGAACAGTCTCCATGGAAACGCTTCTGGAGTCAGGTTAACAAACACAGGCAGATTTATGTTCCCATAGAAATACTGTAGATGTTAGGACTTTTTAACACATAAAACAGTTTTATGCATCAAAAATGTTTTTTTCAATCAAATCTACCTTTTCCTTTCAGGCGACACAGGACTTCTGTTCAGCCAAGATTCTGATGAAAGAAAAAAGATAGAAGATAGTTCACACGCTGAAAGACAAGAACGTGAAAGTAAACCAGGAGTTATGAACAATTCTATTGAAGCAGATCACTCACTGGAGACAAGAACAGGCTTTTCTTCAAAGTGCTTTCAGTTTAATCAAAAAGCTGTTACATGATTAATTAAAGTGACTGTGCTGTTAGCATTTCTGAAAAAGGATAAATAGCAGGACAGTAACATCTAATACGTACTAAGTTTGCATGTGTTACTCATGTGCAACAACTTAACACACTTTGACCTGACCTGTTTTCATAAATATGTTTTTTTCTCTTTCCTTGTTTAATAGAACATAGTGTCTCCTTGTTCTTACATCATCCTGTCTTTGTCGGAGCGTTATTATGACATGCTTCTGCAGGCTTCAGGTTTCAGAGCTGCTCGAACAACAGAGCGGTGAAGTGTTAAGGCTTTGTTTGTGGCTGAAGTGAGCTGCAGAATAACTTTAGTCGTGACGGAGAGTGACGCATCAGTGACGATGGTTTAACAGAAGACAGTACATTTCTACACAGCATTCCTCTGTCATTACAGGAGCAACTTCCGACCGTTTCCTTCCAGTTTCATTTTGATTCCTTCTTCCTTCACATAAAGGAAAGTGTTTGACACAAAATAAATGACACACATTAGCATCAGTTGTTTTGGAGTTAAGCAGAGGTTCAGGCAGTGGGTTTCAGGAGAGTGTTTATGACGAAGCTTTTATGACAAATTCACAGTTTTTTTAATCCACTATAGTGTTAACTATGAGATAAGATAAACCTTTATTGATCCCACATTCAGCACTTGTTACAGCAGCTCTTAGAAACAGGTCAGGTGCAAAAAGTGAAAGTGTGCATGCAATAAAAATAAAAATATATTTATTTACAATCTTAGAAACATTTTAAAATGAATACAATAAAAATAAAAATACAATAATGCTAAAACAGCAAATAATTAAGTATCAGGGCAAGTTAAAATAAAATAAAAACAAAAGCAAACTATATATGTTTTTACAAAGTAATAAGAGCACAGTACACATATTGTGCAGTATTTTGAGTTATTGTTGTACAGGTGAGTCATAGAGTTACCTGAGTAGAATAACCTGGAATTTAATTTCTTTAAAGATGAGGCTTGCAGACCTTTCTTTCATATTTCAAACATATGTAATGAAAACTAAAAATATTATGATTTAAATATAGTATTTGTGAGAAGAACCTAAACTATCACTGTTGATCTTTACTTTTGGGTGTTTTTTTATTCAAATATTTATTTGTAGTATTGTTCATGTTAGTGCCTGCAATGTCTTTAGGGCCCTTTATGAAACCCTGCCCTGGGGCCCCTCGTCACTTCTTTACGGCAGTGGTGCTAATAAAAACAAACCTCCCCAAGATTCAGTTTAGAAAGACTGTCCAGTGTTTGGTGAATTATGTGTGTCACTTACAAAAATGTAGGCAAGGCAAGGCAATTTTATTTATATAGCACAATTCATACACTGGGTAACTCAAAGTGCTTTACAGGAATAAAAGACAATTTACAAGATTTATATTAAGAAAAATAAGAAAAAATTAAAAACATTTTAAAAAGAAGAGTGCAGATAAAAGAAAAATCTAACACTTTAGGTTGTAGTGTAGGCGGAGCTAAAGAGGAAGGTTTTTAACCTCCCCTTGAACATTGTTAAAGTTGAGGCTTGTTTTACTTCATCTGGGAGGCTATTCCAGGTTTTTGCTGCATGAAACTTAAACGCTGCTTCACCATGTTTAGTTCTAACTCTGGGCACGAGCAGAAGGCCTGTCCCAGATGTTCTCAGAGTCCGAGGAGGTTCATAAGTAACTAGCATGTCAGAGATATATTCTGGTGCTAAACCATTTAGAGACTTGTAAACCAGAAGTGCTGTTTTAAAGTCTATTCTCTGAGCAACAGGAAGCCAGTGCAGAGATTTTAAAACTGGACTGATGTGGTTGTACTTCCTGGTTTTGGTTAGAACCCGAGCAGCTGCGTTCTGAATAAGCTGCAGCTGTCTTAACCCTCGTTTTGAGAGACCAGTGAGCAGGCCGTTACAGTAATCTAACCTGCTGGAGACAAAAGCATGGATAAGTTTCTCTAAGTCTGGTTGAGACATCATCCCTTTGACTCTGGAAATGTTTTTAAGGAGATAAAATGCAGATGATGTCATTGACTTAATGTGACTGTGGAAATTCAAGTCTGAGTCCATGATGACCCCTAGATTTCTAACCTGTTTTTTAGATTTTAGAGAAAGAGACGCGAGGTGACTGCTGACACTTTCTCTTTGTTTCTGTGGCCCAAAGATGATTAGTTCAGTCTTGTTTCTGTTCAGTTGGAGAAAATTATTTTGCATCCACATGTCAATCTGTTCGATGCAGTGACACAGTGAATGGATTGGTCCATTTTCACCTGCTGTGAGTGAAATGTAAATCTGAGTGTCATCTGCATAATTATGGTAGGATACGCCACAAGTGCGTATTAACTGGCCTAAAGGAAGCATGTAGGGATTGAATAATAGAGGTCCCAAGATAGACCCCTGTGGAACCCCACATGTCAGGGCCATTTGGTCTGACACACAGTTACCAACCGAAACAAAGTACAAAACAAATGTACTTTGAGAACAAACTAAACAAGGCTTCCACAACTTTACAAAAGTGTGAGTTACATAGAAGAAATTTACATGACTTTATTTAGATATATGACAGATTTTTGTTCTGTTCCTCATTTATACAACCACCAGACTGATCTGTCTTCTCACTGTGGCCTGTGTCTGAACCAAAATATGGGGCATTTCTCAGCAGCACATATTTAAATGGACTTCCTCTAGTTTTGGCAACACATGGTTATGTCTCTGTGTGTAGGACTGAAGGGAATAAACGAGCTCCAAACGTATCAAACAGAACCACACAATACTGAGACACAGTTTTTAGTTTCAGTAAATGCATCAGTGGAGTTTCTACAGTTTTAGTAAAAAACTCATTCAGACTTTGGGGGAATTCAAAAACACCTCAAAAAGTTTCGGAATCCTCGTCACATTCCTTCACATTTAAACATCTCCAGTCTACAGCAGGTGCAGTTTCAGTTTCAGTTTCAGTCAGCTACAGGTAAAGCACAGGTGAGTTTTTTAACATGTTTTTTTCCCAATCATGATGCACAATCTGAAAGGTAGAGCAGAAAATCCACTCTAACCTAATTATTTCCACTTTGATCTCATTTAGCTCATGGCAGGCCGCTCCAAAAAACAGCTGGAATGTCCCTGTCCTGGTTTTTGCAAAGTAACGTCATTCTCCAAATACTTCAGGCTTTATTACTGTGGGTTTCACAACTGTTTGTTTTTATTTTTGTGGCCTGACAATAACAATAAGACAGTGTTAAAGTAGACAGCGTGAGTCATTAGTGATTAGTTTGCTTTTGGCAGTTGTCAGGTATGACATTGGAATGTGCTTCAATGACGCATTCAAAACCTTCTCTTACGTTGGACCTGGTGCTAAAAATACAGGCATGTTTTGTTGTTATTTTGGAAATGTTTTGAGAAAAAAATGTGCTTGGGGACCTGCACTTTGGAGTTGGGTTAGGAGGTTAAAGTTTAATTTTAGGGTTAAACTAGTGTTTTCAGTGTCAGAAGTTAGATAATTTTTTTATCTTTCTATCTTCTACTTTGATCTTTGTGGAAACTTACTGAACAACTGACATGCTCCGGAGCAGAGGTTACTCCACACATGCTTTCTGATTTGTGCACATGCAGGATAAGTTTAGGGAATGTGCATTTATTTTGTGTTAGATGTCGTGAATAGTTTCTGAGAAGAGCGGGGGCTGACACTTCCACACAGAACAGAACAGTGGAAAGTTCAAACAGCTGCAGAGAGGACGGGGCTTCAGCTCCAGACACACACTGACCGCACTCACACATTCTGGTCACGCTGCACACGGTGTCCAGTCTGGATCGTAGTGTATGTGTGAAAATGGGTTTATTTCAATAAGTCTGGATAACTTTTCTGTTCCATAAAACAGGCTCAGTTAAGAAACTTGGCGCAGATCCCTCTCTGTGCAACTGCATCGTTAGTGGTGCCATCTTTATTTACAAGCAGAGATGTTTAAGATGGAGAGTTTGGAAGAAAGAACATGTCTTCTGAAATGGTGGGGTTTGTGAAGGGTCCTCGAGCAGTTTTCTTGTCGCGTGGTAGAACCTCACTCATTAAGTCCTCGTCCCGGGACAGGAAGGTTACAGGAGGTTTCTGTCCAGCTGATTTTTATTTTTACCTGCTGCTCATAAAAAATAAGGAATATCCAAACAATTATGTATTTTACTCTATCTTTTGCTTCTGAATGTTTCCCCAAAGTTTAATACTTCTTGTTTATAGACTCGTTTATAAAATTTCATCTTGTTTTTCTCACGTCTCGACAGCTCTCATGACGTTTTAAACTCTTTGATTCAGGTTTGAAAGAGTCTGTGCGCCGCAGACGTCTCTATTCTCTCTGAGGTATTTGCAGCAGCTGACCTCTCATTCATTATGAACCCAGTGTAACTGTATCTGTCTCTCTCTGTGTGCCCGTGTTTATGTTTACACGGCTGTTACCGTAGCGACAACACCTTAACACCTCGTCCGTCACAGAGACACGCCGCTGTTCGACACAGTTCAGTTCAACACAGTTTACGGACTTCTTTTTGTCATCTTCAGTCATTTATTTTCAACAGAAATGCCATGAACTGTGATCAGAGTTTTAAGAAAGAGCCTTTTGACTTGAAAACAGCAACAGAAGCTTCATAGATTTTAGCCAAAGTTTTATAAAACAGATTTAGTTCCACAAAAAGATACTTCTTGTTCTATTAAATGTTCTATTTTAGGTTAATCTTTAGAGTCATATGTGCAATCTCAGCAGATTTCCTTTATTAACTTTTTAAGGTCTGTTTTGAGTTCATTTAAGTTCAATGATTTATATTTGGATTTATTAAGAGGGTCAGAGGTCAAGCTTTAGTCCTGTGTTAAATTTAGTTTTTTTCTTTTGTAGCTCGGGTTTAGTCCTGAACAAACGCTGGGTTAACTCGGGTTTAGACTTTATTTTAAGAAGCTTTTATATATACAGTATTTACATACACATATGGAATAAAGTGAATTTCACTGACTTTTTAAAAGTTTTTCTCATTTCCACTATTGTATTCTGTGATGTATTGGATATAACTGTGTCTGTGACGAGTGAGTGCATTAAAACAGGAAAAGCCGGGCTGTGTTTTGAAATGACACATATGTATCCCAGGATTCCCCACTCCTGTTTTTATATTTTTAGTTCTTGTGTAAACTGGGCTACATAGCCTCAGCAGCTGCCCACACAGAGACAAGTCCGACCTGTTTTTAGTCTCTGTGACGTCAAAAACTACAGGCCTTTATTTAAACCTTACTACAGCGTCTCGATCCGGTGACATCACTGAGAAGGACAAGAGTCATCATGAGAGAGTTTCTAAATAAAGACACTGTTTGATTTGGATTTGGTTCATTTGGGATTACATGCAAGTATTACAAGTATGCCAGTCAAGTTAGGTCAGAGGAAAAGCTCCTTTGATGTGTCTGTTGTTGAATAATCCACTGTAATATGTTTTGCAGTTATTTTTAGAATCATATACTAATTTAAGTCAGATTTTCTTTATTACTCCGGTCCCGCAAATTGAGTCCATATCTCACATTTTGATTGGCTGTAGATAGTTTGAAAAAAATCAAAGTAGGAAAGACGGAGCTGTCAATCAATCAGCAGTCTTTCAGTGTCCAGTTGGATTGACCGCTCAAGTCCAAGTGACTTTCCTCGATGTTTCGAACCCGAGTCCAAGTGACTGTCCTCGATGTTTCGAACCCGAGTCCAAGTAACTGTCCTCGATGTTTCGAACCCAAATCCAAGTGACTGTCCTCGATGTTTCAAACCCGAGTCCAAGTAACTGTCCTCGATGTTTCGAACCCGAGTCCAAGTGACTGTCCTCGATGTTTCAAACCCGAGTCCAAGTGACTGTCCTCGATGTTTCGAACCCAAATCCAAGTGACTGTCCTCGATGTTTCGAACCCGAGTCCAAGTGACTGTCCTCAATGTTTCAAACCCAAGTCCAAGTCCCTTCCCTTGGTGTTTGAGTCCGAGTCACTAAAGACTAGTACAAGTTGAGTCCGAGCTGAGTCATCATCATTTACAAGTCCAAGTCCGAGTCACTAAAAAAAGGTCCATGTCAGGTCCAAATCAATTTGAGTAAAGTCCAGTCTCTCAAATCCTTTTACAGACTCCATTACTCATTCACTCCACAGTCACACACTGGTGGTGGAGACGTGCAGGGAAGGTTGTCTGTATTCTGCACAAACTATTCTTTCTGACTTTAGATGTTAGTGGCACGTTGTCTGAGCATGACTCACGAGTACATCACCGGTCTTTATTTGAAGCTCAGCTCGTCTGTTAGCTCAGTGTTAGCTCGGTCAAACAAATTAAACATCCTCCCCTGCTTTTCACTTCTGAACACGTTCGGTTGAAATAACCCTGATTACGTCAATGCTGAATGTGTGAATAGGGCTAATGTGAGACTAACACTGCTCAAAAATAAGTAATATCGGAAAGTAAGAAAAAAGAAAAACGTGCTAAAAATGGAGCAGGAAGTATGACTCAGAGGAAAAAAAGTGTAATAAAAATATCACTTAGTGTATTATAAATAGAAACTACTGTCAGTAAAATAAAGGTGTAAAGATTTTCAAAGAGGTGTGTTTTAAAAGTTAAAGATTGACCTGTTTCCATTGAATAATTAATTTTTTTTCCGTTTCATTATCTGTTCCAAAACAAGCAAAGACGGCTGGGTTTGTGCTTCAAAAACTGTGACTCAACAGGTTTTTTCCCGTCGCTGTATCACTGTGTTGTTTTGGTCTGCTTCCTGGTTCGGTCACCTGTTCCCACAAAGTGTGACTGGGCAGATTTCAGTCTGTTTACTTCTCTGCTGGGTTTCATCAGACTCACTGCACAGGCCTCTATCATGTAACGTAATACTTATTAGACCTTATGCAACTTCAGCTCCAGAAATGCAATGCCATTGATTTTTGTCCTGGTTTTAAATTGAAAGGGTCACTGAGGTCAAAGTTAGTCTTTTGTAAACTCACAAAATGAATCAATGCTGCTTGTAAATGTTCACATATTGTACTTAAGAAAACATTTGAAACATAGATGCATTGCCATTTACTAAAATAAAAGAAGCTCATTTGTATTGGTGTAGGCTTTTATCGACAGATTAATTAAATGGTAAAGGCCTTGAATGCAAATAGAACGACTAGAACTCATAATATTTGATGATATTATGATGAAGCCCAAAGCTGCTGGGATAGGCTCCAGTCACCTACGACCCCTAACAGGACCAAGCAGAAGAAAAAAAATGAATGAATCAAGATATTTCAGGCATATAACATGAAAATTATAGGATACAGTTTTAATAATAATTTGATACTAGACGTTGTTGTGATCTCAGGATATTCCCGCTTGACTTTATCCAGAAAGTTAAATGTCTCTGCCCATCATGTTTGTTTTGTTTTCATTCATTTTCTTCCTGTTGGTCCCGTTAGGGGTCACAGGTGGCTGGAGCCTATCCCAGCAGCTTTGGGCCTGAGGCGGGGTACACCTTGGACAAAGGCCAGGTAGTCACAGGGCTGTTGTTTTCTCTCAAAAAATTCCAAAGGCTTATCGTGGTTTCTATGTGTACAGTACATATTAGATTACACCGAGCAGGCTTGGGGCTTGTGTATCGACTGTTGCTGCGATAAACCCATAACTGAAGTAGGACTTATGTTTTCTTTTTTGTCCATAACAGTATTTCCCAAACTCTCGTTGTGGGGACCATATTTCGATACGCCAAATCAACCAAATTTCTTTCAAAAACCTCATGATGCTTATGGTTGTTAATTGTTTCTATAGCTTTGTTATGGCATACTTTTTTTAAGGATGAATTTGTTTTTTTTTAATTGTTGAGCTCTTATTTATGTTGGTTCTGCTGTTTTAACTAATGCCCTGTAAACATCACAATCATGCTTCCAGTTCTCACGAGACCCAAATAAAATTTACTGTAACCCACCTTTGGGTCCCAACCTACTGTTTTAGAACGATTGGTCAACATGAAAACATTTTTTATTTTCTGTGCAGCCTGTGAAAGCAAATGATCCGTGGACTGATCTAAGAGACATTTGTGTGAGACCAGAATAACTACTCTATGTTTTTAGTGTGAAGTTTTTTTTCTGAACTGCAGGGAGCTTACAACTGTTTATTGCAGCTTCAGTTACTGAAGGGAAACTCTAGATTTAACTCATCCTTTCCAGTGTGACTGTGGTAGTGTCTCAGGAGCAGTGAGCAGCTCCCAGTGACCCTCTCCAGGTCTTGAGCCTCATGGTCACTGACTGGAGGATTATAGCGGTCTACAGTGGGAATAGCATTATCTCCAAATAAACTGACTAGGCCTTTAAAAGCACTTGGGTACTACATCTTCACTCGTATTGGCACGTTTGAATCCCCTTGTGATGTTTAAATCTCTGGCAGTGGCAGCTGAGTTGTTAATTTTTACCTGAACACAGTGTTTTTCTCACTGCTGCTGTGACTCACAGCTCCTGGCAGTGAATCATCACTAAGATCTGAGCTCACCGCCTAATTTTACATTTCTCTATCTGAACTCTCACTGATCTCTCCTTCTCTGTGTGAAAGTCTATCCCTCTCTCTGCCTCTTACTGTAACCGCAGCTTCACCTCGGTGCATTATTGATCCGCTCCGAGGCTGCACTGACTCTGCTCGAAGCCGATTGGCTGTCTCTCCGTCAGGCTTCATTACCCAACAAACACGGCCGCCTCTGATTGGCCGGAGCGGGTCAGACCCCTCGATAGATGTGGATGATGAAGACTGAGGTCACGCTGTCGATTAAAGAGGTGATGTCATCTGAGTGAAGAGATCTGATAGGCTACAGCTGGCTCCACTACAACTACTCCTACAAGAGGAGAGCAGGTTTGGTTTTGAAGAGATGAATTATTAAAAAAGTGGTGATTGGAAAATAGTTAGAAAGGAAAAAAAAAAGAAGTGAAACACACACAAACTTCTTTTCAACACAACAAGACTACTTAAATCATAAAGTGAGACATTTGGTCTAGGGGTATGTTTCTTTTTTGATGAATGAGACGTGTGTCAGAATCAAATGTACTTTAGATTTGAGTTTTTATTGAAGCTAAAACACAATATTTCACAGACAGAGAGGAGGGAGGAGGACTTTGTGTCAATTTAAAGAAACAGATTTAACAAAAAGGACTAGAGTGAGACAGAAAAGAGGAAACTAAAGGCCTGTCCAACATGGGTCGTAACCAAGGACATTATATACGTAGCATTGGCTGTTGGAGCATACGTCAAACTTTGCCGCCATATTGGATTGGGCCCCTCAGTGACCGGACCCCTTAGTGACTGGACCCCTTAGTGACCGGGCCCCTCAGTGACCAGACCCCTCGGTGACCGGGCCCCTCAGTGACCAGACCCCTCAGAGCTGAACTTGCGTAAACATGTGCCTCACAACCCGAAGCAGACAAGGTTTATATTTCACAAGAAAGATTTGCCATTGGCTGTTGTTAGTTTGATTGTTATAATATTATTTGGTAGCACTGTTGTAAAACCGTCAACATGTCATAGAGCATTTTATCCATTTATTTGCTTATGTTTCGGTCCTGCCCGTCCGGACCAAAAGGTAGAGACTATTGTGGCAACAGGCCAAAGCAGCCAGTGCAGTTTCTAGGTATTTGGTGTTTTTGGTTGCAACAACCAATAAACCCACTCACCTCGTCAACTTCCTGTTCCCAGATTTATTTTTATAATCAACGTCTCGCATCAAAAAACAAACAGAATTAAAAGAGAGTGAAAAGACCATGCCACCTATTGTCTCCCCTTTTTAAAGTTTTCTCACCCGCTGGCCAATCAGTGTCCACATGTCAGGCCCCGCCCACAGCACCTTTAGTGGCGACAGGACAAAGAGAGAGGTACAAACACATTGCTTCTGTCACATGTTCATGGAAAATACCTTTAAATTCTGATTAGACCGGAAAGAAAAAAAAAAAAAAAGTCTTCTCAATCAAAACAGAGAAATATAATAATTAGATTTTTATGTTATAGATGATTACTTTTCTCACATGTATTAAACAAATCACATGTTTCAATGTACAGCACTACAACACTCATGTCAAACTCAAGGTCCTGGGGCCAAACGTAGCCTTTTACACTGATTTATTTGGCTCCAATATAATAACAGAAAAGGTTAGATTTGAACAGGTTTTATTTGGACTTTAACAGGTTTAGACAAATTAAGTAGTGGGGTAGTGGGGAAATGAATGTTGAAAACAAACTAATGTGATTAAGAAAAGCTTCCCAAGTGTCGCAGTCTTCGGCCCTAAAGGATGTTTATTTACTGTAGAGGCCCCTCATCACTTTGAGTTTGGACTACAACACAATACAAGATATAATTACACAGGTTTTTATGAGAATTTCAGAGCCCGCAGCCAAATATGTGCCAGCAGAAGTTACACAACACTGAGACGTGCTAGTGTCCTCGAATGCATCTCAGTTTCAAACTGTGATGCAATAGTTGGAGGCTCTGACAGAGACTGCACTGTTCCTCCCACGAAATGTCTGAGACCCCAGCCCCAACAGCACGAGACCAGACAGGAAGTGGCTTTGTTTGATGGAGACTACTTCCTGTGGACTGTGTAGCTGGGATTTGGAAAAAAGTGTAAAGTGCCATCTTTCTTAATGATTTTCTACTCTCCACAAAGAATTGGTCTTTTGCAGCATTTTGTTCTCTTTTTGCAGCTTTTCTTTGAGTTAACAAGGCATTTCAAAGTGTTTTGTGGCATTTTGTGTTTCATTGCGCTTTTGCTGTGTTTTTTTGTGTCATTAGGATTTAGATTTTGCTGCGTTCCTAAAGCATTTTGTTTTGGTTATACTTTGCCCCATTTTTTCTGTGTTTTATTCTGTTTTTAAAGCTCTTTGTTGCATATAGTTGAGGTTTTTAGGTGTTTCATTGTGTTTTTGTTACACTGTGACACATTTGTTTCACATTTGAGTTTTTTCTGCTCTTATTAAACATGACGACAGTTCATTTGAGACTCTCTAAAGCATAAAAACTCTGAACGTGCCGTGCATCACACACACTTCATAAAGCGACACACCAGAAGGGGAACTCCAGCTCCGTCGCACAAAACACAAACCACAAAGAAGAAAAGAGCTTTTGAAGAATTCTGAGAGTCGAGGTCATGTGATAAACCTGTTTTTACACAAGGTCCGTGTTACTCAGCAAATCACAATGTGGATCAAACAAAGGTTCTATTCTTAGATTTCGTCAGACTGTGTAAACTATTCATGCCTTTTTTAAGTTTGATTTTATTTATTTATATATTTAAAGATATATAGATAGATTTTTCTGCAGTTTTTTCCCCTTTGTGTAAAACTGTTGTGTGTTTTTTCTAAAATACATTACACAAGAAACCTTTTTATTTTGAATCAGGATGCTGCATATAATTGGACAGTGGTTTGCTTGTGAAGCATAAATGGGACCAGATAAAAAGTAATAAAAGAAGGGGCTGATGGCTGTTAAAACACATCTACACAGTTGTCAGAGTTATATCATGATAAACTGCTGTGATTAAAATATACTATTTATCTGTTACACATCATCATAAATGTTATTGTAAAGCATTTCTAATTTGATCTGTATTACGTTAGAGTCCGGCTGTCAGTGTGTTTGAAATCTGCAGATGACTTTGTTGAAACAGGAAAAAACATCACAAGTCTTCTGTGTCATGTGACTGTTGTTTGTCAGAGACAAGTGTGTGACTGTTTCTGAGTAACTTCTTTAACCAGACCATTGTGGATTTTTACATCTTGGACAACAACAATGTATTTAAATGTAAATCCAGGTTAATACTCTTTTCTGATTTGCGGACAGACAGAGTCATCAGACAAATTTTACTAATATATTCAAACAACATAAATCTGGATCCTGACGATTTGTGTTTGATTACCAGAAGGAGGACGAAGACTAACCTACTTCAGAATGTATTTGAAAAGTGATACAACCAATCAGAATTAAGAGGCAGCACCAACATTCACAGAATAAACTGCCTCTGGGCCGTCACAGCTTAAAAAACACACTAGAGACTGTGTACATGACATTGTGTGAACGTGAATCTGCAACAACATAACTGTTGCCTTTTTCTGACCAGAGTTCTTGTTTTACGGCCGCTTGGATGAATGGTTATGGTCTGACAGGACTGAGCTTGGTGGGAGAGTTTCCAGACCCACTTTGCTCAGAAAGTGAATGGGTCTGGCTGGTTATGCTAGAAGACAGGTGTGCATTAAAACCAAAGATAAACTTCATTAGAAGATGCAGATAACTTAATTTTTAAATTGTCACAACCATTTTTTTCTATTATTAGTGAAAGGTGATATCAGTCAAACCAAACTTGAGTGACTGTGACCAATTAGGACCACTAAAATGGATTTGGGTTTTAAAAAATGCGCTATATAAATAATAAATTACAAGCCTCAGTTGATTTTCAATATGGCTTTTATCAGTTTTTTGAAACTAACTCTTCAATTACTATGCCAACTTTTACCAACAGCCAGGTACAAGCAGGACAACAGTCGAAGTGCTAACAACTAGAGCCAGACACTAATAGAGAATTATTCACTCTACCTTTCATTCACTCCGGAACATTTAGAGTCATTGGACATTAGGAGGAAACCCCTAGACTTCAAATACAGTACAATCACTAATCCGTCTGTCTAACCTTCAACCACGTTACCTGCTGTGCCACTTTCCCTGCATCAAAAAAAAAAAACTCCTTTTAAGGAAACGGCTCAGAGAAGGTCAGAGAACGGTGAAGTCATCTTTGAGTCACACACCAGGAAGAACATTAAAGCCAGCGCAACACAGGTGCACACAGTGCATCCTGCTCTTAATGAAGTCTTGTCTTTGTACTATCTTTATAAACTCATTGAATAGGCTTTTGCATTTACCACTGTTTACATATCCTTTTATTATCTTGATAAGGGTTTCCGAAGAATTTCAAATCTCCCACTAAAGCTTAGTCAAAGGTTTTCCTGAGAAATGATTCATGTTCATTAATCAGGAAACAATAAAAAGTCTTCTTCCAATGAAAAGTGTGGGAATCGAAGGAAGATGCACTCATTAAAGAGGATGGATTCTAAACAGAGATACAGAAACAAGGCTCGTACACCTTCTGTTGTGTTCACAGTGCTTTAGACTCCTCTTTTGTTAAACTCTGCATTCCAGTGGCCAAGATAAGAACTACATCCCTTTACTACACTATTCTTGTTAATAGTTGCATGTAACTGGAGCCTATCTTTAAGGCTTATGAACAACACACAGTTAGTCATAGAGTGAACACTTAAGCCTCGTTTCCACTGTACGGGACGGTTGAGTTTCTCCTGAAGAGGCTTCTGTTTCCACTGAGCTGGATCTAGAAAGAGACGTTATTAAAGACACACAAACGTCCTGTCTCTCTTTGAGAAATAAAACGTATTCGATGCAGACTTTAAGAAACATGGATGCATTAACAACTATCCTGGTTAAATAAAAAATACATCCAACTGTTTTTGTATATTCCCATCTTTCTGAAAATGACATTCAAAGAGCTGCTGCAGTTTCCTGTAACTTAGAGACAGGTTGTGCTTGTGTTTAATGCAGTGTAGACGATAAATACAGTGTTTAAATTCATGAAGCCAGAGCCGGACCACAGTGACTCAGTTTAAAACAACAGACAGCGCTGGGAAGAAAACACATCTGAGGTTTATCACAAGAACAAGCCGTTATTTATTTAAACAGTATTTCTATTTAATGTTTTTCCTTTTGCTCGAGTGGGATTATCTACCGTCCAATCAGCTGAGGGCAGGGTTTAACTACGTTTTTTTGGTGGAAATAAGCCAGAACCGAGCCGACTGGTATTGTCCCCAGACTTTCACTCTCACATTCCTTCTCTAGATTCAGATTCAGCTGAACACGCAGGTCTTTGGATTTTGGGAGGATGCTGGTCCTGCAGAAGTGCACCTCCAGCAGGAAATATTATCACTCACCAGACCAACTTTCCACCACACACCTGTTGTAGCTTTGTAGAGTACATTTACAGTTGCAAGAGTTCCCTCAGAGCATGTTGTCCACTTTTTACATTTACATTTACATTTGGTCATTTAGACGCTTTTATCCAAAGCGACTTACAAGTGAGGATAACAATGGAAGCAATTTTAACAACACAAGGTACAAAAAGCATAAGTGCACAAAAAAAAACTAGTCAGTTTAAACCCAGCGCAGTATACAATGCTAAGGAACTTTGTAAATGCAGCACGTCTTTCAGAATCCACTCACTGCAGTTTTTTTGAGACCGACCTGAAGTTTTCCACTTTGTCACATTTTGTTTCCAGTTTTACTAATCAGCAGTGAGAGCCTATCTTTCATCTGTCCTCAGTCTCTTTCAACAGCAGTGTTTTCCAGTGAGCTCTGCAGTTTCAGCTGAGTTTATGCTGCACTGGTGCGCCCCCTGTTGACCACACTCTCAAACTACTCACATTAAATCCCTTCTTTTCTTCAAAAGTGAGAACAACTTTTAACAGGTTTTACTTTATTTTGAAATGGATATTTGAATTTGAACAGGTTTAAGTTGGATTTCAACAAGTTTTAGTTTTCCAAAATTAAAAACAATAAAAAATTAAAATAGTCGAATGTTTTGACTTTTCACGTTGAAGAACTGAGTCAAAGCAAATGAGAAAATCTAATAACCAGCAGTGACATCACAAGGTCATATCTGTTATCTGGCCTGAGTTGTTTTCCAGTGAGCTCTGCAGTTTCAGCTGAGTTTCTGCTGCACTGGGGCGCCCCTACTGACCAAACCTCATGTTAAATCTTCACAGGTGCTTTTTTTCTTTACACTGCTGAGTTTGGGCTCTACCAGAACAACTAAAACCTGTTTAAATTAATTCAAAACCTAGACTCAGTTTGTATTTACACAGATAATGGTTTCCACAGTTCTTTGTCCACCCTCATACCACTGGAGGAGATCACAGGTGTAAAGCACTTTCACCAGGAAGGGCAGAGAAACAGAAAGTACTTTGATAATACACAAACAAAAAATGTATTTAACTGAGAGATCAACAGGAGTTTGGTGAGTTTTGTTAATTAAAATGACTGAGGCTCTGTTTGAAGACTACCTGAACTGTCCTGTGTGCTTAGACATGTTCAAAGAGTCTGTGTCTCTGGACTGTAGCCATAGCTTCTGTATAAACTGCTTAAAGAACTGGGATCCGAACAACAATAGAAAACTGCAGAAGAAGAAGCTCTAAAGAGTTTTCTGTTGTAAACTTTGCTCTGAACTAACTGTATATTGCATTTTCAGAGAAAGTGAAAACTAAGGCACAAAGAGAAGAGAAGGAGGTGGTCTGCTGCAAACATTCAGAGGAGCTCAGAGTGTTCTGTCGAGACGAGGCCGAGCGCTGTGTCCTGTCTGTGAGCCCTCTCCACACAAACACCACACACTGGTCAAAGGACAGGCCCAAAGCTGCTGTCAGGAGTCCTCCTCAACGAGGCTCAACATCTGGGAAACATGTGCTTCAAGGTCTGGAACAAACTGAGGCACAACATCCCCTTCAGCCCCATCGTCCTAAATCTGTGTGAGTCAAGGAGACACTTTCTATCAGCTGCTGGACAATCCAGAGAGGTTCAGTAATGGTCCAGACATCCTGGGGTCACAGGGCTTCAGCTTGGGACGACACCAGTGGGACGTGGAGGTGGGAGACACTTATGGATCTAAGAAAACTGTGAGAGTGGACGCCCCAGAAGATCCGGGTCCAGGGCGAGGTGTCTTTCTACGTCACTCAGGACATGATTTACAAAGACAGGTTCACTGAGAAACTCTTCCCTTATTTCTCGATCGGACTGGCCTCTGACGCCAAAAACTAAAGCCATCTGTCCCAGTGAGACTCGAGACTGAATCAATGAAGCCGGACACTTTTGGTGAATGTCTCAGTTCCTCAGGGAGACTTTTGAAGATTAGGATGTGTCCAGAGAATGAGTCAGAAGTTTTATATGTCTCAGAAAAAATGTGTTTCCATCAGTTTTTAAGAGATTATTTTAGCCCAAATAACTAAAATGATTAGTTTTTTTTTAATCTTACTAAGAAAAATAATGGACCGATAAAATTCATTTAAGCTGTGCATTTTAAAATAGAATATGTCTGGTAATACAAAACTAATAAGACATGCCCAGATTTGGTTTAGGCATTACACATGCACAGCTAGAAGGTCCTGTGCTCGGATTTGTAATCTCAGTGGGACTTTCCTGGATAAATAAAGGTTAAATAAAGCCTATTTTTCAAAAGTGAAAGATTATTACAGTGTATATTATTTGTTTGTAAATAATAATGCTTTATAAACAATGAAATATATTATTAACATGTTGCCTTCAGTCTTTTTTATTTCACTGCAGTTAATGTTGATGCTTACCATGTTTTTACAAATAATTAAAATAAAGTTGTCTGATAAGTCCCTTGTTACTATAACTATTTTTATGATTTTTTAATAATAAATGGATAGCACTTCCAGCTCAATAATAGCATAACAATTGCGAAGGAATGCAAAGTGCTAGTGATGGGAAGTTCGGATCATTTTACTGACTCAGTTCTTTAAGTCTCGTTCAGCAAAATGAACGAATCTTTTTTCAAGTCATTTCGGTCATTTCGTTCATTTCAGCAGAATCTAATTAAAATGTTACATATTACAATTTTTAATACATTTAGTACTTTTGGAATAAAAACTATAATAACTATAAGCTAATGCATTCATGGCCAAACTTTGAAAAATAAATTATAAATTCATTGCAGCTTACTTCAGGCAGAGAGTTCAACTCACCTCTTAATCCAAATAGTTTTTTTCCTTTGTCACTTCATATTTAGCTTAGCATTAATTCCGTCAACATGTCTGGTCTGGGCCGTGACAGCCTCATGTAGCTGTAGCTAATACATCCGTCCGTCCGGAAACAGAAAGGAGTCATTCATCTCCCGAGTCGTTTGTTCGTTCGTTCACCAAGTCCCAGCCCCATAGAGAAAGAGTATGCAGTTACCGGAAACAGAAAGGAACTGTTCATCTCCCGAGTCTCTGAGTCGTTCATTCAAGTCCCCGTAGGCTGAACGAAGAAGCAGAAGGATTCGTTCATTTCATGATTCAGTCTTCGGGTCTGAGCCTCGTTCTTTTGTCACGTGACCGCTTCAGTCTCTCGAAACATCATTACACTCATATTATTGACTGTATTGTATTATGTTTAGGAATTATTATAAATTTATCAAAATATATCTGCAATAAACATTATCTGAAAATTAAAAAAGTTCCATTTGTTTCTGTCAGTCCATTTTTAGGTTTAAATGTTAGTGCCACTTTGTTTTTTTTTATTATTATTTAAACTATTATAAACTATACAATTATTACCTAAGATTAGAATCCACTGTAAAGTCTTAATCTTTGCTTTATCAGGAATTTCCGCGGATAAGAAAAATATAAAGATACAATTTGAGGCCAGAAACGCATCACATAACTGTAAAAAAAATATTAATAATAATAATAATAATAATTTGCGTTTTTTATACAGTTATGTAAAATATATGTGTATGTATTAACTTATTTCTGTATCCAATGCGTGACAAAAGAACGAGACTCAGACCAGAAGACTGACTCATGAAATGAACGAATCCTTCTGTTTCTGCGTTCAGCCTATGGGGACTTGAAAGAACGACTCAGAGACTCGGGAGATGAACAGTTCCTTTCTGTTTCCGGTAACTGCATACTCTTTCTCTGTGGGGAAGGGACTTGGTGAACGAACGAACAAACGACTCGGGAGATGAATGACTCCTTTCTGTTTCCTGTATGAGATGTGGTGCAATGCGCATGCGCGGGTCTACACAAAAATGAACGACTCGCTCTCTGAGATGACTAGTTGTTCCCGAGTCATATTAAAGACTCGTTCAAAAAGTGCAAACCAAAGTGCAACCAATAAATGTCTGCAGAGTCACCTTTTACAAAAGTCAAACCAGACCGTGTATTCTTCTCCACAAAATACTACTACAACCAAACCAAACTGCAACTTTAGCATCAGAACAACAATTATCTCTGCCTCGTTAAGCATTACGTAAAAAAAAAAAACTGCCTCCATGGTTCTCAGTCGGAAAAGGGTGGCTTGTCCCCTTCAGGTTGGTGGAGAGATCCTGCCTCAAGTGGAGGAGTTCAAGTATCTTGGGGTCTTGTTCACGAGTGAGGGAAGGAGGGAATGGGAAGCTCTCGATCTACGTTCCTACTCTCATCTATGGTCATGAGCTGTAAGTCACAACCGAAAGAACAAGATCCTAGATTCAGGCGTGATGGGTTTCCTCCGCAGGGTGAGGAGCTCAGCCACTTGGGAGGAGCTCAGAGTAGAGCTGCTGCTCCTCCACATCGAATGGGGCCAGCTGAGGTGGCTCGAGCATCTGTTCTGGACGCCTCCCTGGGAAGTGTTCTGAGCGCGTCCCACCGGGAGCAGAGCCGGACTGGACAGATCAAACATTGACTGGTTTTCTAAAGATTGCTACTTGAAAAAAAAAACTACTGCAAATGCATGTGGACTTACTCAACTTATAAATAAGCCTACAAGAACATGTTTTAGGAGCGACGGCTCCAGAACATTTACCTGTATAGATCATATTTTCACAAACCGACCTGAACTGTGTAAAAAGGTATTGTCTATTCCCATTGGTAGCAGTGATCATAATCTGATCATTTCTGTGTTAACAACCAAGCTGAGTGGATCTGGAACTGTAGTCTTATTTAAAAGATCTTATAAATTATATGCTGGTGTGATGTGTTGGCAGCTAGTAATCCAGAAATTGCTCTCTTTAAATTTAACAATCTATTCTTGTCATTGATTAAGAAATATGCGCCTTTAAAGAAGTTTACTGTCAGGAATAACGTCACACCTTGGTTGGATGATGAACTGAAAAATTCTATGAAAATAAGAGGTCAAATAAAAAGAACAGCAGTTACTAGGGATGGCCCGATACCGATACTGGTATCGGGTCGATACTGTCCTCATATACTCGTACTCGTACTCATAAAAATGAGCCGATACCACGCACCGATACCACCTGCGTTTTGTGAAACGAAACTGGCCGCCGCAAGCTGCCACTTTGTCGAGGTGAACGCCATATGAACGGAAAAGAAAGTACATCGTTTAACACCAGCAATCTAATTAAACATCTGAAGACGCATCATAGTGCTCAATACACACAGTTTATTCAAGCTAAACAAGCAACTCAGCAGCCAACATTAACACAGGTTTTACAGAAGCGCGAGAAGATGTCCAGAGATAATCCACGGGCACTAAAAATAACAGAGGGAATTGCATACTTTATTGCATTTGATGACCAGCCATTGTCGGCTGTTGAAAATATAGGATTTCGACATCTTCTTGGCATACTGGAGCCGCGATATGAGCTAGTTCAGATCACATTGCCGACTGAAATGTTTGTTTAATTGAAACAAGGGAGCTGTCATATAGTTTAATTGTTGTTTAATTGAAATATGCAGTAGTTTAATTGAGACTTGCAATAGTTAGGCCCGAGCCGGTGATGACCGGGAGGGCCTATTGTTTTTGCTCGGATTTTTTTTTTTTTATCTTTCTTCTTCTCCCCATATGATCCTAAATTTGACCCAGTGAACATGAACGAAAAGTCATTTTTATTGGTCCCAGCCTTCAAGCCCAGCGAAAAATTTATGTTATTTGAAGTCCCCGAAAAAAAAATACGAGAAATGACTCAGTGGCGGCCCCTAGAAAAGTCAAAATACATTGGGCCTATGGAAAGTGAAAGTAACTTTTTTCCAACGTAGAAAAATGAAACTTGGTACATCCATAGGACACCTCAGGGCAAACAGAAAAGTCAATGACAGTCACACCTAAACTCAACAGGAAGTCCGCCATGTGGTGAAACGCGCCACTAAAATCACACCTTGCGCAGAAAGATGCAAATCATTGTGTTTTAATTTAAATGGCCCCAAATTTGGTGAGTATCATCTACACACATGTGCCAATCAAAGTTGTGACTTTGTTGTTGATATCTTATCGGGTATGGGTGTGGCAAGCCTGTAACGAGGTGGCCATTTTTGTGAAAATAAAACGTCTCTTAACTCTCAAACGCCTTCTCGGATCGAGTTGGAACCAAAAAGGCGTTTGTGCACATTCATGACCTGAACACAAAGATATGTAAATAAAAGGGTTATCTTTAGAAATGGCTCTCCAGCGCCCTCTACAAACTTATAATGGGACCCAAGAATTTAGTTTGTCATAGAGACATGAAATTTGGTACACACATCTCTTATGTCATGACGAGCATAAAAGCCAATGACAACCACCCCCTATCTATAAATGTGTTGCAACAGCAACGTCCCAAAAATGTGGAAAAAGTCAATAGGAAGTGAAATTTTTAGTTTGTTGTAGGCAAATGAAACTTGGTACACACATCCACCATGGGCTGATGAACAAAAAGCCAATGGGGACCACACCCTATCACACACGGAAGGCGGCCATTTTGAATTGAAAATGTGAACCGACGTAAAATACACCTCTTTTTTAAAAGTACACAGACAATAGCTGCTTCATTCCACAGACACCAAACTTGGGCAAAATGAGCTAAACACATGTATGTAAAATAGACAAGCGTTTTTCTAGACTTTTTTGCTCGAGTTATATATTTTTTATTATAATTCGGTATATATTTTTTATCATATTTTTCTGCAAAATGATCCTCAATTTGACCCTGTAAACGTACAACTAAAAGTCATTTTTATTGGTCCCAGACTTCAAGCCCAGCGAAAAATTTATGTATTTGAAGTCCACGAAAAAAATACGAAAATGACTCAGTGGCGACCCCTAGAAAAGTCAAAATACATCGGGCCTATGGAAAGTGAAAGTAACTTTATTCCAATGTAGAAAAATGAAACTTGGTACATCCATAGGACACCTCAGGGCAAACAGAAAAGTTTATTACAGCCATACCGTAAACTCAACAGAAAATCTACTATGTTGGGTGGAATGCGTGACCACCTAAATTGCACCCTTGTGTCTAAAGGCTTTTCATCTAAACAGCTCCAAATTTGGTGAGTATCATCTAGACACGTGTGCCAAAAAAGTTATCAATTTGTTTTTTGATACATTTGTGGCTGTGGTCGTAATGAGTCTGTGAAGAGGCAACCTTTGGGAAATAAATGCCATTTCCCAATTGCCAGGATCCTTCCTTTAGAGGAGGCCCCTCCAGAGCCACAGCTAGAGTCTTAGAAAACTCCTCAGAATCCTTTTACCGTGAAGTTTACGCTTTAAAGCATGAAATGCACTCCTCCGAGTGCATGTGTCCCCGCGGTCTCAAGGGAGGCGAGGGCCTTTATCGCCGCTTGCGGCTTTAATTATTTTTTTATTTTTATTGTGACCAAATGATCCTAAATTTGACCCAGTGAACATGCACGAAAAGTCATTTTTATTGGTCCCAGACTTCAAGCTCGGCGAAAATGTTTTTGAAGTCGCCGAAAAAAAAATACGAAAAATGACTCAGTGGCGACCCCTACAAAATCAAAATACATTGGGCCTATGGAAAGTGAAAGTAAGTTTTTTTCAACATAGAAAAATGAAACTTGGTATATCCATAGGACACCTCAGGGCAAACAGAAAAGTCAATGACAGTCACACCCTAAACTTAACAGGAAGTCCGCCATGTGGGGTGAAATGCGCGGCCACTAAAATCGCACCCCTTGCGCAGAAAGATGCAAATCATTGTGTTTTAATCTAAATGGCCCCAAATTTGGTGAGTATCATCTAGACACGTGCCAACCAAAGTTGTGACTTTGTTGTTGATATCTTATCGGGTATGGGTGTGGCAAGCCTGTAACGAGGTGGCCATTTTTGTGAAAATAAAACGTCTCTTAACTCTCAAACGCCTTCTCGGATCGAGTTGGACCCAAAAAGGCGTGCACATTCATGACCTGAACACAAAGATATGTAAATAAAAGGGTTATCTTTAGAAATGGCTCTCCAGCGCCCCCTACAAACTTATAATAGGACCCAAGAATTTAGTTTGTCATAGAGACATAAAATTTGGTACACACATCTCTTATGTCATGACGAGCATAAAAGCCAATGACAACCACCCCCTATCTATAAATGTGTTGCCATAGCAACGTCCCAAAAATGTGGAAAAAGTCAATGGGAAGTGAAAATTTTAGTTTGTTGTAGGCAAATGAAACTTGGTACACACATCCAGTATGGGCTTATGAACAAAAAGCCAAAGGGGACCACACCTTATCACACACGGGAAGGCGGCCATTTTGAATTGAAAATGTGAACTGACTTAGAATACACCTCTTTTTAAAAAACAACAGAAAATAGCTGCTTCATTCCACAGACACCAAACTTGGGCAAAATGAGCTAAACACATGTGTTTAAAATAGACAAGCGTTTTTCTTGTCGTTTTTGCTCGAGTTATATTTTTTTTTATTATAATTTGGTATATATTATTTTTATTATAATTTTTCTGAAAAATGATTTTCAATTTGACCCAGTAAACGTGCAACTAAAAGTCATTTTTATTGGTCCCAGACTTCAAGCCCGGCAAAAACTTATGTATTTGAAGTCGCCGAAAAAAAAATATGAAAACTGACTCAGTGGCGACCCCTAGAAAAGTCAAAATAATTGGTTCTATGAAAAATGAAAGTAAATTTTTCCAATGTAGAAATACAAAACTTGGTACATCCATAGGACACCTCAGGGCAAACAGAAAAGTTTATTACAGCCATACCGTAAACTCAACAGAAAATCTACTATGTTGGGTGGAATACATGACCACCTAAATCGTACACTTTGTGCTAAAGGGTTTTCATCTAAACAGCTCCAAATTTGCTTTAAAGCACGACATGCAATCCTCCGAATATATGTGTCCCCATGGTCTCATGGGAGGCGAGGGCCTTTATCGCCGCTTGCGGCTTTAATTACATTTATATTTTGTTTAATTGAAATATGTAAGTGTTTCATTGAGACTACACAACAGTTACATTGAAATTGAGTTAAATTGAAAGCTGGAGACGTTGTCAAACATTTCATTGATATATTGTTGAGTTGACGGTGTTGGCTGTACAATACGTTTTATTTATATTTTGTCAGTTGTGAAATATACACAGAAATATATATTATTTATTTTTTATTTGAAATTGCCTACATTTATTATTTTACTCATTATTTATTTTAGACTTGTTAAAACAAGCAAAGAAAATAAAAACAGTCTTCTAACCTGTGTTCTAAAATAGTCTTCTGTCTTCTTTTCTGGTAGCCTGTAATTATTTTCGCAGTAGAAATATCGGTATCGGTACTCGGTATTGGCAAGTACACAAATGTAAATACTCGTACTCGTATCGGTTTGGGAAAAAATGGTATCGGGCCATCCCTAGCAGTTACTACAGGAAATAAATGTGATTGGGACCTATATCGTAAAATAAGAAATTCTGTTACTAAACTTAATAAAAAGAAGAAGAAAATCTATTTTGATAATCAGGTTAAAAATATAGGTAATGATGATAGTAGGAAGTTATGGAATGTTTTAAATCAATTGACTGGTAAGTAAAATAAAATAATTCCATCTTTTTTGGAAACAGGTGATAAATTTATAACTAAGCCAATAGATATTGAAAATTATTTTAATGATTATTTTATAAGAAAATTAGATAAACTAAGCGAAAATATGCCTAATCTAAGTAATGCTATATCTCACCTATTAATAAGAAATTAACTGATGAAAAATAAAAACTTAAGGTTTAAATTAGAAAGTGTAAATATAGATCAAGTAAAGAATCTTTTAAAAGCCTGTAAAAACAAACCACCAGGTGTCGACGGTTTTGACAGCAGGCTTCTTAAACTAGCTGCTGACTCTATTGCCCCTGTTCTAACCCACATCATTAACCTCAGTTTTATCTGCTGTACCTGCCCACATGCATGGAAGCAGGCTAAAATAGTTCCTCTGCCCAAAGATAAGAAATTGCCTTTCTCTGGTCCCAACAGTCGCCCGATAAGTATATTACCTGTATTATCTAAAATAATGGAATCTATAGTATATGATCAAATTAACAACTATTTTTATACAAATGATTTATTAACAGATTTTCAGCATGCATACAGAAAAAGTCACTCCACTGCCACTGCACTGACTCACATGTCTGACGATTGGCTTAGAGAGACTGAAAAGAGAAATATTATTGGTGCTGTATTTTTGCTGTATTTTTTGTATTTTCTGCTGCCTTTGACATCATAGATCACGAACTGTTATTAACAAAATTATCTTGTTATGGTTTTGAGCAGTCAGCAATCACATGGATGTACAGTTATTTGTCAAACAGAACTCAGACAGTGTTTTTTAATGGCAGTCTCTCAGGTATCAGAAATATCACATGTGGCGTACCCCAGGGCTGTTGTCTGGGTCCATTATTATTTAATATTTTTTACTAATGATTTACCGTACACTTTACATAAGGCTAACATTGTCATGTACGCTGATGATTCAACTATATATACATCAGCAAGTACACAAATATAACTAGAAACTGTTTTAAATATAGAATTACAATATGTAGTAGATTGGATCAAATTAAATAAACTAGCATTAAACACAGTAAAAACTAACTGCATGATTTTAGGTTCAAATTATAACATTAATCAAAACCCTGTAATTAATATTAAAATTGATAACGCAATTATTAAACAGGTGCATGAGACCAAACATCTGGGTGTAACAGTTGACTCAAGATTATCATGGAAAGAACATATTAATAATATTATTGCAAAAATGGGAAGAGGTATATCTATTATGAGAAGACATGCACATTTTTTAACTTCAAATATTATAAATTATGTGATGAAAGCACTAATATTGATGTACCTCGACTATTGCCCAGCAGTTTGGTCGAATGCCACTGGTGAGAATATGAATAAATTACAACTTATACAGAATAGAGCTGCTCGTGTAGCACTTAGGTGCAGATATAGGAGAAATATTATATTAATGCACAAAGATCTTAACTGGTTGTTGGTCAAAGATAGACTGTTGTATTCACTGTTGATTTTCATAAGAAACATTTCCATTTCAAAATTGCCTTCTGTTTTGTTTAAGTATCTTCTTTTTTAGTGTAGACAATCAGTATAGTACCAGAAATGCATATGCATACCCTAATGTAAGTTGCTTTGAATAAAAGCGTCAGCTAAATAAAAAAAATAAAATAATTTAAATTAAAGCCGCAAGCGGCGATAAAGGCCCTCGCCTCCCTTGAGACCGCGGGGACACATGCACTCGGAGGATCGCATTTCGTGCTTTAAAGCGTAAACTTCACGGTAATGTCAAATAACCGGGCCTGTGCTACTGCTGGGGCCTGCTACACCACCTTGTAATTTAGAGTTAAAGGTCTCCACAATCCCTGGTTTTCCTGGGAGCTGTCTGAACCTTTGAAAATAATAGATTATGCTTGGGCTATGGCAAGAAAAACAAAGTACTGGCTGGAGATTTGAGATGACTCAGTAATCGCTGCACCCCCTGTTTAAAAAGGCAAAATGTAAATATAACTTGTCTAAAAGTACAAGGTTACAAGTTCCAAAGGATTCTGAGGAGTTTTCTAAGACTCTAGCCTTGGCTCTGGAGGGGCCTCCTCTAAAGGAAGGATCCTGGCAATTGGGAAATGGCATTTATTTCCCAAAGAAATGGCTGCCTCTTCACAGACTCATTACGACCACAGCCACAAATATATCAAAAAACAAATTGATAACTTTTTTGGCACACGTGTCTAGATCAACTCTAGACACGTGTGCCAAAAAAATCTCAAATCTAGATCTACTCACCAAATTTGGAGCTGTTTAGATGAAAAGCCTTTAGCACAAGGGGTGCGATTTAGGTGGTCACGCATTCCACCCAACATAGTAGATTTCCTGTTAAGTTTACGATATGGCTGTAATAAACTTTTCTGTTTGCCCTGAGGTCTCCTATGGATGTACCAAGTTTCATTTTTCTACGTTGGAAAAAAGTTACTTTCACTTTCAATAGGCCCGATGTATTTTGACTTTTGTAGGGGTCGCCACTGAGTCATTTTTCGTATTTTTTTAGGACTTCAAATACATAAATTTTTCGCCGAGCTTGAAGTCTGGGACCAATTAAAATGACTTTTAGTTGCACGTTTACTGGGTTAAATTGAGGATCATTTTGCAGAAAAATTATAATAAAAAAAAATATACCAAATTATAATAAAATAAAATATAACACGAGCAAAAAAGTCTAGAAAAACGCCTGTCTATTTTACATACATGTGTTTAGCTCATTTTGCCCAAGTTTGGTGTCTGTGGAATGAAGCAGCTATTTTCTGTTCTTTTAAAAAAGAGGTGTATTCTAAGTCGGTTCACATTTTCAATTCAAAATGGCCGCCTTCCCGTGTGTGATAGGGTGTGGTCCCCATTGGCTTTTTTGTTCATAAGCCCATGGTGGATGTGTGTACCAAGTTTCATTCGCCTACAACAAACTAAAATTTTTTCTTCCCATTGACTTTTTCCACATTTTTGGGACGTTGCTAAGGCAACATATTTATAGATAGGGGGTGGTTGTCATTGGCTTTTATGCTCGTCATGACATAAGAGATGTGTGTACCAAATTTTATGTCTCTATGACAAACTAAATTCTTGGGTCCCATTATAAGTTTGTAGGGGCGCTGGAGAGCCATTTCTAAAGATAAACCTTTTATTTACATATTTTTTGTTCAGGTCATGAATGTGCACAAACGCCTTTTGGGTCCAACTCGATCCGAGAAGGCGTTTGAGAGTAAAGAGACGTTTATTTTCACAAAAATGGCCACCTCGTTACAGGCTTGCCACACCCATACCCGATAAGATATCAACAACAAAGTCACAACTTTGGTTGGCACATGTGTCTAGATGATACTCACCAAATTTGGGGCCATTTAGATTAAAACACAATGATTTGCATCTTTCTGCGCAAGGAGCGATTTTAGCGGCGCGTTTCACCCCACATGGCGGACTTCCTGTTAAGTTTAGGTGTGGCTGTCATTGACTTTTCTGTTTGCCCTGAGATGTCCTATGGATGTACCAAGTTTCATTTTTCTATGTTGGAAAAAAGTTACTTTCACTTTCCATAGGCCCAATGTATTTTGATTTTGTAGGGTCGCCACTGAGTCATTTTTCGTTTTTTTTCGGCGACTTCAAAACATAACATTTTCGCCGAGCTTGAAGTCTGGGACCAATAAAAATGACTTTTCGTATATGTTCACTGGGTCAAATTTAGGATCATTTGGTCATAATAAAAATAAAAAAAATTAAAGCCGCAAGCGGCGATAAAGGCCCTCGCCTCCCGTCATACCGCGGGGATACATGCACTCGGAGGATTGCATTTCGTGCCTTAAAGCATAAACTTCACGGTAATGTCAAATAACCGGGCCTGTGCTACTGCTGGGGCCTGCTACACCACCTTGTAATTTAGAGTTAAAGGTCTCCACAATCCCTGGTTTTCCTGGGAGCTGTCTGAACTTTTGAAAATAATAGATTATGCTTAGGCTAAGGCAAGAAAAACAAAGTACTGGCTGGATATTTGAGATGACTCAGGAATCGCTGCACCCCCCTGTTTAAAAAGGCAAAATGCAAATATAACTTGTCTAAAAGTACAAGGTTACAAGTTCCAAAGGATTCTGAGGAGTTTTCTAAGACTCTAGCTGTGGCTCTGGAGGGGCATCCTCTAAAGGAAGGATCCTGGCAATTGGGAAATGGCATTTATTTCCCAAAGAAAAGGCTGCCTCTTCACAGACTCATTACGACCACAGCCACAAATGTATCAAAAAACAAATTGATAATTTTTTTTGGCACACGTGTCTAGATGATACAAACAAATTTGGAGCTGTTTAGATGAAAAGCCTTTAGACAGAAGGGGTGCGATTTAGGTGGTCACGCATTCCACCCAACATAGTAGATTTTCTGTTGAGTTTACGGTATGGCTGTAATAAACTTTTCTGTTTGCCCTGAGGTGTCCTATGGATGTATAAAGTTTCATTTTTGTACGTTGGAAAAAAGTTACTTTCACTTTCCATAGGCCCAATGTATTTTGACTTTTCTAGGGGTCGCCACTGAGTCATTTTTCATATTTTTTTTTCCGGGACTTCAAATACATAAATTTTTCGCTGGGCTTGAAATCTGGGACCAATAAAAATGACTTTTAGTTGCGTTTACTGGGTCAAATTGAGGATCATTTTGCAGAAAAATTATAATAAAAAAAAATATACCAAATTATAATAAAATAAAATATAACTCGAGCAAAAAAGTCTAGAAAAACGCTTGTCTATTTTACATACATGTGTTTAGCTCATTTTGCCCAAGTTTGGTGTCTGTGGAATGAAGCAGCTATTTTCTGAGTTCTTTTAAAAAAGAGGTGTATTTTAAGTCGGTTCACATTTTCAATTTAAAATGGCCGCCTTCCCGTGTGTGATAGGTGTGGTCCCCATTGGCTTTTTGTTCATAAGCCCATGCTGGATGTGTGTACCAAGTTTCATTTGCCTACGACAAACTAAAATTTTCACTTCCCATTGACTTTTTCCACATATTTGGGACATTGCTATGGCAACACATTTATAGATAGGGGGTGGTTGTCATTGGCTTTTATGCTCGTCATGACATAAGAGATGTGTATCAAATTTCATGTCTCTATGACAAACTAATTCTTGGGTCCCATTATAAGTTTGTAGGGGGCGCTGGAGAGCCATTTCTAAAGATAACCCTTTTATTTACATATTTTTCTGTTCAAGTCATGAATGTGCACAAACGCCTTTTTGGGTCCGACTCGATCCGAGAAGGCGTTTGAGAGTTAAGAGACATTTTATTTTCACAAAAATGGCCACCTCGTTACAGGCTTGCCACACCCATACCCGATAAGATATCAAAAACATAGTCACAACTTTGGTTGGCACACGTGTCTAGATGAAACTCACCAAATTTGGGGCCATTTAGATTAAAACACAAGGATTTGCATCTTTTTGCGCATGGGGTGCGATTTTAGTGGCCGCGCGTTTCACCCCACATGGCGGACTTCCTGTTGAGTTTAGGGTGTGGCTGTCATTGACTTTTCAGTTTGCCCTGAGATGTCCTATGGATGTACCAAGTTTCATTTTTCTACGTTGGAAAAAAGTTACTTTCACTTTCCATAGGCCCAATGTATTTTGACTTTTGTAGAGGTCGCCACTGAGTCATTTTTTGTATTTTTTTTTCAGGGACTTCAAATACATTAATTTTTCGCTTGAAGTCTGGGACCAATAAAAATGACTTTTCGTGCATGTTCACTGGGTCAAATTTAGGATCATAGGTCGACAATAAAAGAAAAAAAAAAGAAAAACAAAATAAATATTAAAGCATAGCGGCGATAAAGGCCCTCGCCTCCCTTGAGACCGCGGGGACACATATATTCGGAGGATTGCATGTCGTGCTTTAAAGCAAATTTGGAGCTGTTTAGATAAAAACCCTTTAGCACAAAGTGTACGATTTAGGTGGTCATGTATTCCACCCAACATAGTAGATTTTCTGTTGAGTTTACGGTATGGCTGTAATAAACTTTTCTGTTTGCCCTAAGGTGTCCTATGGATGTACCAAGTTTTGTATTTCTACATTGGAAAAATTAACTTTCATTTTCCATAGAACCAATTATTTTGACTTTTCTAGGGGTCGCCACTGAGTCATTTTTCATATTTTTTTTTCGGGGACTTCAAATACATATATTTTTGCCGGGCCTGAAGTCTGGGACCAATAAAAATGACTTTTAGTTGCACGTTTACTGGGTCAAATTGAAAATCATTTTCAGAAAAATTATAATAAAAAAATATACCAAATTATAATAAAAAAAAATATAACTCTAGCAAAAAAGTCTAGAAAAACGCTTGTCTATTTTACATACATGTGTTTAGCTCATTTTGCCCAAGTTTGGTGTCTGTGGAATGAAGCAGGTATTGTCTGTGTTTTTTTAAAAAAGAGTTTTTTTTTAAGTCGGTTCACATTTTCAATTCAAAATGGCCGCCTTCCCGTGTGTGATAGGGTATGGTCCCCATTGGCTTTTTTGTTCATAAGCCCATGGTGGATGTGTGTACCAAGTTTCATTTTTCTACGTTGGAAAAAAGTTACTTTCACTTTCCATAGGCCCAATGTATTTTGATTTTGTAGGGGTCGCCACTGAGTCATTTTTCATATTTTTTTTTCGGGGACTTCAAATACATATATTTTTGCCGGGCCTGAAGTCTGGGACCAATAAAAATGACTTTTAGTTGCACGTTTACTGGGTCAAATTGAAAATCATTTTTCAGAAAAATTATAATAAAAAAAAATATACCAAATTATAATAAAAAAAAATATAACTCGAGCAAAAAAGTCTAGAAAAACGCTTGTCTATTTTACATACATGTGTTTAGCTCATTTTGCCCAAGTTTGGTGTCTGTGGAATGAAGCAGGTATTGTCTGTGTTCTTTTAAAAAAGAGGTTTATTTTAAAGTCGGTTCAATTTTTTCAATTCAAAATGGCCGCCTTCCCGTGTGTGATAGGGTGTGGTCCCCATTGGCTTTTTTGTTCATAAGCCCATGGTGGATGTGTGTACCAAGTTTCATTTTTCTACGTTGGAAAAAGTTACTTTCACTTTCCATAGGCCCAATGTATTTTGATTTTGTAGGTCGCCACTGAGTCATTTTTCGTATTTTTTTGGCGACTTCAAATACATAAATTTTTGAGCTTAAAAATTGGACCAATAAAAATGACTTTTCGTTCATGTTCACTGGGTCAAATTTAGGATCATAGGTCGACAATAAAAATAAAAAAAAAAAAAAATAATCCGAGCAAAAAATAATAGGCCCTCTCGGCCATCACCGCTCGGCCTAATTAAAGCCGCAAGCGGCGATAAAGGCCCTCGCCTCCCTTGAGACCGCTGGGACACATATATTCGAGGATTGCATGTCGTGCTTTAAAGCAAATTTGGAGCTGTTTAGATGAAAACCCTTTAGCGCAAACTGTACGATTTAGGTGGTCATGTTTTCCACCCAACATAGTAGATTTTCTGTTGAGTTTACGGTATGGCTGTAATAAACTTTTCTGTTTGCCCTAAGGTGTCCTATGGATGTACCAAGTTTTGTATTTCTACATTGGAAAAATTTACTTTCATTTTCCATAGAACCAATGTATTTTGACTTTTCTAGGGGTCGCCACTGAGTCATTTTTCATATTTTTTTTTCGGGGACTTCAAATACATAAATTTTTGCCGGGCTTGAAGTCTGGGACCAATAAAAATGACTTTTAGTTGTTGGTTTACTGGGTCAAATTGAGGATCATTTTGCAGAAAAATTATAATAAAAAAAATATACCAAATTATAATAAAAAAATATAACTCGAGCAAAAAGTCTAGAAAAACACTTGTCTATTTTACATACATGTGTTTAGCTCATTTTGCCCAAGTTTGGTGTCTGTGGAATGAAGCAGCTATTGTCTGTGTACTTTTAAAAAAGAGGTGTATTTTAAGTCAGTTCACATTTTCAATTCAAAATGGCCGCCTTCCCGTGTGTGATAGGGTGTGGTCCCCATTGGCTTTTTTGTTCATAAGCCCATACTGGATGTGTGTACCAAGTTTCATTTGCCTACAACAAACTAAAATTTCACTTCCCATTGACTTTTTCCACATATTTGGGGCGTTGCTATGGCAACACATTTATAGATAGGGGGTGGTTGTCATTGGCTTTTATGCTCGTCATGACATAAGAGATGTGTGTACCAAATTTCATGTCTCTATGACAAACTAAATTCTTGGGTCCCATTATAAGTTTGTAGGGGGCGCTGGAGAGCCATTTCTAAAGATAACCCTTTTATTTACATATCTTTGTGTTCAGGTCATGAATGTGCACAAACGCCTTTTTGGGTCCAACTCGATCCGAGAAGGCGTTTGAGAGTTAAGAGCGTTTTATTTTCACAAAAATGGCCACCTCGTTACAGGCTTGCCACACCCATACCCGATAAGATATCAACAACAAAGTCACAACTTTGGTTGGCACACGTGTCTAGATGATACTCACCAAATTTGGGGCCATTTAGATTAAAACACAATGATTTGCATCTTTCTGCGCAAAAGTGCGATTTTAGTGGCGCGCGTTTCACCCACATGGCGGACTTCCTGTTGAGTTTAGGGTGTGGCTGTCATTGACTTTTCTGTTTGCCCTGAGGTGTCCTATGGATGTACCAAGTTTCATTTTTCTACGTTGGAAAAAAGTTACTTTCACTTTCCATAGGCCCAATGTATTTTGACTCTTCTAGGGGCCGCCACTGAGTCATTTTTGTAATTTTTTTGGGGACTTCAAATACATCAATTTTTCGCCGAGCTTGAAGCTGGGACCAATAAAAATGACTTTTCATTCATGTTCACTGGGTCAAATTTAGGATCATAGGTGGAGAAGAATAAAATTAAAGCCATAGCGGCGATAAAGGCCCTCGCCTCCCTTGAGACATGGGGACACATATATTCGGAGGATTGCATGTCGTGCTTTAAAGCAAATTTGGAGCTGTTTAGATGAAAACCCTTTAGCACAAAGTGGGACGATTTAGGTGGTCATGTATTCCACCCAACATTTTCTGTTGAGAAGGATCCTGGCAATTGGGAAATGGCATTTATTTCCCAATAGTTGCCTCTTCACAGACTCATTACGACCACAGCCACAAATCTATCAAAAACAAATTGATACTTTTTTTTGCACACGTGTCTAGATGATACTCACCAAATTTGGAGCTGTTTAGATGAAAAGCCTTTAGACACAAGGGGTGCAATTTAGGTGGTCACGCATACACCAACATAGTAGATTTCCTGTTGAGTTTACGATATGGCTGTAATACATTTTTCTGTTTGCCCTGAGGTGTCCTATGGATGTACCAAGTTTCATTTTTCTACGTTGGAAAAAAGTTACTTTCACTTTCCATAGGCCCAATGTATTTTGACTTTTGTAGGTCGCCACTGAGTCATTTTCATATTTTTTTAGTGACTTCAAATACATAAATTTTTCGCCGAGCTTGAAGTCTGGGACCAATAAAAATGACTTTTAGTTGCACGTTTACTGGGTCAAATTGAGGATCATTTTGCAGAAAAATTATAATAAAAAAATATACCAAATTATAATAAAATAAAATATAACTCGAGCAAAAAAGTCTAGAAAAACGCTTGTCTATTTTACATACATGTGTTTAGCTCATTTTGCCCAAGTTTGGTGTCTGTGGAATGAAGCAGCTATTTTCTGAGTTCTTTTAAAAAAGGGTGTATTTTAAGTCGGTTCACATTTTCAATTCAAAATGGCCGCCTTCCGTGTGTGATAGGGTGTGGTCCCCATTGGCTTTTTGTTCATAAGCCCATGCTGGATGTGTGTACCAAGTTTCATTTGCCTACGACAAACTAAAATTTTCACTTCCCATTGACTTTTTCCAAATATTTGGGGCGTTGCTATGGCAACACATTTATAGATAGGGGTGGTTGTCATTGGCTTTTATGCTCGTCATGACATAAGAGATGTGTGTACCAAATTTTATGTCTCTATGACAAACTAAATTCTTGGGTCCCATTATAAGTTTGTAGGGGCGCTGGAGAGCCATTTCTAAAGATAACCCTTTTATTTACATATTTTTGTGTTCAGGTCATGAATGTGCACAAACGCCTTTTTGGGTCCAACTCGATCCGAGAAGCCGTTTGAGAGTTAAGAGACGTTTTATTTTCACAAAAATGGCCACCTCGTTACAGGCTTGCCACACCCATACCCGATAAGATATCAACAACAAAGTCACAACTTTGGTTGGCACATGTGTCTAGATGATACTCACCAAATTTGGGGCCATTTAGATTAAAACACAATGATTTGCATCTTTCTGCGCAAAGTGCGAATTTAGTGGCGCGCCTTTCACATGGCGGACTTCCTGTTAAGTTTAGGGTGTGACTGTCATTGACTTTTCTGTTTGCCCTGAGGTGTCCTATGGATATACCAAGTTTCATTTTCTACGTTGGAAAAAGTTACTTTCACTTTCCATAGGCCCAATGTATTTTGACTTTTCTAGGTCGCCACTGAGTCATTTTTATTTTTTTTTAGGGACTTCAAATACATAAATTTTTGCTGGGCTTGAAATCTGGGACCAATAAAAATGACTTTTAGTTGTACGTTTACTGGGTTAAATTGAGGATCATTTTGCAGAAAAATATGATAAAAAATATATACGAATTATAATAAAAAAATATAACTCGAGCAAAAAGTCTAGAAAAACGCTTGTCTCTTTTACATACATATGTTTAGCTCATTTTGCCCAAGTTTGGTGTCTGTGGAATGAAGCAGCTATTGTCTGTGTACTTTTAAAAAGAGGTGTATTTTAAGTCGGACCAAATTTTCAATTCAAAATGGCCGCCTTCCTGTGTGTGATAGGGTGTAGTCCCCATTGGCTTTTTGTTCATAAGCATATGGTGGATATGTGTACCAAGTTTCATTTGCCTACAACAAACTAAAAATTTTACTTCCCATTGACTTTTTCACATTTTTGGGGCGTTGCTATGGCAACACATTTATAGATAGGGGTGGTTGTCATTGGCTTTTATGCTCGTCATGACATAAGAGATGTGTGTACCAAATTTTATGTCTCTATGACAAACTAAATTCTTGGGTCCATTATAAGTTTGTAGGGGCGCTGGAGAGCCATTTCTAAAGATAACCCTTTTATTTACATATTTTTGTTCAGGTCATGAATGTGCACAAACGCCTTTTTGGGTCCAACTCGATCCGAGAAGGCGTTTGAGGATTAAGAGGCGTTTTATTTTCACAAAAATGGCCACCTCGTTACAGGCTTGCCACACCCATACCCAATAAGATATCAAAAAACAAAGTCAGAACTTTGGTTGGCACACGTGTCTAGATGATACTCACCAAATTTGGGGCCATTTAGATTAAAACACAATGATTTGCATCTTTCTGCGCAAAGTGCGATTTTAGTGGCAGCGTTTCACCCACATGGCGGACTTCCTGTTAAGTTTAGGGTGTGACTGTCATTGACTTTTCTGTTTGCCCTGAGGTGTCCTATGGATATACCAAGTTTCATTTTCTACGTTGGAAAAAGTTACTTTCACTTTCCATAGGCCCAATGTATTTTGATTTTGTAGGGAATTAGCCACTGAGTCATTTCGTATTTTTTTTTAGTGACTTCAAATACATCAATTTTTCGCCTGGGCTTGAAGTCTGGGACCAATAAAAATGACTTTTAGTTGTACGTTTCACTGGGTTAAATTGAGGATCATTTTGCAGAAAAATATGATAAAAAATATATACCGAATTATAATTAAAAAAATATAACTCGAGCAAAAAAGTCTAGAAAAACGCTTGTCTCTTTTACATACATATGTTTAGCTCATTTTGCCCAAGTTTGGTGTCTGTGGAATGAAGCAGCTATTGTCTGTGTACTTTTAAAAAGAGGTGTATTTTAAGTCGGACCAAATTTTCAATTCAAAATGGCCGCCTTCCGTGTGTGATAGGGTGTGGTCCCCATTGGCTTTTTGTTCATAAGCATATGGTGGATATGTGTACCAAGTTTCATTTGCCTACAACAAACTAAAAATTTTACTTCCCATTGACTTTTTTCACATTTTTGGGACGTTGCTATGGCAACACATTTATAGATAGGGGGTGGTTGTCATTGGCTTTTATGCTCGTCATGACATAAGAGATGTGTGTACCAAATTTTATGTCTCTATGACAAACTAAATTCTTGGGTCCATTATAAGTTTGTAGGGGGCGCTGGAGAGCCATTTCTAAAGATAACCCTTTTATTTACATATCTTTGTGTTCAGGTCATGAATGTGCACAAACGCCTTTTTGGGTCCAACTCGATCCGAAGGCGTTTGAGAGTTAAGAGACGTTTTATTTTCACAAAAATGGCCACCTCGTTACAGGCTTGCCACACCCATACCCAATAAGATATCAAAAACAAAGTCAGAACTTTGGTTGGCACACGTGTCTAGATGATACTCACCAAATTTGGGGCCATTTAGATTAAAACACAATGATTTGCATCTTTCTGCGCAAAGTGCGATTTTAGTGGCGCGCGTTTCACCCACATGGCGGACTTCCTGTTAAGTTTAGGGTGTGACTGTCATTGACTTTTCTGTTTGCCCTGAGGTGTCCTATGGATATACCAAGTTTCATTTTTCTACGTTGGAAAAAAGTTACTTTCACTTTCCATAGGCCCAATGTATTTTGATTTTGTAGGGTCGCCACTGAGTCATTTTTCGTATTTTTTTCGCGACTTCAAATACATCAATTTTTCGCTGGGCTTGAATCTGGGACCAATAAAAATGACTTTTAGTTGTACGTTTACTGGGTTAAATTGAGGATCATTTTGCAGAAAAATATAATAAAAAATATATACCGAATTATAATTAAAAAATATAACTCGAGCAAAAAGTCTAGAAAAACGCTTGTCTCTTTTACATACATATGTTTAGCTCATTTTGCCCAAGTTTGGTGTCTGTGGAATGAAGCAGCTATTGTCTGTGTACTTTTAAAAAGAGGTGTATTTTAAGTCGGACCATTTTCAATTCAAAATGGCCGCCTTCCCGTGTGTGATAGGGTGTGGTCCCCATTGGCTTTTTTGTTCATAAGCCCATGGTGGATATGTGTACCAAGTTTCATTTGCCTACAACAAACTAAAAATTTTCACTTCCCATTGACTTTTTTCACATTTTTGGGACGTTGCTATGGCAACACATTTATAGATAGGGGGTGGTTGTCATTGGCTTTTATGCTCGTCATGACATAAGAGATGTGTGTACCAAATTTTATGTCTCTATGACAAACTAAATTCTTGGGTCCATTATAAGTTTGTAGGGGGCGCTGGAGAGCCATTTCTAAAGATAACCCTTTTATTTACATATCTTTGTGTTCAGGTCATGAATGTGCACAAACGCCTTTTTGGGTCCAACTCGATCCGAGAAGGCGTTTGAGAGTTAAGAGGCGTTTTATTTTCACAAAAATGGCCACCTCGTTACAGGCTTGCCACACCCATACCCAATAAGATATCAAAACAAAGTCAACAACTTTGGTTGGCACACGTGTCTAGATGATACTCACCAAATTTGGGGCCATTTAGATTAAAACACAATGATTTGCATCTTTCTGCGCAAAGTGCGATTTTAGTGGCGCGCGTTTCACCCCACATGGCGGACTTCCTGTTAAGTTTAGGGTGTGACTGTCATTGACTTTTCTGTTTGCCCTGAGGTGTCCTATGGATATACCAAGTTTCATTTTTCTACGTTGGAAAAAGTTACTTTCACTTTCCATAGGCCCAATGTATTTTGATTTTGTAGGGTCGCCACTGAGTCATTTTTCGTATTTTTTTCGGCGACTTCAAATACATCAATTTTTCTTGAAGTCTGGGACCAATAAAATGACTTTTCGTGCATGTTCACTGGGTCAAATTTAGGATCATCGGGTCGGAAGAAAAATAAAAAAAAAAAAAAAAAAAAAAAAATCCGAGCAAAAACAATAGGCCCTCCCGGTCATCACCGGCTCGGGCCTAATAAGAAAAATAATCCGAGCAAAAACAATAGGCCCTCCCGGTCATCACCGGCTCGGGCCTAATTAAAGCCGCCGGCGATAAAGGCCCTCGCCCCTTGAGACCGCTGGGACACATATATTCGGAGGATTGCATGTTGTGCTTTAAAGCAAATTTGGAGCTGTTTAGATGAAAACCCTTTAGCACAAAGTGTACGATTTAGGTGGTCATGTATTCCACCCAACATTTTCTGTTGAGAAGGATCCTGGCAATTGGGAAATGGCATTTATTTCCCAATAGTTGCCTCTTCACAGACTCATTACGACCACAGCCAAAAATCTATCAAAAAACAAATTGATAACTTTTTTTTGCACACGTGTCTAGATGATACTCACCAAATTTGGAGCTGTTTAGATGAAAAGCCTTTAGACACAAGGGGTGCAATTTAGGTGGTCACGCATTCCACCCAACATAGTAGATTTCCTGTTGAGTTTACGATATGGCTGTAATACATTTTTCTGTTTGCCCTGAGGTGTCCTATGGATGTACCAAGTTTTGTATTTCTACATTGGAAAAATTTACTTTCATTTTCCATAGAACCAATGTATTTTGACTTTTGTAGGGGTCGCCACTGAGTCATTTTTCATATTTTTTTTTTCGGCGACTTCAAATACATAAATTTTTCGCCGGGCTTGAAGTCTGGGACCAATACAAATGACTTTTAGTTGCACGTTTACTGGGTCAAATTGAGGATCATTTTGCAGAAAAATTATAATAAAAAAAAATATAACTCGACCAAAAACGTCAAGAAAAACACTTGTCTATTTTACATACATGTGTTTAGCTCATTTTGCCCAAGTTTGGTGTCTGTGGAATGAAGCAGCTATTCTCTGTGTTCTTTTAAAAAAGAGGTGTATTTTAAGTCGGTTCTCCTTTTTCAATTCAAAATGGCCGCCTTCCCGTGTGTGATAGGGTGTGGTCCCCATTGGCTTTTTTGTTCATAACCCCATACTGGATGTGTGTACCAAGTTTCATTTGCCTACAACAAACTAAAATTTTCACTTCCCATTGACTTTTTCCATATTTGGGATGTTGCTATGGCAACACATTTATAGATAGGGGGTGGTTGTCATTGGCTTTTATGCTCGTCATGACATAAGAGATGTGTGTACCAAATTTCATGTCTCTATGACAAACTAAATTCTTGGGTCCCATTATAAGTTTGTAGGGGCGCTGGAGAGCCATTTCTAAAGATAACCCTTTTATTTACATATTTTTGTGTTCAGGTCATGAATGTGCACAAACGCCTTTTTAGGTCCAACTCGATCCGAGAAGGCGTTTGAGAGTTAGAGACATTTTATTTTCACAAAAATGGCCACCTCGTTACAGGCTTGCCACACCCATACCGGATAAGATATAAAAAAAGTCACAACTTTGGTTGGCACACGTGTCTAGATGATACTCACCAAATTTGGGGCCATTTAGATTAAAACACAATGATTTGCATCTTTTTGCGCGAAGTGCGATTTTAGTGGCGGCGTGTTTAACCCCACATGGCGGACTTCCTGTTGAGTTTAGGGTGTGGCTGTCATTGACTTTTCTGTTTGCCCTCAGATGTCCTATGGATGTACCAAGTTTCATTTTCTACGTTGGAAAAAGTTACTTTCACTTTCCATAGGCCCAATGTATTTTGACTTTTGTAGGGGTCGCCACTGAGTCATTTTTCGTATTTTTTTAGGGAATTCAAATACATAAATTTTTTCCCGGGCTTGAAGTCTGGGACCAATAAAAATGACATTTTGTTGTTGGTTTACTGGGTCAAATTGAGGATCATTTTGCAGAAAAATTATAATAAAAAAATATATACCGAATTATAATAAAAAAAAATATAACTCGAGCAAAAAAGTCTAGAAAAACACTTGTCTATTTTACATACATGTGTTTAGCTCATTTTGCCCAAGTTTGGTGTCTGTGGAATGAAGCAGCTTTTGTCTGTGTACTTTTAAAAAAGTGGTGTATTTTAAGTCGGTTCACATTTTCAATTCAAAATGGCCGCCTTCCCGTGTGTGATAGGGTGTGGTCCCCATTGGCTTTTTTGTTCATAAGCCCATACTGGATGTGTGTACCAAGTTTCATTTGCCTACGACAAACTAAAATTTTCACTTCCCATTGACTTTTTTCACATTTTTGGGACGTTGCTATGGCAACACATTTATAGATAGGGGGTGGTTGTCACTGGCTTTTATGCTCATCATGACATAAGAGATGTGTGTACCAAATTTTATGTCTCTATGACAAACTAAATTCTTGGGTCCCATTATAAGTTTGTAGGGGGCGCTGGAGAGCCATTTCTAAAGATAACCCTTTTATTTACATATTTTTGTGTTCAGGTCATGAATGTGCACAAACGCCTTTTTGGGTCCAACTCGATCCGAGAAGGGGTTTGAGAGTTAAGAGACATTTTATTTTCACAAAAATGGCCACCTCGTTACAGGCTTGCCACACCCATACCCGATAAGATATCATAAACAAAGTCACAACTTTGGTTGGCACATGTGTCTAGATGATACTCACCAAATTTGGGGCCATTTAGATTAAAACACAATGATTTGCATCTTTCTGCGCAAAGTGCGATTTTAGTGGCCGCGCGTTTCACCCCACATGGCGGACTTCCTGTTGAGTTTAGGGTGTGACTGTCATTGACTTTTCTGTTTGCCCTGAGGTGTCCTATGGATGTACCAAGTTTCATTTTCTACGTTGGAAAAAGTTACTTTCACTTTCCATAGGCCCAATGTATTTTGATTTTGTAGGGGTCGCCACTGAGTCATTTCTCGTATTTTTTTTTCGGCGACTTCAAAAACATACCATTTTCGCCGAGCTTGAAGTCTGGGACCAATAAAAATGACTTTTCGTGCATGTTCACTGGGTCAAATTTAGGATCATTTGGTCACAATAAAAAAAAAAAAAAAAAAAAAAAAAAAAATCCGAGCAAAAACAATAGGCCCTCCCGGTCACCGGCTCGGGCCTAAATATATACCGAATTATAATAAAAAAAAATATAACTCGAGCAAAAAAGTCTAGAAAAACACTTGTCTATTTTACATACATATGTTTAGCTCATTTTGCCCAAGTTTGGTGTCTGTGGAATGAAGCAGCTTTTTTCTGTGTACTTTTAAAAAAGAGGTGTATTTTAAGTCGGTTCACATTTTCAATTCAAAATGGCCGCCTTCCTGTGTGTGATAGGGTGTGGTCCCCATTGGCTTTTTTGTTCATAAGCCCATGGTGGATGTGTGTACCAAGTTTTATTTGCCTGCAACAAACTAAAAATTTCACTTCCCATTGACTTTTTCACATTTTTGGGACGTTGCTATGGCAACACATTTATAGATAGGGGTGGTTGTCATTGGCTTTTATGCTCGTCATGACATAAGAGATGTGTGTACAAAATTTTATGTCTCTATGACAAACTAAATTCTTGGGTCCATTATAAGTTTGTAGGGGCGCTGGAGAGCCATTTCTAAAGATAACCCTTTTATTTACATATTTTTGTGTTCAGGTCATGAATGTGCACAAACGCCTTTTTGGGTCCAACTCGATCCGAGAAGGCGTTTGAGAGTTAAGAGGCGTTTTATTTTCACAAAAATGGCCACCTCGTTACAGGCTTGCCACACCCATACCCGATAAGATATCAACAACAAAGTCACAACTTTGGTTGGCACACGTGTCTAGATGATACTCACCAAATTTGGGGCCATTTAGATTAAAACACAATGATTTGCATCTTTCTGCGCAAAGTGCGATTTTAGTGGCCGCGTTTCACCCACATGGCGGACTTCCTGTTAAGTTTAGGGTGTGACTGTCATTGACTTTTCTATTTGCCCTGAGGTGTCCTATGGATATACCAAGTTTCATTTTTCTACGTAGGAAAAAAGTTACTTTCACTTTCCATAGGCCCAATGTAATTTGATTTTGTAGGGTCGCCACTGAGTCATTTTTCGTATTTTTTTCGGCGACTTCAAATACATAAATTTTTCGCCGAGCTTGAAGTCTGGGACCAATAAAATGACTTTTCGTGCATGTTCACTGGGTCAAATTTAGGATCATTTTGCAGAAAAATTATAATAAAAAAAAATATACCAAATTATAATAAAAAAAAATATAACTCGAGCAAAAAAGTCTAGAAAAACGCTTGTCTATTTTACATACATGTGTTTAGTTCATTTTGCCCAAGTTTGGTGTCTGTGGAATGAAGCAGGTATTGTCTGTGTTCTTTTAAAAAAGAGGTTTATTTTAAGTCGGTTCACATTTTCAATTCAAAATGGCCGCCTTCCGTGTGTGATAGGGTGTGGTCCCCATTGGCTTTTTGTTCATAAGCCCATGCTGGATGTGTGTACCAAGTTTCATTTTTCTACGTTGGAAAAAAGTTACTTTCACTTTCCATAGGCCCAATGTATTTTGATTTTGTAGGGGTTGCCACTGAGTCATTTTTTGTATTTTTTTTTCGGCGACTTCAAATACATAAATTTTTCGCCAAGCTTAAAAAATTGGACCAATAAAAATGACTTTTCGTTCATGTTCACTGGGTCAAATTTAGGATCATAGGTCGACAATAAAAAATAAAAAATAAATAAAATTAAAGCATAGCGGCGATAAAGGCCCTCGCCTCCCTTGAGACCGCGGGGACACATGCACTCGTGCTTTAAAGCGTAAACTTCACGGTAAAAGGATTCTGAGGAGTTTTCTAAGACTCTAGCCGTGGCTCTGGAGGGGCCTCCTCTAAAGGAAGGATCCTGGCAATTGGGAAATGGCATTTATTTCCCAAAGGTTGCCTCTTCACAGACTCATTACGACCACAGCCACAAATGTATCAAAAACAAATTGATATTTTTTTGGCACACGTGTCTAGATGATACTCACCAAATTTGGAGCTGTTTAGATGAAAAGCCTTTAGACACAAGGGGTGCGATTTAGGTGGTCACGCATTACACCCAACATAGTAGATTTTCTGTTGAGTTTACGATATGGCTGTAATAAACTTTTCAGTTTGCCCTGAGGTGTCCTATGGATGTACCAAGTTTCATTTTTCTACATTGGAATAAAGTTACTTTCACTTTCCATAGGCCCGATGTATTTTTACTTTTCTAGGGGTCGCCACTGAGTCATTTTTCGTATTTTTTTGGGGACTTCAAATACATAAATTTTTCGCTGGGCTTGAAATCTGGGACCAATAAAAATGACTTTTAGTTGTACGTTTCCTGGGTTAAATTGAGGATCATTTTGCAGAAAAAATATGATAAAAAAATATATACCGAATTATAATTTAAAAAAATATAACTCGAGCAAAAAAGTCTAGAAAAACGCTTGTCTCTTTTACATACATATGTTTAGCTCATTTTGCCCAAGTTTGGTGTCTGTGGAATGAAGCAGCTATTGTCTGTGTACTTTTAAAAAGAGGTGTATTTTAAGTCGGACCAAATTTTCAATTCAAAATGGCCGCCTTCCCGTGTGTGATAGGTGTGGTCCCCATTGGCTTTTTGTTCATAAGCATATGGTGGATATGTGTACCAAGTTTCATTTGCCTACAACAAACTAAAAATTTTACTTCCCATTGACTTTTTTCACATTTTTGGGGCGTTGCTATGGCAACACATTTATAGATAGTGGTTGTCATTGGCTTTTATGCTCGTCATGACATAAGAGATGTGTGTACCAAATTTTATGTCTCTATGACAAACTAAATTCTTGGGTCCATTATAAGTTTGTAGGGGCGCTGGAGAGCCATTTCTAAAGATAACCCTTTTATTTACATATTTTTGTGTTCAGGTCATGAATGTGCACAAACGCCTTTTTGGGTCCAACTCGATCCGAGAAGGCGTTTGAGAGTTAAGAGACGTTTTATTTTCACAAAAATGGCCACCTCGTTACAGGCTTGCCACACCCATACCCGATAAGATATCAAAACAAAGTCAGAACTTTGGTTGGCACACGTGTCTAGATGATACTCACCAAATTTGGGGCCATTTAGATTAAAACACAATGATTTGCATCTTTCTGCGCAAAGTGCGATTTTAGTGGCGCGCGTTTCACCCCACATGGCGGACTTCCTGTTAAGTTTAGGGTGTGACTGTCATTGACTTTTCTGTTTGCCCTGAGGTGTCCTATGGATATACCAAGTTTCATTTTTCTACGTTGGAAAAAGTTACTTTCACTTTCCATAGGCCCAATGTATTTTGATTTTGTAGGGTCGCCACTGAGTCATTTTTCGTATTTTTTTTGACTTCAAATACATCAATTTTTCGCGAGCTTGAAGTCTGGGACCAATAAAATGACTTTTCGTGCATGTTCACTGGGTCAAATTTAGGATCATCGGGTCGGAAGAAAAATAAAAAAAAAAAAAAAAAAAAAAAAAAATCCGAGCAAAAACAATAGGCCCTCCCGGTCATCACCGGCTCGGGCCTAATTAAGCCATAGCGGCGATAAAGGCCCTCGCCTCCCTTGAGACAGCTGGGACACATATATTCGGAGGATTGCATGTCGTGCTTTAAAGCAAATTTGGAGCTGTTTAGATGAAAACCCTTTAGCACAAAGTGTACGATTTAGGTGGTCATGTATTCCACCCAACATTTTCTGTTGAGAAGGATCCTGGCAATTGGGAAATGGCATTTATTTCCCAATAGTTGCCTCTTCACAGACTCATTACGACCACAGCCACAAATCTATCAAAAACAAATTGATAACTTTTTTTGCACACGTGTCTAGATGATACTCACCAAATTTGGAGCTGTTTAGATGAAAAGCCTTTAGACACAAGGGTGCAATTTAGGTGGTCACGCATACACCCAACATAGTAGATTTCCTGTTGAGTTTACGATATGGCTGTAATACATTTTTCTGTTTGCCCTGAGGTGTCCTATGGATGTACCAAGTTTCATTTTTCTACGTTGGAAAAAGTTACTTTCACTTTCCATAGGCCCAATGTATTTTGACTTTTCTAGGGTCGCCACTGAGTCATTTTTCATATTTTTTTCAAGCGACTTCAAATACATAAATTTTTCGCCGAGCTTGAAGTCTGGGACCAATAAAAATGACTTTTAGTTGCACTGGGTCAAATTGAGGATCATTTTGCAGAAAAATTATAATAAAAAAATATACCAAATTATAATAAAATAAAATATAACTCGAGCAAAAAGTCTAGAAAAACGCTTGTCTATTTTACATACATGTGTTTAGCTCATTTTGCCCAAGTTTGGTGTCTGTGGAATGAAGCAGCTATTTTCTGTGTTCTTTTAAAAAGAGGTGTATTTTAAGTCGGTTCACATTTTCAATTCAAAATGGCCGCCTTCCGTGTGTGATAGGGTGTGGTCCCCATTGGCTTTTTGTTCATAAGCCCATGCTGGATGTGTGTACCAAGTTTCATTTGCCTACGACAAACTAAAATTTTCACTTCCCATTGACTTTTTCCAAATATTTGGGGACGTTGCTATGGCAACACATTTATAGATAGGGGTGGTTGTCATTGGCTTTTATGCTCGTCATGACATAAGAGATGTGTGTACCAAATTTTATGTCTCTATGACAAACTAAATTCTTGGGTCCCATTATAAGTTTGTAGGGGCGCTGGAGAGCCATTTCTAAAGATAACCCTTTTATTTACATATCTTTGTGTTCAGGTCATGAATGTGCACAAACGCCTTTTAGGTCCAACTCGATCCGAGAAGGCGTTTGAGAGTTAAGAGACATTTTATTTTCACAAAAATGGCCACCTCGTTACAGCCTTGCCACACCCATACCCGATAAGATATCAACAACAAAGTCACAACTTTGGTTGGCACACGTGTCTAGATGATACTCACCAATTTGGGGCCATTTAGATTAAAACACAATGATTTGCATCTTTCTGCGCAAAGTGCGATTTTAGTGGCTGGCGTTTCACCCCACATGGCGGATTTCCTGTTGAGTTTAGTGTGTGGCTGTCATTGACTTTTCTGTTTGCCCTGAGGTGTCCTATGGATGTACCAAGTTTAATTTTTCTACGTTGGAAAAAAGTTACTTTCACTTAATATAGGCCCAATGTATTTTGACTTTTCTAGGGGTCGCCACTGAGTCATTTTTGTAATTTTTTTGGGACTTCAAATACATAAATTTTTGGCTTGAAGTCTGGGACCAATTAAAATGACTTTTAGTTGCACGTTTACTGGGTCAAATTTAGGATCATTTTGCAGAAAAATTATAATAAAAAAAAATATACCAAATTATAATAAAAAAAAATATAACTCGAGCAAAAAAGTCTAGAAAAACGCTTGTCTATTTTACATACATGTGTTTAGCTCATTTTGCCCAAGTTTGGCGTCTGTGGAATGAAGCAGGTATTGTCTGTGTTCTTTTAAAAGAGGTTTATTTTAAGTCGGTTCACATTTTCAATTCAAAATGGCCGCCTTCCCGTGTGTGATAGGGTGTGGTCCCCATTGGCTTTTTGTTCATAAGCCCATGGTGGATGTGTGTACCAAGTTTCATTTTTCTACGTTGGAAAAAAGTTACTTTCACTTTCCATAGGCCCAATGTATTTTGATTTTGTAGGGGTCGCCACTGAGTCATTTTTCGTATTTTTTTCGCGACTTCAAATACATAAATTTTTAGCGAGCTTAAAAATTGGACCAATAAAAATGACTTTTCGTTCATGTTCACTGGGTCAAATTTAGGATCATAGGTCGACAATAAAAATAAAAAAAAAAAAAAAAATAATCCGAGCAAAACAATAGGCCCTCCCGGCCATCACCGGCTCGGGCCTAATTAAAGCAAGCGGCGATAAAGGCCCTCGCCTCCCTTGAGACATGAGGACACATATATTCGGAGGATTGCATGTCGTGCTTTAAAGCAAATTTGGAGCTGTTTAGATGAAAACCCTTTAGCGCAAACTGTACGATTTAGGTGGTCATGTTTTCCACCCAACATAGTAGATTTTCTGTTGAGTTTACGGTATGGCTGTAATAAACTTTTCTGTTTGCCCTAAGGTGTCCTATGGATGTACCAAGTTTTGTATTTCTACATTGGAAAAATTTACTTTCATTTTCCATAGAACCAATGTATTTTGACTTTTCTAGGGGTCGCCACTGAGTCATTTTTCATATTTTTTTAGGACTTCAAATACATAAATTTTTGCGGGCTTGAAGTCTGGGACCAATAAAAATGACTTTTAGTTGTTGGTTTACTGGGTCAAATTGAGGATCATTTTGCAGAAAAATTATAATAAAAAAAATACCGAATTATAATAAAAAAAATATAACTCGAGCAAAAAAGTCTAGAAAAACACTTGTCTATTTTACATACATGTGTTTAGCTCATTTTGCCCAAGTTTGGTGTCTGTGGAATGAAGCAGCAATTGTATGTGTACTTTTGAAAAAGAGGTGTATTTTTAGTCAGTTCACATTTTCAATTCAAAATGGCCGCCTTCCCGTGTGTGATAGGGTGTGGTCCCCATTGGCTTTTTGTTCATAAGCCCATACTGGATGTGTGTACCAAGTTTCATTTGCCTACAACAAACTAAAAATTTCACTTCCCATTGACTTTTTCCACATATTTGGGCGTTGCTATGGCAACACATTTATAGATAGGGGGTGCTTGTCATTGGCTTTTATGCTCGTCATGACATAAGAGATGTGTGTACCAAATTTCATGTCTCTATGACAAAGTAAATTCTTGGGTCCCATTATAAGTTTGTAGGGGGCGCTGGAGAGCCATTTCTAAAGATAACCCTTTTATTTACACATCTTTGTGTTCAGGTCATGAATGTGCACAAACGCCTTTTTGGGTCCAACTCGATCCGAGAAGGCGTTTGAGAGTTAAGAGACGTTTTATTTTCACAAAAATGGCCACCTCGTTACAGGCTTGCCACACCCATACCCGATAAGATATCAACAACAAAGTCACAACTTTGGTTGGCACACGTGTCTAGATGATACTCACCAAATTTGGGGCCATTTAGATTAAAACACAATGATTTGCATCTTTCTGCGCAGAAGTGCGATTTTAGTGGCAGCGTTTCACCCAACATGGCGGACTTCCTGTTGAGTTTAGGGTGTGGCTGTCATAGACTTTTCTGTTTGCCCTGAGGTTTCCTATGGATGTACCAAGTTTCATTTTTCTACGTTGGAAAAAAGTTACTTTCACTTTCCATAGGCCCAATGTATTTTGACTCTTCTAGGGGCCGCCACTGAGTCATTTTTTGTAATTTTTTTTCGGGGACTTCAAATACATCAATTTTTCGCCGAGCTTGAAGGCTGGGACCAATAAAAATGACTTTTCATTCATGTTCACTGGGTCAAATTTAGGATCATAGGTGGAGAAGAATAAAAATAAGAAAAATTAAAGCCCATAGCGGCGATAAAGGCCCTCGCCTCCCTTGAGACCGCGGGGACACATATATTCGGAGGATTGCATGTCGTGCTTTAAAGCAAATCTGGAGCTGTTTAGATGAAAACCCTTTAGCACAAAGTGTACGATTTAGGTGGTCATGTATTCCACCCAACATAGATTTTCTGTTGAGTTTACGGTATGGCTGTAATAAACTTTTCTGTTTGCCCTAAGGTGTCCTATGGATGTACCAAGTTTTGTATTTCTACTTTGGAAAAATTTACTTTCATTTTCCATAGAACCAATTATTTTGACTTTTCTAGGGGTCGCCACTGAGACATTTTTTGTAATTTTTTTTCGGGGACTTCAAATACATAAATTTTTCGCCGAGCTTGAATTCTGGGACCAATTAAAATGACTTTTAGTTGCACGTTTACTGGGTCAAATTTAGGATCATTTTGCAGAAAAATTATAATAAAAACAAATATACCAAATTATAATAAAAAAAAATATAACTCGAGCAAAAAAGTCTAGAAAAACGCTTGTCTATTTTACATACATGTGTTTAGCTCATTTTGCCCAAGTTTGGTGTCTGTGGAATGAAGCAGCTTTTTTCTGTGTACTTTTAAAAAGAGGTGTATTTTAAGTCGGTTCACATTTTCAATTCAAAATGGCCGCCTTCCCGTGTGTGATAGGGTGTGGTCCCCATTGGCTTTTTTGTTCATAAGCCTATACTGGATGTGTGTACCAAGTTTCATTTGCCTACAACAAACTAAAAATTTCACTTCCCATTGACTTTTTCCACATTTTTGGGCGTTGCTATGGCAACACATTTATAGATAGGGGTGCTTGTCATTGGCTTTTATGCTCGTCATGACATAAGAGATGTGTGTACCAAATTTTATGTCTCTATGACAAACTAAATTCTTAGGTCCCATTATAAGTTTGTAGGGGCGCTGGAGAGCCATTTCTAAAGATAACCCTTTTATTTACACATCTTTGTGTTCAGGTCATGAATGTGCACAAACGCCTTTTTGGGTTCAACTCGATCCGAGAAGGCGTTTGAGAGTTAAGAGAGGCGTTTTATTTTCACAAAAATGGCCACCTCGTTACAGGCTTGCCACACCCATACCCGATAAGATATCAACAACAAAGTCACAACTTTGGTTGGCACACGTGTCTAGATGATACTCACCAAATTTGGGGCCATTTAGATTAAAACACAATGATTTGCATCTTTCTGCGCAAAGTGCGATTTTAGTGGCCGCGCGTTTCACCCAACATGGCGGACTTCCAGTTAAGTTTAGGGTGTGGCTGTCATTGGCTTTCCTGTTTGCCCTGAGGTGTCCTATGGATGTACCAAGTTTCATTTTTCTACGTTGGAAAAAAGTTACTTTCACTTTCCATAGGCCCAATGTATTTTGACTCTTCTAGGGGCCCACTGAGTCATTTTTGTAATTTTTTTTCGGGGACTTCAAATACATACATTTTTCGCCGAGCTTGAAGGCTGGGACCAATAAAAATGACTTTTCATTCATGTTCACTGGGTCAAATTTAGGATCATAGGTGGAGAAGAATAAAAATAAGAAAAATTAAAGCCGCAAGCGGCGATAAAGGCCCTCGCCTCCCTTGAGACCGCGGGGACACATGCACTCGGAGGATTTCATTTCGTGCTTTAAAGCGTAAACTTCACGGTAATGTCAAATAACCGGGCCTGTGCTACTGCTTGGGCCTGCTACACCACCTTGTAACCTAACTTTAGAGTTAAAGGTCTCCACAATCCCTGGTTTTCCTGGGAGCTGTCTGAACCTTTGGAAATAATAGATTATGCTTGGGCTAAGGCGAGAAAAACAAAGTACTGGCTGGAGATTTGAGATGACTCAGGAATCGCTGCACCCCCCTGTTTAAAAAGACAAAATGTAAATATAACTTGTCTAAAAGTACAAGGTTACAAGTTCCAAATGATTCTGAGGAGTTTTCTAAGACTCTAGCCTTGGCTCTGGAGGGCCTTCTCTAAAGGAAGGATCCTGGCAATTGGGAAATGGCATTTATTTCCCAAAGAAATGGCTGCCTCTTCACAGACTCATTACGACCACAGCCACAAATCTATCAAAAAACAAATTGATAATTTTTTGGCACACGTGTCTAGATGATACTCACCAAATTTGGAGCTGTTTAGATGAAAAGCCTTTAGACACAAGGGGTGCAATTTAGGTGGTCACGCATACACCCAACATAGTAGATTTCCTGTTGAGTTTACGATATGGCTGTAATACATTTTTCTGTTCGCCCTGAGGTGTCCTATGGATGTACCAAGTTTCATTTTTCTACGTTGGAAAAAAGTTACTTTCACTTTCCATAGGCCCAATGTATTTTGACTTTTCTAGGGGCCGCCACTGAGTCATTTTTCGTATTTTTTTTTTCGGGGACTTCAAATACATAAATTTTTGCCGGGCTTGAAGTCTGGGACCAATAAAAATGACTTTTAGTTGTTCGTTTACTGGGTTAAATTGAGGATCATTTTGCAGAAAAATTATAATAAAAAATATATACCGAATTATAATAAAAAAATATAACTCGAGCAAAAAGTCTAGAAAAACACTTGTCTCTTTTACATACATGTGTTTAGCTCATTTTGCCCAAGTTTGGTGTCTGTGGAATGAAGCAGCTTTTTCTGTGTACTTTTAAAAAGAGGTGTATTTTAAGTCGGTTCACATTTTCAATTCAAAATGGCCGCCTTCCTGTGTGTGATAGGGTGTGGTCCCCATTGGCTTTTTGTTCATAAGCCCATGGTGGATGTGTGTACCAAGTTTTATTTGCCTACAACAAACTAAAAATTTCACTTCCCATTGACTTTTTCACATTTTTGGGACGTTGCTATGGCAACACATTTATAGATAGGGGGTGGTTGTCATTGGCTTTTATGCTCGTCATGACATAAGAGATGTGTGTACAAAATTTTATGTCTCTATGACAAACTAAATTCTTGGGTCCATTATAAGTTTGTAGGGGCGCTGGAGAGCCATTTCTAAAGATAACCCTTTTATTTACATATTTTTGTTCAGGTCATGAATGTGCACAAACGCCTTTTTGGGTCCAACTCGATCCGAGAAGGCGTTTGAGAGTTAAGAGATGTTTTATTTTCACAAAAATGGCCACCTCGTTACAGGCTTGCCACACCCATACCCGATAAGATATCAAAAACAAAGTCACAACTTTGGTTGGCACACGTGTCTAGATGATACTCACCAAATTTGGGGCCATTTAGATTAAAACACAATGATTTGCATCTTTCTGCGCAAGAGTGCGATTTTAGTGGCAGCGCGTTTCACCCCACATGGCGGACTTCCTGTTAAGTTTAGGGTGTGACTGTCATTGACTTTTCTGTTTGCCCTGAGGTGTCCTATGGATATACCAAGTTTCATTTTTCTACGTTGGAAAAAGTTACTTTCACTTTCCATAGGCCCAATGTATTTTGATTTTGTAGGGTCGCCACTGAGTCATTTTTCGTATTTTTTTAGTGACTTCAAATACATAAATTTTTCGCCGAGCTTGAAGTCTGGGACCAATAAAATGACTTTTAGTGCATGTTCACTGGGTCAAATTTAGGATCATTGGGTGGAAGAAAAATAAAAAAAAAAAAAAAAAAAAAAAAAAAATCCGAGCAAAACAATAGGCCCTCCCGGCCATCACCGGCTCGGGCCTAATAATCCGAGCAAAAACAATAGGCCCTCCCGGCCATCACCGGCTCGGGCCTAATAATCCGAGCAAAACAATAGGCCCTCCGGTCATCACCGGCTCGGGCCTAATAAAAATCGAGCAAAACAATAGGCCCTCCCGGTCATCACCGGCTCGGGCCTAAATATATACCGAATTATAATAAAAAAAAATATAACTCGAGCAAAAAAGTCTAGAAAAACACTTGTCTATTTTACATACATGTGTTTAGCTCATTTGCCCAAGTTTGGTGTCTGTGGAATGAAGCAGCTATTTTTTGTTGTTTTTAAAAAAGAGGTGTATTCTAAGTCGGACCAAATTTTCAATTCAAAATGGCCGCCTTCCCGTGTGTGATAGGGTGTGGTCCCCATTGGCTTTTTTGTTCATAAGCCCATGCTGGATGTGTGTACCAAGTTTCATTTGCCTACGACAAACTAAAATTTTCACTTCCCATTGACTTTTTCCAAATATTTGGGACGTTGCTATGGCAACACATTTATAGATAGGGGGTGGTTGTCATTGGCTTTTATGCTCGTCATGGCATAAGAGATGTGTGTACCAAATTTTATGTCTCTATGACAAACTAAATTCTTGGGTCCCATTATAAGTTTGTAGGGGCGCTGGAGAGCCATTTCTAAAGATAACCCTTTTATTTACATATTTTTGTGTTCAGGTCATGAATGTGCACAAACGCCTTTTTGGGTCCAACTCGATCCGAGAAGGCGTTTGAGAGTTAAGAGGCGTTTATTTTCACAAAAATGGCCACCTCGTTACAGGCTTGCCACACCCATACCCGATAAGATATCAACAACAAAGTCACAACTTTGGTTGGCACTGTCTAGATGATACTCACCAAATTTGGGGCCATTTAGATTAAAACACAAAGATTTGCATCTTTCTGCGCAAGAAGTGCGATTTTAGCGGCGCGTGTTTCACCCCACATGGCGGACTTCCTGTTAAGTTTAGGGTGTGACTGTCATTGACTTTTCTGTTTGCCCTGAGGTGTCCTATGGATGTACCAAGTTTCATTTTTCTACGTTGGAAAAAAGTTACTTTCACTTTCCATAGGCCCAATGTATTTTGATTTTGTAGGTCGCCACTGAGTCATTTTCGTAATTTTTTTTCGGCGACTTCAAATACATACATTTTTCGCCGAGCTTGAAGTCTGGGACCAATAAAAATGACTTTTCGTGCATGTTCACTGGGTCAAATTTAGGATCATATGTACAAGAAAGATAAAAAAAAAAAAAAATCCGAGCAAAAACAATAGGCCCTCCCGGTCATCACCGGCTCGGGCCTAATAAGTTGGATTGTGATTTCTGACTGAGCTGACCAAACCCTGTCTCTGACTCAGACACTGCTCTTTATAATCCACACACATAAAGTAGTCTTAAATAACACAGCTGTAAATACTCACAGTAAAAGTCATAAAAACATCATGTGATGGAAGTGACTGAGCATTTGTTCTTTGCAGGAGTCACTTCAGAGACAGTCCATCGTTTCTCCAGAGCTGGACAAAACTTCACACTGCCCTGTGTCAGAGCAGCACAAGAGGGTCCAACCTGTTCCAGAGTCGACTGGATTTACAACAGAAATAATCTCAGACCCACTGTTACTGAAGTTAAAAAAGGGAAGGTTGAGGAGAACAGTCCCAGATCCTCCAGACTGAGACTGAACACTGACTGCTCTCTGATCGTTCACAACGTCACTGATGAAGACTCTGGGTTATACACCTGTCGTCTTTTAGACAATGTCTTCTATGACACATTTGTGTTTCTGAGTGTCCTCACTGGTGAGTCACATCAATCTGAAAAACACAAAGTTATAATGTGTAGTTTCTAGAGATAATAACAGCATGAAGACTAATATTTGAGGATTATAGAAACAAGGACAGAATTGGTGGAACTTTCATTTACACTAGAAGTCCCAGAGATTTGTAACCCTCCTTTAGCCAAGTGGATGCTAACTGGCTAGTCTTTTGGCTATCATTAGCATAAATTCATGTGTAATTATTAATATTATTTGTAAATATGTGTACAAATGGTGGTTTCTTTATTTTATTTTGTACTATTTTTATCAAAAAATCTCAGCAACAAAGGAAAAAAAAAACATGTGTGTTGATTTCTCCCTAAGATGGCAAAGTGAAACACAAGTTTCCTTGAAGTGGCTCAGCATGGCCCCACATTGTTTACATAACAAAAACAACTGTTCACAGCTGATTAAGGATATTAGCCTAAAGCCTTCCAGCCCATCGGCTGTCCTGCGGGTTTTATAGGTAGAAAAGCCAAATGGCTGCTCTCTGGGACTTCTAGTGTTAAGACGTGTCCAAAGGTATACAGCGTAAAAGGGTTTAAGGGGCTTCAGATGTATTAAAACATGTATCACCGTTTGCAGTGGATAAGTTACAGCTTTTACAGCTTTTTAGACTCATTACAGAGTCACATGTCCAGGGAACAGTTATGGAGGGAAAGAGTTGAGAAGAAAAGGCTTAAAGTAAAGTGTACATGGGTTTACTCTGGTGACAGTACAAATGCTCTTCTCAAACTATTCTCATCATTTCCTTCACCTGCTCTTGGCACAAACAACAGTCTATAATAACTCTAATTACAATTAGACCATTAGCAACGACTTAAGGGACATCTTTACCACATCTTATAAAGACCAGTGTCAGTCATAGATGTGAATAAGTTTACGTGTACATGCCACTAAGTGTACAGGACAGTGTCCCTGAGCAGTGATTAGAAAGTGATGTCTTTGTCTTGTTTGGATTAGCCTGGCGCCAATAGGAGATAAAGCTAAAGACATTAAGTCATAAGTGTACGTGGGTAAGCTAATGAACTGGACCAGGAGGGAGAGCATTCAGCAATAATATTAAATTTCCAGCTTGACAGAAGCTGTGAAGTTTAACAGTGAGTCCCTAAATTAAAATTGACAGTTGGTAAAATGTTTTCTCCAGTTTGGAAATGTCCTTGATGTGCACGATGCGCAAAGATTCACAAACTCCAATAACATTTAATAGAGAGCCTAAGTCATGACCACTCTTGGAGAGAAAATAAGTCAGAAAAAATCATATAATAGGTCAATGGAGGAATGTAAACAGCTCAATCCCACTGATCTTATATCAGTCTCACTCTTTTGCTCTGTTACTAGTTTACTCTTTTATTCTTTCAACAGTCACTGCAGGTTTCATCACTTTTTTTCCTTGTTTTATGTTGAGCAAATGTGTAACTTCCTTTTTCACTTGAACTCATCAGTCACACTGCTAAACGGTAAATGACATGGATTTTATACAGCGCTTTTCCACTTACTAGGCACTCTGAGCACTTTACATGAAGTTTCCATTCAACCATTCACACACACCACAGCCACGGACACTGGAGGCAGGTTGGGTTAAGTAGCTTGCCCAAGGACACAACTGGGGAGATAAGGAAGGTTTTGACTTTATTTGATGGTTTTCCACTCTTTGTCTTTCTCTCTGGTGTTGGTTTGGGTCTGAACAGTGCATCTCTGGAACAGAAGTGGGTGGTGCTGACGTTTGTTCATTTAGAGTCGAAGCACAAAGAGGAAGAGCTGTTGCATCAGTGCAGTCACAAAGAAAATCCTCTGAGAACAAGAGCTGACACAGAGAATAAACTAAACATGACTTTAATTAAAAGAATCCTTTTGGTTTATGTCTGTCTGCTTCAGTTTAAAGGTAAGAGACTGATTTTTTAATGTTCCTTTGAGTTTTATCACCAGTTGTCTTCAGATGTCTTTGGAGTGAAACAGGAAAAGCATGAACGTACATTTACAAGAAATAGATTTAACATAAAACACATTTAATTTTGTTTAGATTATTGTTCTGTTGTATGAGTGTGGATTTCCAATTGTTTATAATTACTGGTTGCCTCTCAATTCTCTTCAGGTCATGTCAAATCTGATCATATCATGTCCTTCATGTTAATCCAAACATGAACCAGACATGACTAGACGTAGACATAACTTGCCATGGTAGGGCTTCTGCAGCTGGGAGCTTGTGCTTGTGGGGAGTGTGTGTGAAAGATACGCCTCCTACAGTCTTTACAGAATGATATAAAATCTCATGTATTGTTTACTCTTCCAAGCAAACCTCATCCTGTTCCTTTGTGACCTGTCTTTGCTTCATTCTTGCAAGAATTAAACCTGATCATTCATTTTTAAATTGTACGCTGTCTCCGTGGACTCTCTGGATAATATGGATTAAGAATTTGTATAACGAGACAGGGTTTACTTTTAAACAAGACTAGAGCTGTAATTGAGTTATACAAACACATTATTATTATTCATCTAATAATAATAGAGTTTATATGTGTGTGAGTGTAATAGAAATATTATTAATGAATTAACAAATATGTCAGCCCTGCGAATAACTGGCCACTGTCCAGGGTGAACCCCACCTCAGGCCTAAAGTTGCTGGGATAGGCTCCAGTCACCCATGACCTCTAACAGGACTAAGCGGTAAAAAATGAATGAATGAATGAATGAATGAATGAATAAACAAATAAGTGTGATTGTGATTTCTGACTGAGCTGACCAAACCCTGTCTCTGACTCAGACACTGCTCTTTATAATCCACACACATAAAGTAGTCTTAAATAACACAGCTGTAAATACTCACAGTAAAAGTCATAAAAACATCATGTGATGGAAGTGACTGAGCATTTGTTCTTTGCAGGAGTCACTTCAGAGACAGTCCATCGTTTCTCCAGAGCTGGACAAAACCTCACACTGCCCTGTGTCAGAGCAGCACAAGAGGGTCCAACCTGCTCCAGAGTCGACTGGATTCACAACAGAAATAATCTCAGACCCACTGTTACTGAAGTTAAAAAAGGGAAGGTTGAGGAGAACAGTCCCAGATCCTCCAGACTGAGACTGAACACTGACTGCTCTCTGATCGTTCACAACGTCACTGATGAAGACTCTGGGTTATACACCTGTCGTCTTTTAGACGATGACTTCTATGACACATTAGTGTATCTGAGTGTCCTCACTGGTGAGTCACACGTTCAAAGTTATGTGTTAATAACAGCATGAAGACTAATATTTGAGGATTATAGAAACAAGGCAAGAATAGGTGGAACGTTCATTTTTGCTCTTATCAAACTCTTCTCATCATTTCCTTCACCTGCTCTTGGCACAAACAACAGTCTATAATAACTCTAATTACAATAAGACCATTAGCTTAAGTGACATACCACATCTTATAAAGACCAGTGTCATTGTTAGAATCCTCGATCAGTGCTTGTGCTTTTGGGATGTATATCCTGTGTATTGTTGCTTTGTACAAAGATAAATACTTTGACTTGATAAACTACGTGTTTTGACCAACTTTATATTTCTATTCAGTGATTATTACACTTTCTCTCTCAGTCTCTCCAACAGAGCCACAACAAAATGGACTCATGACGTTCAAGTGCACTCTGGGGAGATACAATATTACACTTCCTTGTCGACAGAACAGTATCCTCTGGGTGGACGAAACAGGAACAGTTCTGTCTGGAGCTAGAATAACTCAGAATAAGTGTGTCTCTCACCTGACTGTGGAGCGTCAGAGTGAACACAGGAAATACACCTGTCAATATGTCGACGAGAGGAATACAGTCCAGATCTCTGCAGACTACACACCTGAGGTCTGAGAGGAAGGAAGAATCCTGTCACAGTGGATCAGGACTCTGCACAGTTGGCCGCGGATTCCGCACCCGGCTCCCCCGCCCCTACTGATTCGCAGAGGAAACAGGTGTCTTGGGGCGCCCGGCGGAGCATGCCCAGCTGATCCGAGTTGATAATCAACAGAGTTTGAAGCCCTGCAGCCTGCTCCTCGATGCCAGATCGTAACACTTACTACCGTTAATGTCGTCGCGTTCGTATGCCTTGTGATATTTATGATTACTTACCTGTTCCTTTTGTTCATCTCAGATCCTTCCAGTCCTGCCGTCAGTCCTGTTCCCGCTCCACCTCTGTCTTCTCCGGTAACATCCAGTCCAGTCATCGGTCCCGCTCCAGCCCAGCCCCGGTCTTGTCCTGCTACACATCGCTACCCACGAAGAACTCGCTATTCCTAAGTTGTCCTTTTGTCCAAATAAATCTCTTTTGTTACTTTACGTGTGTCTCTGCGTTTGGGTTATCTGCCAGTCCATAACAGTACGATCTGGCCAAAAATGAACCCAGCAGAGCCTCACACTCTTCCACAGACTGTTGCTGCTCAGACTGCGCTGTTGGAGCAGCATGACGCGACTCTTCAGTCTCTCATGGGCCACATGAAGGAGTTTTCCCGAAACCTGTCCGTGCTGAGTGACAAGTTGGCTTCCTTGAACACACCGCCGTCTACCAGCGCTCCAGCCCGCTCTCGCTGACTACGGAAGCCCGCCTCCGTGTACAAGGAAGCGCACGTGCTTCCACGCCTGCCCCATATAGTGGAGATCTTGGCTCGTGTCGGCGTTTTTAACACAGTGTTCATTAGTTTTGAACAACAGTCTCAGACTTATCAGAGCGAGCGTTCAAAGATTGCTTTTAATTGGTTGTCTAAGGGTCAGGCATTACACTGGGCCTCTGCTGTTTGGGAGAAACAGGAGGCTATTTGTTTCTCTTACACGCATTCATCACGGAGATGAAATTGATTTTCGATCACCCTGTTCGAGGAGGAGGCTACTAGAGACTGTTTTCCATTCGCCAGAGGAATCGCAGTGTGGCTGAATTTGCCATTGAGTTTCGTTCACTCGCCGTGGAGAGTGGTTGGAATGAGGATGCTCTTCACGGAGCCTTTATGAATGCAATTTCTGATGAACTTAAGGACGAGATGGCGGCGCGGGAGCCACCTACTAGTCTTAACGAACTCATAAAGGGGCCATTAGGATTGATAACCGACTCCGGGAGCGTAAGAGGGAGAAGGCCGGCCTGCAAGCGTCGCTGAGATCCTCTACGAGTCCATGGTCTGGATCCACAGCACATCAGGGGGGCTTTCCCCAGCCTCAACGAGAGGAACGGGGTGGTGGGCGAGCCAGTCGATGGAAGAGGCTCAGCCAGTTCTACAACCGATCCGCCCGGGTCGTCCACTGCAACCAGCCACACCGAACCCATGCAACTGGGTGGACCCATTTGACGGAGGAGGAGAGACATCGTCGGGTCACTACAGGAAGTTGTCTCTATTGCGGAAAGTTAGGACATTTTCGTGCTTCTTGTCCGCTCCGTCCGGGAAAAGGGTGGGCTCGGCAGTAAGGGAGAGGTACTGCTGAGCCAAGTCCGATGCTCTTCTCCCAAGTCGGTGCGGATGGAAGGAACTATTATTTTAGCGGATCAGACTCGGACATTGGAGGTCATGATCGATTCGGGAGCTGATGAAAGCCTGTTGGACCGTGGGGTGGCTAAGAAGTTGGGAATCCGGACCTTGCCATTGGAGGTGCCTTTGGAAGTGAAGGCTTTGAACGGAGAGGTTTTGACCCAGATCGGGGAACAGACTATTCCCGTAACCTTCCTTCTGTCGGGTAATCACAAGGAGACTATTAGTTTTTACATTTTTGACTGTGTACACACTCCAATAGTTTTGGGGTTACCCTGGTTAAAGAGACATAACCCTCACATAGACTGGGTTGCATACCAAGTGTTGTCATGGAGTGATTTTTGTCATTTACATTGTCTGCAGTCTGCTTTGCCTCCTATTTCTTCTAGGTCCACCCCGGTGCCTGAACCACCGGATCTGTCTTTGGTTCCGTCGACGTACCATGAATTATCGGCGGTGTTCTGCAAGCATCAGGCCTTGTCGCTTCCACCTCACAGACCATATGACTGCGCCATCGACCTCCTCCCCGGTGCTCCTCTACCCAGCAGCCGTCTCTATACCCTCTCGAGGCCGGAGAACGAGGCGATGGAGAAATACATCCAGGAGTCATTGGCAGCTGGGATAATCGACCCTCGTCATCTCCGGTAGGTGCAGGGTTTTTCGTTGACAAAAAGACAAATCCTGAGACCCTGCATCGATTTTGGGTCTTAACAAGATTACTATAAAGAACAAATACCCACTTCCCTTGATCAGTTCTGTTTTCACTCCTCTCTGTGGATCCATGGTCTTCACTAAACTTGATCTCCGTAACGCTTACCACTTGGTGCGTATTAGGGAGGATGAGTGGAAGACCGCTTTTAACACACCCTTAGGACATTTTGAATATCTGGTGATGCCGTTTGGACTCACGAATGCCCCTGCGGTATTCCAGAATTTCGTTAATGATGTTTTACGAGACATGATTGGACGTTTTGTTTTGTATATTTGGGACGATATTCTGATCTTTTCTAAAGACTTGGAGGAACACCAGAGACATGTCCGGAGAGTTTTACAACGGCTATTGGAGAATAAGCTGTTTGTGAAGGCCGAGAAGTGCGAGTTCCACGCACCTTCAGTTACCTTCCTTGGTTACATAATCGCTCAGGGGCAGATCCAGATGGACCCAGAGAAACTCACGGCGGATCGGGAATGGCCGGTACCGTCCAGCCGTAGGGATGTTCAGCGATTCTTGGGGTTCGCAAATTTTTACAGAAGATTTATCCGTAACTTCAGTAGATTGGCAGCCCCTTTGACATCTCTCACTTCCACTGCACAATCTTTTGTCTGGACACCAGAAGCAGAGAGAGCTTTTAATGAACTTAAGCAGCGGTTTACGTCTGCTCCTGTGCTCATCCAGCCGGTTCGGAGTTACAGTTTGTGGTGGAGGTCGACGCTTCAGAAAGCGGGAGTAGGAGCCGTTCTTTCCCAGCGCTCCTCCACTGACCAGAAGCTTCACCCCTGCGCCTACTACTCTCGGAAGCTCTCTTCAGCCGAACGAAACTATGATGTGGGGAACAGAGAGCTCCTGGCGGTAAAATTGGCATTAGAGGAATGGCGTCATTGGTTGGAAGGTGCCACTCATCCGTTTGTGGTCTGGTCTGACCATAAGAACCTGACCTACATCCAGACGGCAAGGCGACTGAACTCCCGGCAAGCCAGGTGGGCATTATTTTTTGATCGTTTTAATTTTGTTCTTACTTATCGCCCAGGGTCCAAGAACATCAAGCCAGACGCTTTATCCAGAGTCTTCCCTTCGGAGCGGCCATCTCCAGAGGAAGAGCAGATCCTGCCCCAGTCGCGCATCGTAGCTACCCTCACCTGGGAAATAGAAGATCGGGTACGGCTTGCCCAGCGTCAGCATCCCGATCCTGGGACGGGGCCGACTAACGCCATGTACGTTCCAGATCCTGTCAGGTCGGAGGTGTTGCACTGGGCCCATGGGACACGCCTCACTTGCCATCCGGGTATTGGTCGCACCCTGGCTGTCCTACGTAGTAAGTTTTGGTGGCCCACCATGGACAGAGACACTAAGGACTACATTTTGGCCTGTCCAGTATGTTCTCAAAATAAGACTCTCCATCGACCTCCAGCAGGACTGTTACAACCATTACCCATTCCTAGCCGGCCTTGGTCTCATGTGGCAGTGGACTTTGTCACGGGGCTGCCACCATCTAACGGACACACGGTGGTGCTGACGATTGTCGACAGGTTTTCCAAAGCAGCTCACTTTGTGCCGTTACCCAAGCTGCCGTCCGCTCGGGAGACTGCGGATCTTCTGGTGAGTCATCTGTTCCGGCTACACGGGATCCCTTGGGACATTGTGTCCGACAGAGGTCCACAGTTTACCTCCCAGGTGTGGAAGGCGTTTCGTACGGCGTTGGAAATCAAGGTTAGTCTCTCCTCTGGTTATCATCCCCAGACCAATGGGCAGACGGAAAGGGCAAACCAACAGATGGAGGTGGCACTGAGGTGCACATCATCCGCCAATCCTGCAAGTTGGAGCACTCAGCTGCCATGGGTAGAATATGCTCACAACACGTTGGTGAACGCCTCCCTAGGTATGTCTCCATTTCAGTGTTGTTATGGGTATCAACCGCCTTTCTTTTCTGATCAGGAACAAGAGCTGGCAGTTCCTTCGGTTCAGGAACACTTGCATCGGTGCCATCAGGTCTGGAGAAGGGCCAGTTCAGCTCTGGTACGTGCTTCCGCCCAGTCACAGGTTCAAGCCCACCGCCACCGCACTCCGGCCCCTAGATACTCTCCGGGACAGAAGGTTTGGCTGTCCTCCAGGGACCTGCCGTTGCGGGTTGAGGCTACGAAATTGGCACCACGGTTCATCGGCCCGTTTGAAGTAGAGAAGGTCATCAACCCTGCGGCAGTTCGACTGAAGCTTCCTCGGTCTCTTAGAATTCACCCTACCTTCCATGTGTCCAGGATCAAGCCGGTCAGGTCCAGTTCCCTGATTCCTCCCTGTCCTCCCCCGCCTCCGCCCAGGATGATTGGCGATCATCCAGCTTACCTGACGGCGGATCATGGATGTCTGGCGCCGGGGTCGGGGCCTGCAGTTTTAGTGGATTGGGAGGGTTATGGGCCGGAGGAACGCTGTTGGGTGCCTCGGAGAAACATTCTAGATCCTTCTCTGATTCGGGAGTTTTTCTTCGCCATCCGGAGAAGCGGGATAGGCCGCCAGGTGGCGTCCATAGAGGGGGGGGTACTGTCACAGTGGATCAGGACTCTGCACAGTTGGCCGCGGATTCCGCACCCGGCTCCCCCGCCCCTACTGATTCGCAGAGAAACAGGTGTGCGGGGCGCGCGGAGCATGCCCAGCTGATCCGAGTTGATAATCAACAGAGTTTAAGAAGCCCTGCAGCCTGCTCCTCGATGCCAGATCGTAACACTTACTACCGTTAATGTCGTCTCACGTTCGTATGCCTTGTGATATTTATGATTACTTACCTGTTCCTTTTGTTCATCTCAGATCCTTCCAGTCCTGCCGTCAGTCCTGTTCCCGCTCCACCTCTGTCTTCTCCGGTAACATCCAGTCCAGTCATCGGTCCCGCTCCAGCCCAGCCCCGGTCTTGTCCTGCTACACATCGCTACCCACGAAGAACTCGCTATTCCTAAGTTGTCCTTTTGTCCAAATAAATCTCTTTTGTTACTTTACGTGTGTCTCTGCGTTTGGGTTATCTGCCAGTCCATAACAAATCCAACCAGGAAATACAGGTGTGTTACCTTCTTTAGCACTCCTGCCTCACAGCAAGAGTGTGAGTTCAAAACTCTGGTCTCTGTGCGGAGTCTGCATGTCCTCCATGTATTACCGTGGGTTCTCTGGCTTCCTCCCATCGTCCAAACACATGTCTCTAAATGTTAGCCCTGCGACTAATTGACCATTGTCCAGGGTGAACCCCACCTCAGGCCCAAAGCTGCTGGGATAGGCTCCAGTCACCCGCGACCCCTAACGGGACAAAGCGGTGGAAAATGAATGAATGAATAAAGTTCCAACAGGCCCAGATAATGTGGTTCTGTCCTGCTCCACAGTTTGTTCAGAGCAAAACAGACGTGACAGACAAATACAAAGTGAAAAGGCTGTTATTGTGGAAACAGTTTTGTGGAAAGAGCAATAGGTCAGTTTCCTCTCGTTCATGTAAAACTAGGACAAGTATAGTCCAGTTAAACAGCCTGAACAAGAATCTGACACGTCACATTTAAAAAAGTCCATCTTGTTCATTTGTGATTTTAAATGTCTTCAACAGGTTTGACTGAAGTCTTCATCGGTGTCGGAGCAGTGGCCTCTCTGTTGGTGCTTCTGGTTGTAGCTGCTGTGGTGTTTTTCAAAATAAGAGCCAAGAGGAGCGCTGCAGAAACGACTGAAGGCACTGAAGGTATGATATGTGGGGCGCAGTGTCTCAGTGGTAGAGCGGTCGTCCTTTAACCGGAAGGTGGTTCGATTCCCGCTCTTCCCACAGTTCATACTGTCGTTGTGTCCTTGGGCAAGACACTTAACCCACCTTTCCTCCAGTGGTGTTCCAGCTGTAACACTGGTGAATTGAAGCTTAATGTAAGTTGCTTTAAATAATAAAAGCGTCAGCTAAATGACTACAGTGCCTTGTGAAAGTATTCGGCCCCCTTGAACTTTGCGACCTTTTGCCACATTTCAGGCTTCAAACATAAAGATATGAAACTGTATTTTTTTGTGAAGAATCAACAACAAATGGGACACAATCATGAAGTGGAACGAAATTTATTGGATATTTCAAACTTTTTTAACAAATAAAAAATTGGGCGTGCAAAATTATTCAGCCCCCTTAACTTAATACTTTGTAGCGCTCCCTTTTGCTGCGATTACAGCTGTAAGTCGCTTGGGGTATGTCTCTATCAGTTTTGCACATCGAGAGACTGAAATCTTTGCCCATTCCTCCTGCAAAACAGCTCGAGCTCAGTGAGGTTGGATGGAGAGCATTTGTGAACAGCAGTTTTCAGTTCTTTCCACAGATTATCGATTGGATTCAGGTCTGGACTTTGACTTTGGCCATTCTAACACCTGGATATGTTTATTTGTGAACCATTCCATTGTAGATTTTGCTTTATGTTTTGGATCATTGTCTTGTTGGAAGACAAATCTCCGTCCCAGTCTCAGGTCTTTTGCAGACTCCATCAGGTTTTCTTTCAGAATGGTCCTGTATTTGGCTCCATCCATCTTCCCATCAATTTTAACCACCTTCCCTGTCCCTGCTGAAGAAAAGCAGGCCCAAACCATTATGCTGCCACCACCATGTTTGACAGTGGGGATGGTGTGTTCAGGGTGATGAGCTGTGTTGCTTTTACGCCAAACATAACGTTTTGCATTGTTGCCAAAAGTTCGATTTTTGGTTTCATCTGACCAGAGCACCTTCTTCCACATGTTTGGTGTGTCTCCCAGGTGGCTTGTGGCAAACGTTAAACAACACTTTTTATGGATATCTTTAAGAAATGGCTTTCTTCTTGCCACTCTTCCATAAAGGCCAGATTTGTGCAGTATACGACTGATTGTTGTCCTATGGACAGAGTCTCCCACCTCAGCTGTAGATCTCTGCAGTTCATCCAGAGTGATCATGGGCCTCTTGGCTGCATCTCTGATCAGTCTTCTCCTTGTATGAGCTGAAGGTTTAGAGGGACGGCCAGGTCTTGGTAGATTTGCAGTGGTCTGATACTTCTTCCATTTCAATATTATCGTTTGCACAGTGCTCCTTGGGATGTTTAAAGCTTGGGAAATCTTTTTGTTTTCAAATCCGGCTTTAAACTTCTCCACAACAGTATCTCGGACCTGCCTGGTGTGTTCCTTGTTCTTCATGATGCTCTCTGCGCTTTAAACGGACCTCTGAGACTATCACAGTGCAGGTGCATTTATACGGAGACTTGATTACACACAGGTGGATTCCATTTATCATCATTAGTCATTTAGGTCAACATTGGATCATTCAGAGATCCTCACTGAACTTCTGGAGAGAGTTTGCTGCACTAAAAGTAAAGGGGCTGAATAATTTTGCACGCCCAATTTTTCAGTTTTTTTATTTGTTAAAAAAGTTTGAAATATCCAATAAATTTCATTCCACTTCATGATTGTGTCCCACTTGTTTATTCTTCACAAAAAATTACAGTTTCATATCTTTATGTTTGAAGCCTGAAATGTGGCAAATTGGTCACAGTTCCAAAAATGTTTGAAATAAAAAGGTGACTTTTATAAAAAGTCACCTTTACTACATTTACATGACACTGAGTGAAACAGAGTATTTTAAAATTCCAACAGGCCCAGATAAGTTTGTTCAGAGCAAAACAGAAAAAGAGGAAATTATAAATGTATCCAGAGCTTAGAATGAGACCAATGCATTTTTAAACTGTGTCAAAGACAAAGTTAGGACTCAACCTCAACCATAACAGTGTAGTTTTCAACTCTGGAGGGTAATGCAGTCACTTCCACTGTTGCCTTTTGCAGACAATACACTTTAATTCTGATTTTTTTTGATGAATTAAATTTCAATTTGTGCTGCTGCGCTAAAAAAGTGTCTCTATAGTAAAATGAAATGACATGTGTATTTAAAAAGAGTGCTACTGAAAATGACAAAACTACATGGCCTTTATTATTAAAATAGTCCATTTTCCTAATCATTAAAACCTATACTAACCTATTATGAAGCAAGCAAACCTCTGTCTGGTTTAATCTTTGTATAAAAGTAAATCAGGTAAAAAGACAATAACACTGTAATATATTTAAACAAAATAAAATATATTTATATTTATATTTAAACATGTGATATAAAAAATATAAAACTGTATTAATTATAGATCTATGGCTGTAAAACTTGTTCAGTTGATACACAATAAAAGCACAATTTAAAAATCTTACATGTGCAAAAAGTTCCTCTAATCCTACTTTTTTCACATTTTTTGATGATCAGCTCAACTTTTTTGTGATAAAACAGTAAACTGTGGTTATAGAAGAAATGCTTGGTGACTAGTAACTTTTAAATAGCACTACCCGGAGTGGTCAGTGTGTGACATGTGGATGTCAAGCCCTGGACATAATCCATCCTACTCTGGCTGTGGCTAATTGTTTATCGTGTTTTGTTGGATTATTATTCATTCATACACAGTCACACTGGTGATGGTAAGCTACAACTGTAGCCACAGATGCCCTGGGGAAGACTGACAGAGACGTGGCAGCCATTTTGCACCTACGGCCTCTCCGACCATCACCACATACATTCACTCAACATTCTTACACATTCATACGAGGCAAGGTGGGTTAAGTGTCTTGCCCAAGGACACAACGACAGTATGAATTGTGGGGAGAGCGGGAATCGAACCTACTACCTTCCGGTTGAAAGCCGACTGCTCTACCACTGAGCTACTGCCGCTCCTTCATGAACTGTTGTAGTCCTTCACAGCTGACGGCACCAGCCCCTCCACTGGTGTCTACTTTCCCCCAACCTCTCCCAAAATGCCCAGATACAGCATGTACAGTACTGGAGCAGCTCATCTTCTCTGAGCTCTGCCCATTTGAATTTTTTACCTGCCACAGCAATATTTTTTGCTGGATTTTTACTGATGTTTTCACACAGTGTTTTATCAAAGAGCATCTTGAAGAGTTCTGATGGATATGGCATGTCCACACATTGTGACAGGTGGCTCCACACCTGGCTGTCTTTTAGGGACAAAATGTGGCATGGGGTATGGTAAGCTATCAGGCTCCTCTTGGCTCTTCCAGCTCCAGGAAGTGCATCTGAATGAGTCCTGCTTCTGTGTGCCTGCTGCAGACTCCCTCCTCTGCCTGTCCTCAGTGAAGTGGGTGGGGCAGGGGAGCAGAAGACCCCCTCTCCTCCTCAATAACACTGCAGACAGAATAAGTCAGACATAAATATGGAACACAACAGTAATATATATACTACTGTATAACTAGATCTAAACCTAAAACTATCAGTAAAACTAAATCTCAAGATTATGGTCTGGACCTGCTCTAACTGTGATTTATATATAAACAAGTGCAGTTGAATTGAAAATATAAATGACTGACAAGTTTGTCAGTGGCATTATATATACTTTCAACACACATGAAGTTACATGTATTATTAGATTAGTATTACACACAACAACAATAAAACAATGATGCGCATTTGGCACTACGTTTCTCTAACTCAAACTCAAAACATGTCATGAAATATATACTTACATGTCATAGAAGGGATCTATTCCTTCCGTGAAGTGGACTTATTCATAACTGTCTGAACTATCTGGGTCAGACGAGGAGTAAAAAACCCGTCTTCATCATCCGACACAGTTACCAGATTCGGCTGAGGAGTAGTGCCATGTCCGCCGGGTTTTCGCGGATCCATAATTATCCGTGATGTTGTGGGGAGTTAGTGCAACGTGTGTGGTGAGTGTCTGGAGTATGTGTGATGTTTGTTTTTATAAAAGAGTGAGATATAGAATGAAAAGCTGCAGAAGTCTGCCGCGTAGTAAGTACTGCGAGCAAAAAGAAAGTTTCCCGCGGGAAATTCGTTAATTTCCTGTTCCGGTTCCACGACCAATCATATAATAGTTTATGCTCACAACTTGTACACGTATATTCCTTTGTAGGAAGTGCTGTGAGTGCAAATCAGAGCTATAGAACACCTGGAGAAGCCGTATGTTATAATGATTTTACTGTGAGCGTTTTTTGCTAGACATTTGCAAACTCCTCAGAAGAATGAAACAGCGGTCTGAGACATGTAGAAAGTGTGACATCAAAGTTATAACTTCTACACTTTCATATGCAAAAAAATGTATTGCTCTATCTTATTTCGTTGCAAATCTACAGGCATCTAAAAATAGGTATGCAAATGGGATCGCGGGCGCTCCGTCCGTCTTTAAAGGGTTAATGAATAAAATGTAAAACCTAAAGGACCCTGCTAGTGACAAAAAGTCAATGTATAATTAACACCATGTTTAATTATACATTGATGTGTATAACAAAAAAAAAATAGTGGGTGTGTTTGCAGTTTATCAGTCTTTGATGAGGAAGCACAGGTCCTAAAACCATCTGTGTATAGCTCTGGCGCCTCCTTGTGGTGTTATCTGTCGTTCTGTACAAGTCCAACAGAACATAGACCTAATCCTCCAGTGACCTGTAGCCTTCAGCTGCTCTAGAATAAATGCTAATATAAATAGAGCAACTGAATATTTAGACTCTTGTAATCTTTTAAAATCTTGGTAAAAATAAATCACTTTTCAAAACAAGGCAGAGTAGTTAGCACTCCTGCCTCACAGCAAGAAGGTTGTAAAAAGTCCTTCCTGTGTTATAGTGGGCTTCCTACAGGTCCAGCTTTACAGAAACCCAAGCATAATCATGAGTAACACTTACATAATACAACAACAGATTGCATACAACAGATACAAACATTTGATTAAAAACTTGCTGTAAAAGCTGTATGTTGTGAAGATGAGACCTTCTGGCTGACTCTGAGACAGTATTTATGCGGTAGTCAGTCAGCCCTGGTTTGTGAGTGTCCTCTGTAGCAGAGTGAGGCTGTTCTCCAGAGAGACCTGATATAATCTGTAGAATCTGTAGAGACCAGATCCTGCCACTAGAGCGCAGCGTTGTCCAAGAAAATGAAGCAAACGATATTGTAAGAGAACTGTTTTAGTTGCAACGGGCCGGGTTCAGTTGGACTCCTTACAATCAAATGCAAATTATGAAGAATGTACTTTCTGTAATACAATTTAAATGGTTTTGACTATTATCAGAGTAACAGAGTCAAATGCACCTCTCTTGTTCTTCCTCCATCTTGTTCCTCTGCCCCCTGTTTGTTTCCTCTGCTTATGCGTCCTTCTGTAGGATACAGCCTATTCCACTTCTACGCCTCGACTGATTGAGAACACCTGTGTCAATTAATGCTGGACGGGTTTCCCAGGAAGTGGATGGTGACCTGCAACAACTCAAACAACTTAAAACATGCAAAACAAGCACAAAGTATAACTAAAATACATAAATAGAAACACTAAATAATTTACAACAAATCAAAGAACACAGCAAAATGATCAAACTTGACTTGCAAAAAATATTCAATAAGGCCACATTCCTACATATAGAGTGTAATTTAAGCCCAAAAACAAAAATAAAATAAATAAAAAAAGAATTATTGAACCAAAAAACTAAAATCAAACATTTGTATTTTGAAATGAAATATAGCTGGAGTTATTGCTTGATGTAATGAACCAAAGGAGCATACAAAAGGTTTTATTGAAAAATTAAACATGAGGCGTATCTGGAGTGATGTTGTCTGCGGTCTCCTTGGCAGAGGGCAGTTTAGACAAAGCAATGAAATGTGCAGCTTTTAGAAAAGTGGTCTTGGGATGGAGGTAGTCCAGTTTCAAAGTCCACTGTGATATGGGACCACGGATGTTTGGGTTCAGGCAATGACTGGTTCTGTTGTAATGAACCAATCTGGAGGTTTATTGAATAACAAAACACGAAGTATATCTGGAGTGGACCCGAGTGTAGAGCTGAGAACTGTGTGCAGGTCTTTTGAGGAAAAAAGGAGCACTCTCATTGGTTGAACTCAGACATAAAAGTTTCAGCTCTAAACCTGGGTTTAACGTAATGTTTTAGTGTTTTGTGGAAAATGGCTCCAGTTTGACCTTTTTTTAATGAAAGAAGCAGAAAAGGTTAGTACACAGCTGTTGGGAGAGAGAGCGGTGAGGCTGAGGGACGGACGAGAAAAGAAAATCAGGAAGTGGAGCTTTAATGTTGATGCTTAAGCTTTATGTTTTTATCAATGATTTAGATTTGATTCAAATAAATTTGCAGTAGTTTCACAAAAATAACATGATGCATAATAAATACATGTGTGTTTTTGTCCTTCATTTCATCAGGACAGTTAAAGGTCACGGCCAACAAAATAAAAATGTCACATATTTGTTTGACTCTGGTGTGTTTCCTGTGATCAGTGTTAATGACATCATTATTTTGATCAAAAGCTCTCGTCTGTCTTCAGTTTTATTTTTTGCCAAAAGTAACTAATGTTTTTTTCTTTTACTTCTTTTATGTTTTAACCAACGGTCACTTCCTGTCACCTTTGACCTCATCAGCCGCACAACGTCTGAATGTCCTACAGAACAGATTTTTATTAATCATTCATGTTCACAACCTGAGCATTTATGAGATCCTAAAGGGTTTTCTCTTTGATCGATTCTGAACTGCAGTTTCACAGGAAATGTTTTTTTTAACACACGACCAAAAGTGGAAGTGTGTTTGAACAGAGTCTTTAGTGGGTGATGGGTGAGTTGAACCACAAAGAGGAAGAGCCTTCGTCTTGTTCTGTCACAAAGAAAAGTCTCTCAGAACAAGAGCAGCTACAAACAATAAACTAAATATGGTTTTAAAGTTAGTCCTGTTTGTGAATCTGTGTCTGCTGCAGTTTAAAGGTAAGTGTCGTTTTCTTCATCTGCTTTTGTCGTGTTTTAGCTGTTCTCATCAGATATCTGTGGACTTCTAAATAACACATTTGTATTATTAATGATTAAAATAAACATTATATTTGTATTTAATGTGAAATAAGACAGAAGGGTCTTGATTACACTGTACATGAGACAACTATTAAAATATTAAACAGAAATCAGGAAGCTGAAACCTGCTCATAGTCTCATAACACAGCTGTATAAAGTCAGTTTAAAGTTATGACATCCACATGTGATGGAAGTGACTGAGCATTGGTTCTTTGCAGGAGTCAGTCCAAAGACAGTCTTCATCGATCGTTTCTCCAGAGCTGGACAAGACTCCACACTGCCCTGTGACAGAGTAAAACATCATGGTCCAAGCTGTTCCAGTGTCGACTGGTTTTACATTAATAATCTAGATCATTATTTAACCGAGGTCAGTGAAGGGAAGGTTGTGAAGAACAGTCCCAGATCCTCCAGACTGAGACTGAACACTGACTGCTCTCTGATCGTTCACAACGTCACTGATGAAGACTCTGGGTTATTTGTCTGTCGTCCGTCGTGGAGGACTGATTGGGACACATTTGTGTATCTGAGTGTTCTCACTGGTGAGTCCCATTTCTACATTTACTCTAGTATCTATCAAGTATTATACTTTGTGTCTTTTCACAAAACACATCAGAACTTCATCTTGTGTAAAAACTAAACCTGGTTCTGTTTAAATTATTTAGATTTGTAACAATATTCTGACATTTAAAGCAGTCCTGATTTAAATGATGTCCCGGGACGAGGACTTACCTCCAGAGATCAGTGAATGAGGCTCTAACACACGACACATATAATAAAGAAAACATGCCGATACACTGAACCTAAAGAGTCAGTAACTGTGATTGGACCAGGTTGATCTGGTCTCATAGTTGTTACCTTGAAAGTGTCGTGTGACTCCTGATGTGAGAGTCGTTAAAGGTGCATTACAGAAGTTTTAAAGGTTCAAAGAACAGTTTTGTAACTCATACATGCCTCAGCTAAACCCTGATGTGCAGAATGAGCTGATCTGAATTCTCTGTGGTTGCCTCTGTAAACATGTGCAGTCAATTAAATGAGAAGTGTTCAGGAACAAAACTCCTGCTGTTTCAGTGAACGTGACGTAATGCACGTGCACGTTTACCTGGTTCTGACTTCCTGATTTTCCACCAAAACTAAACTAAGCAACGCTAATGTTAAAGTTGAAAATGAATCCTGTGAACACGGGTAACAGACAGATCTCCAGTGAACCTGAAACACTGACAGACTCTGAGTAAAAACGAAAGAAAAGAAAGGTTTTATCAAGTGCCACCAAAAAAGCTAAATTGGAGTCCGACCGGCGTCTGAATAAGACGAGAGTCAAATCAGATCTGAGATCAGCTTTGGGGATAAAACAGACTCTGAGCTGGCTTTCCTTTCATTGAAAAGGTAAGACATCATTACAGACCATGTATAATATATTGTGGTGTTTTGTTTTCAGTTTTCTAAAGCTAAATCACGTTGCAGTTCAGGCAGGTGCACCACGCTGACTGAGCCCTGTTGGGTCGGGCTGGTCCTGGTGTGGCACATCCTGTGGAGCTTGTCACTGATGTGTTCCACAAGGTTTAGGAACAGTGCAGCTGTTTGAGTTGACCAAATAAAAATGAAGTGCTCCAACATTTGTGCAAAGACTTGATAAAATAACAGTAAAAGTAACAGGTGTAAGTTACCGTTAACGTCCAGAGGTGGCACACTAATACAAACACTCTGGATCTTCTGTAATGCACCTTCAAGTAAACAGTTTGACTCTAGAACAACAACACCTGAATGAAACAGTGTCACTAATGACTCTCCTGAGTCTTTAACGACTCTCACATCAGGAGTCACACTGTCCTTTCAGAGTTAACGACTATGAGACCAGAACAGCCTGGTCCAATCAGGTTTAGTTTCAGGTCAAGCCCCTCCCTCTAGAGATAAAGCTCAGCTCTCTTACAGTTGATCTCAGAATTAATAAAGTCTCTTGGAATTAAAAAAATCAAAGTGTCTTCACTTTTAAAACTCAGACTAGAGTCCTTTACAATAACTTTATAATTTCTATAACCTTTAAACATATTTTTAGTAAGTATTAGTTTACTTTTTACTTAAAATATTTAATCTGATGAAAAAGACACAAAAAAGGACTGTGTTGGCGAACTGGAAATTTAGTGAAAAATGAAAAAATATAAAAGTAATGTAAAAGTCTGTGGAAATAACATTTTGTCACATTTTTGGAAACATTTTGAGATTTGATTTTAAAACTTTATTATTTTTGTCAAATGTCTAATAAAATGTCTCTCTTAGTCTCTCCAGCTCCACCAAGTCTCAATCCAAGTCACGATGGAAGCATCACATTCAGCTGCACTCTGTCGAGATACAAGGTCCAGTCTTGTCGACAGAACAGTCTCCTCTGGTTGGACCAAACAGGAACAGTTCTGTCTGGAGTTAGAATAACTCAGAACAAGTGTGTCTCTCACCTGACTGTGGAGCGTCAGAGTGAACACAGGAAATACACCTGTCAATATGTCGACGAGAGGAATACAGTCCTGATCTCTGCAGACTACACACCTGAGGTCAGAAGAACGGGAGAGAGAGGAAATACAGGCAAGACACAAACACACTCATTACATTTACATGACACTGAAGAAATTCACATCATTGCCTTGGTTTGACTAAAACTCAACTTCTAAAGCATGTAAACATCTGAGTCGGACTGAATTTGAATTAGAACTGTTTTTCATTGAGCAAACACAGCTGGGATGATGTGGTTCTTACTGGAGCCACATGTGAACGCTTTAGTGGGACTGGAGCTGGACCTGACCTCTGACCTGCTCCACAGTTTAGTGCACAGAGTCGACAGAGTGTAACCGAAGGAACCAATGAGAAAAAGACAACTCAGTTTTAGACTACAGACTGTTTTAATGCTACAAGTCTGCTTTGTTTGATGTTGTTTTTGTGTCTCATGGAGGAAAAAGTGTAGGTGAGGCTGGTCTATTTTATTTCTGGAGTCCCTGGAGAAAACCTACACAAGGAGGATAAGCTCCAAACAGAAAGGCCCTGCCATAGTCAGAGTTTGAACACAGGGCCTTCTTGATGAGGCAGGGGTGCTAAGTCCTCTGCCAACGTTCTGCCCAAATAATATTATCATAGACTGGACCAGACCTCAACCATAACACATCATTTAGACTAAGTTTTAACAACCTTCAAAAACAATGGGCAAACATTTAGCCATATTTCATCAGTGTTTCAAAATCTAAGTGCTGTCAGTGATTGGAGCAGGACAGGTTTGTTTTGTGCTTTACATTTCTATAGTTAGACTTTATTTAATGCTACAGGCTCTCTGTAAAACATTTGACTGAGAGGTTTCCAGGTTGTTGTCCTCTTGTTTCTGTCTTTATTCAGTTTTTGATTTAAATCATTTCACATTTACATAATCGACAGAACATTTTAAATACAACCTCAGTATTTTATATTTTTACAAATGACACTGAACCAGGACCATCCACAGCACAATCCCACTGATCTTAGATCAGTCTCACTCTTTTGCTCTGTTACTAGTTTCCTCTTTTATTCTTTCAACAGTTACTGCTGCTGTCATCACTTTTTTTTTATTTTTAGCAAATGTGCAACTTCCTTTTTCCTCTGAACTCATCAGCCACACTGCAACATACACACCATATTATTCTCAAAACTCATGAAAAAGAAGGACAAATATAAGCTGAAAGTGTGTTGATGGTTGCTTTGACTTTATTTGATGGTTTTCCACTCTTTGTCTTTATCTCTGGTGTTGGTTTGGGTCTGAACAGTGCATCTCTGGAACAGAAGTGGGTGGTGCTGACGTTTGTTCATTTAGAGTCGAAGCACAAAGAGGAAGAGCTGTTGCATCAGTGCAGTCACAAATGTTAGGACTGGCTCAGGGGCCGTCACTTGCAAAAAGGAGGAGCAAGAGATACAGCAGAGCAAAGCCACCATCAAGGCCCCCGCTGTAACCCCCCCCACCACCACCATAAAGGCTTTAAACCTCTCAAAACGCCCTTTGACCAACAAAATACCAGACAAACTTTACCTTCCTTTCAGAAGATCAGTAAACGGAGACAACCACAGTGGAAAGATTTGGGCAGAAACAACTGTATTAACCAACCATTCATTTTGTAATTCTTTTTTCGTTAATGGTGGAGGGTACACATCAAAAACACGGTCCTTACCGTGAACTGGTCTCACAGCGTCTGGCCCACCACGCGACCCAAGTAGAAAACAGTGTCCTTCATGAACTCACACTTTAAATGACCAGATTATATCCAAGCGCTCTAAAACAGCTTTAACTCACTGAAGATGTTCCTCCCACTTTTCCAAATACACCACCAGGTGCTCAGCATGACTTTTATTCCCATCACACCTTCCTTTTCTGATTAACTCATTTTAACTCTCTCCAGCTCCTGTCTAACTCTCTCATTCTCCTGTTCAGATGAACACTACTAAGACTCTAAACGCCAAACTCAAACATCTTCTCAAATAGCCTTTTTTTGTATCTTTATTATGAACTTAATAGTACTCTGAAATCAAAATTAAATGTTTCTTTAAACAAAAATCGAAGCCATTTTCACATTGTGACTCAATAAAATCTTTAACCTCCTCATCCATGATGAACAGAATTACAAACAGAGACAGAAGCTGAAGTAACAGTTTGTGATGTACTCCTCAAAAGAACAGAATATTCCACTGACGACCGAACCAACACTTACTAACTCACCCTGTCGTCTGTGAGAACCTGACGATGGATTTGAAGCATTTAGACACTGATGTCACCAGCACGCTGGCATCAGAGTCACAGAGAGGTGTCGACCAGCCCGGAATCAAACCCACAACCTTCTTGCTTGTTGCTGCGCACCCCCCACTCCCTTTATGTGATGCTGAATTGTCATCTGTTGTTTGTCGAATTAAAGACAAGAACAAAGCTAGTTAACAAGGTTGAAGTAAAAGCATCTGGACTGAGTTTTCAAGGTGAAGATGTTTCGTCTCTAATTCCAAGAGACTTTGTCAATTCTGAGATCAACTGGTGAGAGAGCTGAGCTTTAACTCTAGAGGGAGGGGTTTCCCCTGAAACCAAACCTGATGGACCAGACTGTTCTGGTCTCATGGTCGTTGGCTCTGAAAGGACAGTGTGACTCCTGATGTAAGAGTCATTAAGGCTCAGGAGAGTCGTTAGTGACACTGTTCCATTCAGGTGCTGTGTTTGTTGTTCTAGGGTGCAACTCTTTTGTTTTAGGTTTCAGAACACTGTTATAAATACTAGGCAACATGAATCTAGAGATATAAGCTCAGCTCTCTCACCAGTTGATCTCAGAATTGACAAAGTCTCTTGGAATTAGAGACGAAACGTCTTCACCTTGAAAACTGAGTCCAGATGCTTTTACTTCAATCTTGTTTTCAAGATGTCCTGGATGACTGAGAACCTTCACAGACAACATAGCTAATTGTTTTTGAAAGGTTTCAATTAAGTTTGTGTCAAAACAAAAAAGTGTTTGGACTATATTGACATTTTTAGTTTTTTAAATTTAACCTTAGTGTAGCCAGGAATGTCTCACTGAGATTATAAATGTCACGTCCAGAAAATGAATGAATGAATGAAAAGGTAAAATGAAAAACTAAAGTTATCTATATACATATTTTTAAAGTAAAGGGGGGAAAATAAAAACAAAAACAGGCCCAGATAATGTGGTTCTGTCCTGCTCAGAGGTCGCGCTAGACTTTCTCACTCTTCGTCATTTTGACGGAGAGTGAGGTAAAAAGACAATATTTAGTGAAAAACAATGACATTTTCAACACAGCTTAAGCATCACAGTAATAACTTTTTAAACACATAAAATCTCTATGAACTACAGAATAGGGTCTGTAAAAGCTTGTTCAGTAAAAACACAATAAAAGCACAATTAAAAATGTTAAAAGTTCCTCTGATCCTACTTCATCACAGTTTTTGATAAAGATCTCAGCTTTTTTGTGATAAAACAGTAAACTGTGGTTATAGAAGAAATGCTTGGTGACTAGTAACTTTTAAATAGCACTACCCGGAGTGGTCAGTGTGTGACATGTGGATGTCAAGCCCTGGACATAATCCATCCTACTCTGGCTGTGGCTAACTTGTTTATCGTGTTTTGTTTGGTCTCTGATATAATAAAGTCAAAGTGAAAGAGCTGTTATTGTGGAAACAGTTTTGTGGAAAGAGCAATAGGTCAGTTTGCTCTCGTTCATGTAAAACTAGGACAAGTATAGTCCAGTTAAACAGCCTGAACAAGAATCTGACACGTCACATTTTAAAAAGACACTTTAGAGTCCATCTTGTTCATTTGTGATTTTAAATGTCTTCAACAGGTTTGACTGAAGTCTTCATCGGTGTCGGAGCAGTGGCCTCTCTGTTGGTGCTTCTGGTTGTAGCTGCTGTGGTGTTTTTCAAAATAAGAGCCAAGAGGAGCGCAGCAGAAACGACTGAAGACACTGAAGGTATGACATGTTCCATATCTGCTGTCAACAAATCATCATTGGTTAAGAACTTTGACTGGACTGTGCTCTGATTAGTTTCTCAGACGAGTCACTAATAATTATCTTTTGACTCGTCTGTACAACATAATGATGCAGTTTTTTTGCACCAGGATTATTTGAACCACATGAGAAACTGCTTTTGTAAAATCAAAAACACTATTAACACTATCTGTGTTTTAAAGACAGTATTTGACTTTTATTGTTCTATGTTCTTTCTTTTACAGGTGACACAAAACCAGCCGACTCTGCTGTGAGTGATTTTTATTTCTCCATTTAAATGTTTAATATAGTTTTGTTGAAAGCTGACTTTCTGAAACAACTGAATGTATAAATAAAATGTGAAAACTGAGAGAGCCTGTTAGTGGCAAAAAGTCAGACAGCACCTTGAGCTTTACCCTTCAGAGTTTAACACATGTTTATTATACATTGATGTGTATAACTTATATTGTTTTGTGTTCAGGTCGATTTTGAGAACAATGTGACCTCAAGGATAAACCATCAAAAGTATCTAAGAAAAAATGGTAAGTGTGTGTGCTAATCTCTTAAGGCAGTTTATCAGTCTTTGATGAGGAAGCACAGGTCCTAAAACCATCTGTGTATATCTCTGGCGCCTCCTTGTGGTGTTATCTGTCGTTCTGTACAAGTCCAACAGAACATAGACCTAATCCTCCAGTGACCTGTAGCCTTCAGCTGCTCTAGAAGAAATGCTAATATAAATAGAGCAACTGAATATTTAGACTCTTGCTAATGTTCTCTACCCACTCACTGACAGCACACACAGTCAGTCACTATTTACCAAAAGCATCTTGTTTTTACAGAAATATTCATTTTTGGTGACTAATATCCTTTTTATTCATTCAAAATGTTTTGTGGTCGGTTTGACGTCTGTTTCAAAATTGCATCGACCTGTTATTACACAATACTTTTTTACATTATTACAATATTTTGGGTTGTTGCATTTTGACTTTAAATCTCCATTAGCTGGATTTTCTTTATTTGTCCCTGTCTCAGACTCCACTCCCCAACAGCAGCCGAGGACTTCTCCTGCTTCTCTTTTATTTAAAACATTTTAAATGGACCAATCTTTCCTTCACAAAATACTAATAAATGACACCAAACTGAAGTTTAGAGTTTAGCATTAGTTATAATAATGTGTATAATAATGCTGTAATAATGTGAAAAGTAAAAAAGTACACATTATATTGTTCTGTTCTAACAAGACACACACATGTGATAAAGTGACAGATGTAATGTATGTTTCCAGCTTCTGTCACACTTCCATGTCCTCATGTGTTGTTTGGTTTAAAGCAGGTGGTGATGGAGGAGGACACGGTGACGTACTCTGCAGTGAACATAAAGACAGCACCAGACTCCAGCGCCATCTACAGCACCGTCAACAAAACTAAAGTGTGAACAGAAAACCTTCCAGTATGTGTTTGTTCTACACAGCTTCACAAACAAAGGAAATCAGCAAAGTCCACCGACTTCTGTTTCAAACTAAAACACACAAAACATCACTATTGTGAATCTTTCTGTTACAATAATAATACATTTTATTTTTATAGTGCTTTTAAAGACACTCAAAGACACTGTACAAAAGGTAAAACTAATGAAGATAAAACAGAACAAGACAATTTAAAACAGAAGCAGGAGAAGGCTTGGTCCTTCAGGGGAGGGGCAGGGGGGGCAGGTTATGGAGAGCTCTGAAGGTGATGAGGAGGACTTTGAACTGGATACATTGGGGAGTCAGTGGAGTTTTTGTGTGTGTGTTTTTTGTTTTGTTTAAAAAAATGTAAATACCATGTATGATGTGTTAAATAAACTGTGTTCAACAACTGCAACAAATAACACAAAAAAACCAAGGCACTCTCTGTAAAGGTTAAAATGCCTTTATTGTCTTCAGTAAATGTTCCCAAACTGGGGTCTGGAGGCCCCTGGTGGGCCACAAAGGTACTGCAGGGGGCCACCAGAGGTTGTATATATCAAGTACATAATAAAACATTTGCTTGAATTAAAATGTGGGTTAAAAGATAAAACAATGTTGGACAGATGTTAATATATTTTACCAATTTTCTTTTTCATATTTGAGTTGGATACTGTAAAATTTCTGTCCTAAATAAATCTGCTATAACCAGGGCACTATTGTCTCTTCAGTTCTTCTCTGTGGTGTTTAAATATTATCATTAAACCTGTTTGATATGTTTTTTGATTACAATGAAAATCTTTAGACAGTAAAATAGTTACATAACACAAAACCTTACGTAATTTGACATAAAACTTAAATTAAGAGTTTGTGTTAAACCTTAATTAACTGGTTTAATTAAGGAACACAACTTTAATTAAGTTCAGTGAACTCTGTGTCATGTGTTCAGTGAACTCTGAATGACCTTGTGTCTGTGTCTGTGTGCCTCTAAATATGGTCATGACTTCCTGTTCTCTGCTCACAGACAGAATTTGACCTATATTTTAGTTTCCTGATTCTAGGCCTATTTAGATTTAAACTCTTGGATCTCGTTTACACTTTTACACTTTTAAAACAATATTAATGTCTATTTAACTTTAAACATTATTCTTAAGTATTTTATTTATATTTCTTTGTCTTTTTAAGTCTTCTCTTTAAACACAGTGTTCTTGTGGATTTGTGTCTTCCTCGGTCCTCGAAGTTCCACTTGACCTTTGACATTCACTACATTGTCCTGTGACCCCTGCTGACCTCTTGACTCTACCTTTAAGGGTTCTGTCTGTTGCAGGTCGTAGGGTTTGTGACTCTGATGCAGCATTTCTGTTTCCGTCCTCCTCCTGGAGTCACAGAAGAAGAACTGGACCTAACTCCACGAGGCGCTTTATCCCACTGACCTTCATATCATAAACTCTGTGCAGACCCTCTTTTATAAGGCTGTCCTTTAACTCAACATTTAACAAGCTCAAGTGTTTTCTGCTGGGACTATAATAAAGAGTAAGTAAGTAAAGAAAAACTAGAAAAAGTGTTTATTCAATAGTGTGATTGTGAAACTGTCTAAAACAAGGCTTTATTCTGTTTTGGACCAATCACATGCTCGCTCTTTAACAAGGGCCGCCTGATAACACAGACACATGTTTGTTCCAGCTCTGGTTACGTCTGACCCACTTTGACTTTTTTAATACAAATAAAAGCTCTGCTGTTGTTGTGGGGTTGGGACAGAAAAGAAGACCCTTTTATGTTATATTAATGAAAATATACACAAACAGAAACAAAGTAAATGTTCCAACCACAGTGTTCACAGATAAACCTGTAAAATAAGGTACGTAGGTAGATTTATTTGTCCCGTAAGAAATAGTTTTTCAGTAAGAAAAACACACAACACAATAAAATCATTCCCTCTTAATGACACAGAAATATAAAACATAGTACAAGAGCCTAAGTCAATTTAAATCCACTGTACTAAATAAAAACAGCAGGCTCGAGCAGGTCCTACCATCCCTTCTTCATTTACTCTAAAACCAGTCCATTAACAGGAAAAAAATAAGAAAGTTCTGCTTAATCATTGCTTTAAATGTTGACCTACCCCAGCACAACTGTAAATACTGATGGGTTCAAATGTATTTTAATGTTTAATTAACATTAAAGACACTACAATCATTTAAACTCACACAATGGCATTATATCGACTAAAAATGAAAATTGTGAACAAATAGGACATTTTGACCATTTTTATGATTTCGATAATGTGTCGATGACGTCACGTGCTGTCAGTGAATGAGTTTGAGAACATTAGTGAGTGGCTCCATATTCAGCTACAAAACAATAGAGTTCTACACTCGTGGTTTTAGGAGCAGCACTAAAGCCACTAAACCTACATTAAACACAGACACAGACACTAAACAAATGCATGTTAGGTAAAGTAGCACACACAGGAACACGTCTGGCCAATAGAATTATTAATAATACATCTCATGTCCTGCATGTCCCTCTGGGAGGCGCTACAGAGCCACTAAATGTAGAACCAATAGATTTATTCCAACGTCACTGCTGAACAGACAAAAACTTTAAGAGCACTTTATTTTAATTTTCATACATCATAATATTAAGAGGTATACTGTTTATATCACTGCATTTATGATGAAATTGTGCATGTTTCCTGTGATTTTCTCATGTCTGTTGTATTTATTGTAATGTTTTGCAGCTGTATCTTGTCACATGTGAACGTAATAGCTTCTTATCATTTTGGTCCATCTGCTAATGACAAACAACATCAGTGGAATATTGATGCTTTAAACGCCCAAGACATGTTTTTCATGTTTTTATTGGATGTTTTTGAGACTTTTTTTTTAGTTTGAACTTTCCTGTCTCACTATATGAGCTTCTGCAACAACTGAAAAATAAAGTATTTAAGTAGTTATTCATTTACAAGTAAAGATTTATGCCAAAGTGTCTCAAAAGTAGTTTTTTGAAACACTTTTGTTGATGAAGACTGACCCGTAATGACGACCTGTTCTGTACTGCTCCAGTGGAAACGAGGCATCACCCAGAACATAAATGAACACCCAGCTCTGTTCATGGCTCTCACACTTAAATCAAAGTGTTCTGAGTTGGTTTGTGGACAAATTAAATCCCATTAACCTCCTCTTTTCACGACAGACTTGGATTTACTCAGATCAGCTCGTTGTGTCCAAAAAACCTCAGAAGAACAGCACTGAAGGACAATTCTAATCTAAGGTCCATTGAAAGTCTTGCATTGACTTTTAATGAGGCCTACAAAAGAGTTTATAATGTAGGGATAAATTATTGTGATATTTGTTCAAAGTGATATTTTTCACTGTAAACGGTCGGTTGTGGATATAAAACTGTGAAAAAGTTATGAACAAAAGAGAGACTGAGCAAAAAGTAAAAGCCTGTGATGGATATTGGTTTATTTGGTTTAATCTTTCCTTTACATTTTCACAAATGTCGTGGTTTATTGTTATCATAAGTCTTCAGAATCGCTGTATTGTGACACTATTGCAGACACTGATCAGAAATCACATTTGTTTTCTGCAATTCCAACCTGTTTTTCATTAGTTGCATCTTTGTTCTTTGTTCTCACTAAACTCAAGTATAACTTTTACATTTACTTTTAACACTGTGCATTTATTGTGAGGTCAAACAGAAGACACAGAATCTGTAGAGACCAGATTCTGCCACTAGAGCGCAGCATTGTCCAAGAAAATGACAGAAATGAGCCGAAAGGTTTTAGAACTGTGATGTTAAACATTTATGTGCATGTTTGTGGTTTTAGTCTGGACAAGAATAAGAGGAAACAAAGTAAATATAGTTAGAAAATGTAGGATCAGTTATTCTACCAACATAATACATTTTGTTCAGATAATTAAAGATCTGGGTTTGTGTTTTTTGCTTCGTCTTTTTAATACGTTATATTATATTTCACTCGCTTTTTTCAAACAGACCCTGAAAAGTAAGACCTCTTCCCTTATTTCTCGATCGGACTGGCCTCTGACGCCAAAAACTAAAGCCCTCAGGATCTGTCCCAGTGAGACTCGAGACTGAATCAATGAAGCCGGACACTTTTGGTGAATGTCTCAGTTCCTCAGGGAGACTTTAGAAGATTAGGATGTGAGTCAGAAGTTTTATATGTCCCAGAAAAAATGTGTTTCTATCAGTTTGTAAGAAATACAGAGTTTAATTTAAGCTCAGTAACAAAATAAACTATGTTTTAATCTTACAAACTGGAAATAATGAACCAATGAAATATGGCTGGAGTTATTCCTACAGAAAATAATATCTTCTATAGCACTTCATAAAGGCCAAGATTTATTCATATTTATATATTGAAAAGAATTGAAAGAGTGAAAAATTTATACAGTGTTAAATGAATGCTTTGTTTCTAATGTGTTGCCTCCAGTCTTTATTACTTCACTGTTATTGGGATTACTTACTTTTTTCACTTTTGTATTTAGTTTGACAGTTTAAGTAGAGCCGCTGAGGTGGCTTGGGCATCTGTTTCGGATGCCTCCTGAACGCCTCCCTTTCGGGCATGTCCCACCGGGAGGAGACCCCGGGGAAGACCTAGGACACGCTGGAGGGACTATGTCTCTCGGCTGGCCTGGGAATGCCTTGGTATCCCCTCGAAAGAACTGGAGGAAGTGTCTGGGGAGAGGGAAGTCTGGGCGTCTCTGCTTAGACTGCTGCCCCCGCGACCCGGCCCCGGATAAGCGGTAGAAGATGGATGGATGGAATGGATGGAGTTTAATGACTAAAGCTTATTGTAACAGAATCATCTGAAAAAATGAGACCGTAAGCCTGTCAGGACCTACTGTCGGGACCTACCGTCGGGACCTACCGTCGGGACCTACCGTCAAGACCTACCGTCAGGACCTACTGTCGGAACCTACCGTCGGGACCTACCGTCGGGATCTACCGTCGAGACCTACTGTCAGGACCTACTGTCGGGACCTACCGTCGGGACCTACCGTCGGGACCTTCTGTCGGGACCCACCGTCGGGATCTACCGTCGGGACCTACTGTCGGGACCTTCTGTCGGGACCTACCGTCAGGACCTTCCGTCGGGACCTACCGTCGGGACCTACTGTCAGGAACAGGCTAGAGGACTCCTAATGCATACTCCACGAAGGCAGATGTTTCACAAGGTTTATTTTCAGGCAAAGATACAGAATCGAATCCAAAAGACGAGGTCGAAAACAAGGCTCAGGTCAGAACACACTATAAATCCAAAACACCAGACACGAGGAATACACTAGAAGTACAAAACACTTAAACACAAGGAAAACTGAGCAGCGAACTCACAACAAGGAGTGAAGACAAACTGGCCAGGTTCAATAAACAAAGGAAAAAGACCAGAGAACTTACACGAGCGGTAAAAACAATCTGGCCAAATAAACACGAGGCCCATGAACAGAGCGCTCGCACAAAAAGTGAAGACAAACTGACCACGAACAGAGGAAACACACAGACTATAAAGGAAACACAACGAGACACAGGTGGAACACATTTCATTTATTTTATTTATTTAAACAGGGACAGTGTAAAATATACATTAACCTTGATAAGGAGAGATGCATTTTACCAGGTTATAGCACGTGTGCTAATTTACACCTGCAGTCCCTGGGCAGGCTAATGTAAACAAAACAAGTTAGGGGCGGAGCAGGTAATCACAAAGGAGGGAAAGACACAAGGACAGGAAGTCCATCTGAAATAACAGACAGGGGTCTGACACTTCACAATAAGACACAGGAACTTAAATACACTACATAAACAGACTGACTAACACTGAACACGAGGTTGGGACGTGACAAAGACTTCCTCTGGGATTTTAATAGATGAGAATGATCCGCCCACAGCAGGAGTTTGTCCAATCACAGCTCACATCAGGAAAAAAGAAGCGCTCTCATTGGTCGACACTGATGTCAACAACAAAATAAACCAGGAAATGTGTTTCTGTTGTGTCTTATTTAACTGAAAAACAGAAAAACAACTTAAACTCAGATAAATGTTGGTAAAGCTTTGACTCAATGTTGAATGAGACAGAGATAATTACAGGAGCTCTACAGTCTAACGTAAACTCAGACATAAAAGTTTCAGCTCAGATCTAAACCTGGGTTTAATGTAATGTTTTAGTGTTTTGTGGAAAATTGCTCCAGAGGCTGAGGGAGGGACGAGAAAAGAAAATCAGGAAGTGGAGCTTTAATGTTGATGCTTAAGCTTTATGTTTTTATCAATGATTTAGATTTGATTCAAATAAATTTGCAGTAGTTTCACAAAAATAACATGATGCATAATAAATACATGTGACACCCTGACACCCTGACACCCTGTCACCAAACAGATCAAACTCTGGACCTCGGAAAGCGAGATCACCCTGCAGGATTGTTTTGCGCTGACAGACTGGTATGTGTTTAAAGCTGCAGCCACTGTGGAGGACTCTTCCATCAGCGTACAGGATTATGCTGAGTATGTGTCTGGGTACATCAGCACTTGTGTTGATATTATCGTGCCCACCATACGAATCAGGAAGTTTCCCAACCAGAAGCCTTGACACTTTCTACGCCTGCTTTGAGGCTCCCAGCGACACTGCAGAGAGGGAGCTCACATACACCTGGATCACCCAACCCCCCTCCCCCCCCACCAACCATCTCAACAACCCAGGTACACAGAGCTCTGAGGAAGCTCAACCCCCGCAAAGCAGCAGGACCAGACAACATTCCTGGGCGGGCCCTCAGAGCATGTGCCAACGAGCTGGTTGATGTTTTCACCTCCATCTTCAACCTCTCCTCAGCCAGCGCATTGTACCATCATGCTTCAAGACCACGACCATCGCCCCTGCCTAAGAAGAACTCCACCCACCTGCCTGAATGACTACAGGCCAGTGGCACTCACTCAATCATCATGAAGTGTTTTGAGAGAGTGGTGCTGGCCCACATTCAGAGCAGCATACCGACACCATTGACCTGCAGTATGCCTACCGGCCCAACAGGTCTACTCTCGGATCTGCTACTGCTGTCCACTATTTCCTCTCACATCTGGAGAACAAAGACTCATACCTACGGATACTTTTCATAGATTACAGCTCCGCCTTCAACACGGTCATCCCACAAACTCACCCACACTGTCCACACTTGTTGCACCCCACCCTCTGTGACTGGCTCCTAGATTTCCTGACTGGCAGGCCTCAGTCTGTCAGGATTGGTAATAGGACTTTGCAAGCACCATCACAAACATTGGCACTCCACAGGGCTGTGTACTCAGCCCCATTCTTTACCCTGTACACCTACGACTGTGTCGCTCTCACAAGGACAACATCATCCTGAAGTTTGCTGACTACACCGCAGTGATAGGCGCATTGCTGGCGTGCAGGCAGCTTACAGGAGGAGGTGGCCAGTCTGGTGTCATGGTGTGAAGACAACAACCTCACCCTCAACACGGACAAGACAAAGGAGATGATAGTGGACATGAGAGGGAGGAGAGCGCCTCAGCCACTGATCATCCGGGAGCTTGAAATGGAGAGGGTGAGCAACTTCAAATACTTGGGTGTCCACATCAATGAGGACCTCACTTGGACACCTCACATCACGCAGCTGGTCAAGAAGGCTCAACAGCGGCTGTATTTTCTGAGGAGGCTGAGGAAGTTTGGCATGTCGCCCAAGATCAACTTCTACAGCTGCACCATTGAGAGTGTCCTGACCAGCTGCATCACTGTGGTGCAGCAGCACTTCTGTCATGGACCGCAAACGCCTGCAGAGAGTGGTGAAGACTGCACAGAAGATCACCAGGACTCCACTGCCCTCACTGCAGAGCATCTACCACCGCAGGGTCCACAGAAGAGCTGCTTCCATCCTCAAAGACCCCTCCCACCCCCAACATGGTCTGTTCACACTTTTTTAGATTAGATTTAACTTTATTATCATTACACAAGTACAGGTACAAGGCAACGAAATGCAGTTTAGGTCTAACCAGAAGTGCAATAGTAGCAAGTGCAGGATATATACAATGGTTGCATACGTGCAGGATATGGAGATGTACAGGATTTACAGGTAATATGTACAATGAATATAAATATACAGATGGTTATTACTATAACAGGTGAGTGTGTGCCATAGATATAATTACAGGTGTCTCTTTCTATAAACAGCATTTACAGGTGAATATGTACTATAAATGTAAATGTAATATACAGATGTCTCCAACTATAAACAGAATTTTACAGGTAGATGTACACAATTTTGTTAGCTTAAGGTAAGCAGTAGATTTGAAATTGTGCAAACAGCTTAATGTAAACAGTTGGTACTGTATGAACAGTTGGTAGCTAAGGTGCAGTAGTGCAAGGGTAGTGGGATGGTGGGGATGAGAGGAGAGTCTGTGAGGAGTGGGATGGTGGGGGTAGAAGAGTCTTGAGGGTAGTGGGATGGTGGGGTGGGAGGAGCCTGTGAGGAGTGGGCTGGTGGGGGTAGAAGAGTCTATGAGGGTAGTGGGATGGTGGGGGTAGAAGAGTCTATGAGGGTAGTGGGATAGTGGGGATGAGAGGAGAGTCTGTGAGGGGGGATGGTGGGGGGGTAGAAGAGTCTATGAGGGTAGTGGGATGGTGGGGGTGAGAGGAGAGTCTGTGAGGGAGTGGGATGGTGGGGATGAGAGGAGAGTCTGTGAGGGTAGTGGGATGGTGGGGGTAGAAGAGTCTATGAGGGTAGTGGGATGGTGGGGGATGAGAGGAGAGTCTGTGAGGGGAGTGGGATGGTGGGGTAGAAGAGTCTGAGGGTAGTGGGATGGTGGGGATGAGAGGAGAGTCTGTGAGGAGTGGGATGGTGGGGGTGGGAGGAGAGTCTGTGAGGGTTGTTGTGGGATGGTGGGGGTAGAAGAGTCTATGAGGGTAGTGGGATGGTGGGGGGGGGAGGAGAGTCTGTGAGGGGAGGATGGTGGGGGGCAGAAGAGTCTATGAGGGTAGTGGGATGGTGGGGGGTGGAGGAGAGTCTGTGAGGAGTGGGATGGTGGGTAGAAGAGTCTATGAGGTAGTAGGGATGGTGGGGGTGGGAGGAGAGTCTGTGAGGGGAGTGGGATGGTGGGGGTAGAAGAGTCTATGAGGGTAGTGGGATGGTGGGGGTGGAGGAGAGTCTGTGAGGAGTGGAATGGTGGGGGGTAGAAGAGTCTATGAGGGTAGTGGGATGGTGGGGGTGAGAGGAGAGTCTTTGAGGGGATGTGAGTGGGGTGGTGGGGGTGAGAGGAGAGTCTGCGAGGGAGTGGCATGGTGGGGGTGAGAGAGGAGTCTATGAGAGGAGTGGGGTCAGCAAGGGTTAGAGTTCAGTAAAGAGACAGCTCTGGGAAGAAACTGTTCTTTAGTCTGCTGGTTCTAGTCCGGAGGCACCTGAAACGCCTGCTGGAGGGGAGAAGGGAGAACAGTCTGTGGGCTGGGTGAGAGGAGTCCTTAAGGATGCTGCGAGCTCGACGCAGACAGCGTTTCCTCTGGATTTTCTCGATGGCAGGAAGTGGAGTCCTGTGATGCGTTGGGCAGTTTTCACCACCCGCTGCAATGCCTTGCGTTGACAGAGCAGCACCCATACCATACTGTGATACAGTTTGTCAGGATGCTTTCTGTAGCAGCGGTAGAAGTTCACCAGGATGGCCGAGGAGAGCTGGTTCTTCCTCAGTGTCCTCAGGAAGAAGAGGCGCTGGTGAGCCTTCTTGACCAGGCTGGAGGTGTGCTGGTTGTCCAGGTCATGTCAGCCGAGATGTGGGTCCCCAGGAACTTGAAGCTGGAGACACACGCCCAATTCCATTCCATATGTGGATGGTGTCGTGTGTGCCTCTAGACTCTTTCCTGAAGTCCACCGATGAGCTCCCTTCGTTTGGTGGTGTTGAGGAGCAGGTTATTTTCCTTTGCACCATGTGGATGTGTGCTGGATCTCTTCCCTGTAGGTAGTCTCATCGTTGTTGCTGATGAGACCAATCACTGTAGTGTCGTCTGCAAACTTGACGATGGCATACTTCTACCCTCAGGACGGAGGTACATGTGAAATGCAGGACTTCCAGAATGAAGAACTCATTCTTTCCCTCTGCCATAAGACTCCTAAACAGCAGATAGGAGTCTACAATCACAATCACAACATTACATGAACAATTGTTTACTTACTCCACCTCCATTGTCGTCGCGATTCTAAGCTGTGGCCGTAAAGTCTCCGTGCCTGTCGTGGCGGCGAACCCGGTGGTGGACACCGGAAGTAAGGGATGCCGTCAAGCTGAAGAAGGAGACCTACCGAGCCTGGTTGGCCCGTGGGACTCCTGAGGCAGCTGATAGGTACCGGCAGGCCAAGCGGACTGCAGCCCGGGTGGTCGTGGAGGCTAAAACTCAGGTGTGGGAGGAGTTCGGTGAGGCCATGGAGAAAGACTATCGGTCGGCCTCAAAGAGGCAAACCGTCCGGCGCCTCAGGAGGGGAAGCAGTGCTCTGCCAACACTGTTTACAGTGGAGGTGGGAACCTGCTGACTTCAACTGGGGATATTGTTGGACGTGGAAGGAATACTGAGGATCTCTCAACCCCACCGACACGCCTTCCACTGTGGAAGCAGAGGCCGAGGGCTCGGAGGTGGACTGCTCCATCACCCGGGCCAAGTCACTGAGGTAGTTGGGAAGCTCCTCAGTGGCAAGGCACCGGGGGATGAGATACTGAGTACCTCAAGTCTCTGGATGTTGTAGGGCTGTCTTGGTTGACACGCCTGCAACATCACGTGGCGTCGGGGACAGTACCTCTGGACTGGCAGACCGGGGTGGGTCCCTCTTTCAAGAAGGGGGACCGGAGGTGTGTTCCAACTACAGAGGATCACACTCCTCAGCCTCCCGGAAAGTCTATGCCAGGGTACTGGAGAGGAGAATGCGACCGATAGTTGAACCTCGGATTCAGGAGGAACAATGCGGTTTCGTGAACACTGGACCAGCTCTATACCCTTTCCAGGGTGCTGGAGGGTTTATGGGAGTTTGCCCAACCAGTCCACATGTGTTTTGTGGATCTGGAGAAGGCATTCGACTGTGTCCTCAGTCAGACCTGTTCCCAGTGCACGCTGTCACCGGTCCTGTTCATTATCTTTAGGGGCGGAGGGAGTCTGGTTTGGTGACCCAGGATCTCGTCTCTGCTTTTGCAGATGATGTTGTCCTGTTGGCTCCATCAAGCCGGGACCTTCAGTGTGCACTGGGACGGTTTGCAGAGTGTGAAGCGGCTGGGATGAGGATCAGCACCTCCAAGTCTGAGACCATGGTTCTCAGTCCCCTTCAGGTTGGTGGAGAGATCCTGGAGTTCAAGTATCTTGGGGTCTTTTCGAGTGAGGAAGGAGGGGAGATTGACAGACGGATCGGTGCAGCTTCTGCAGTGATGCGGTGAAGAAGGAGCTGAGCTGTAACCATGAGCTTTGGGTCATGAAAAGAACAAGATGGGCTTTCTCCGCAGGGTGGCGGGCTTGAACCACTGCTCCTCCACATCGAGAGGAGCCAGCTGAGGTGGCTCGGGCATCTGTTTCAAGACCTAGGACACGCTGGAGGGACTATGTCTCTCGGCTGGCCTTATCCCCGGAAGAGCTGGAGGAAGTGTCTGGGGACTGCTGCCCCGATAAGCGTAGAAGATGGATGGATGGATGGATGTTTACTTACTGCAACACCTCACTTTACACCATCACAACTGCACTACCTCACTTTATCACTGTACTACTTTACTCTTTTGCCCTGTTATATTTTTTATATTTTTTATATTTTTTTATATATTTGCTGTTCTTTTATTACTTATATACTTATCTTATTTATATTTTTAACTTTCTTGTGTGACTTACTTGTGTGACTTTTTACTGTAGACGGCAAAGTAAGAATTTCATTGTACAGAGAAACATGCTTTCTGTCTGTACACATGACAATAAACACTTTGAATCTTGAATCTTCAATCTTGAATGTGTGTTTTTGTCCTTCATTTCATCAGGACAGTTAAAGGTCACGGCCAACAAAATAAAAATGTCACATATTTGTTTGACTCTGGTGTGTTTCCTGTGATCAGTGTTAATGACATCATTATTTTGATCAAAAGCTCTCGTCTGTCTTCAGTTTTATTTTTTGCCTAAAGTAACACATTTTTTCTTTTACTTCTTTTATGTTTTGACCAAACGGCCACTTCCTGTCACCTTTGACCTCATCAGCCGCACAACGTCTGAATGTCCTACAGAACAGATTTTTATTAATCATTCATGTTCACAACCTGAGCATTTATGAGAACCTAAAGGGTTTTCTCTTTGATCGATTCTGAACTGCAGTTTCATAGGAAATGTTTTTTTTAACACACGACCAAAAGTGGAAGTGTGTTTGAACAGAGGCTTTAGTGGGTGATGTGTGAGTTGAACCACAAAGAGGAAGAGCCTTCGTCTTGTTCTGTCACAAAGAAAAGTCTCTCAGAACAAGAGCAGCTACAAACAATAAACTAAATATGGTTTTAAAGTTAGTCCTGTTTGTGAATCTGTGTCTGCTGCAGATTAAAGGTAAGTTTTGTTTTCTTCATCTGCTTTTATGTTGTGTATCAACAGTTGTTGTCAGAAGTCTGTGGTGACAAACAGAAAAAGGTGTTATATCTGAAACCTGCTCATACCTCTGTAAACACTCACAAGTTAAAGTTAGAAAAGACACAATGTGCAGTAAGTGACATTGGTCAATTGACAAAGCATTGGTTCTTTGCAGGAGTCAGTCCAGAGACAGTCTCCATCGATCATTTCTCCAGAGCTGGACAAGACTACACACTGCCCTGTGACAGATTAAAACATCATAGTCCAAGTTGTTCCAGTGTCGACTGGTTTTACATTAATAATCTGGATCATACTTTAACCGAGGTCAGAAAAGGGAAGGTTGAGGAGAACAGTCCCAGATCCTCCAGACTGAGAATGAACACTGACTGCTCTCTGATCGTTCACAACGTCACTGATGAAGACTCTGGGTTATACACCTGTCGTCTGTTGGACAGTAATGTATGGGACACAGTTGTTTATCTGAGTGTCTTCACCGGTGAGTTCTATTGTCAAGTATTAGAGTTTGTGCTTTTTTACATCCATCCCCCCCCCCCCCCACACACACACACACACCTAAGGGCTTTATCAGCTATTTATAAATATATTAAAATAAAATTAAGTAATGAAAGCGACTGTTGTTAAAATCAAATTTTGTCATGTTTTGAAAAATATAGAGATTTGATTTTAAAACTTTATTATTTTTGTCAAATGCCTAATAAAATGTCTCTCTTAGTCTCTCCAGCTCCACCAAGTCTCAATCCAAATCACGATGGAAGCATCACATTCAGCTGCACTCTGTCGAGATACAAGGACCAGTTTTGTCAACAGAACAGTCTCCTCTGGTTGGACCAAACAGGAACAGTTCTGTCTGGAGCTAGAATAACTCAGAATAACTGTGTCTCTCTCCTGACTGTGGAGCGTCAGAGTGAACACAGGAAATACACCTGTCAATATGTCGACGAGAGGAATACAGTCCTGATCTCTGCAGACTACACACCTGAGGTCAGAAGAACGGGAGAGAGAGGAAATACAGGCAAGACACAAACACACTCATTACATTTACATGACACTGAAGAAATTCACATCATTGCCTTGGTTTGACTAAAACTCAACTTCTAAAGCATGTAAACATCTGAGTCGGACTGAATTTGAATTAGAACTGTTTTTCATTGAGCAAACACAGCTGGGATGATGTGGTTCTTACTGGAGCCACATGTGAACGCTTTAGTGGGACTGGAGCTGGACCTGACCTCTGACCTTGTTATAAGAATTCTATATCCTTATGATATCCAGAGAGAGACAGAGACAGATTATATTATAAAAAGCATATGGCCAGGTTTAATTCTTGCAAGAAGAAGCAAAGCAGACACGCATATATCAAAGGTACAGAGTGAGGTTTGCTCACGGAAGTAAACAAAACATGAGATTTCATATCACTGCAGTGGGGACTGTCAGTGGGAGGTGTATCTTCCATACACACTCCCCAAGTCCCCAGCTCCAGGGGCAGAAGTCCTGTGGCAAGCCATGTCTCTAGTTATGTCTACTCCATGCTTGGACTAACATGGAGGACATGACATGATTTGACATGACCTGTAGAGAACTATGAGCACCCAGTAACTATAAACAAATATAAAAAAATTATTATAACACAGTTTAGTGCACAAAGGAACCAATGAGAAAAGTACAACTCAGTTTTAGACTACAGACTGTTTTAATGCTACAAGTCTGCTTTGTTTGATGTTGTTTTTGTGTCTCATGGAGGAAAAAGTGTAGGTGAGGCTGGTCTATTTTAGACGAGTTAAAGTATCCTGAATCAAAAACACTGTCCTTGATTGTAACCCAGCATTTACTCAATAAACTTTAACAGAGTCAAAGTCAACACCTCAAGTTGTTGAAAAACTCTGAATGGAAGTTGAGGGAGAGAGACAAAATATGTTTTTAAACTTTATTTATTTATTCATTCATCTTTGTCCCATTAGTGGTTGTTGGACTGGAGCCTATCCCAGCAGCTTTGGGGGGGGTACAGTCTGGACAATGGGCTGTTTTTTGCAGAGTTAACACTTAGAGACAGACACCGACAAAGGACGTTCACTCACTAGGACCAGTTTATATATTAACCTATACGTGTGTGTCTTTGGACGGTGGGAGGAGCCAGAGAGAATCCTCAGTAACACAAGGAGGACTCCTCGCAGAGAGGTGTCGACCAGCCCGGAATCAAACCCACAACCTTCTTGCTTGTTGCTGTGCACCCCCCACTATCTTTATGTAATGCTGAAATGTCATCTGTTGTTTGTCAAATTAAAGACAAGAACAAAGTCAGTCGTTTTTGAAAAAGTATTGGGACAATATTGTTTTTTTTAATTTTATTTAACCTTAGTGCAGCCAGGAACGTCCCACTGAGATTACAAATGTCATGTCCAGGGGAGTCCTGGCCCCACAGGGAACTTATCTGACATGTTTTTAGTTTAAAGGGGAAACTGGAGTCCCTGGAGAAAACCTACACAAGGAGGATAAGCTCCAAACAGAAAGGCCCTGCCATAGTCAGAGTTTAGAACACAGGGCCTTCTTGATGAGGCAGGGGTGCTAAGTCCCCTGCTAACGTTCTGCCCAAATAATATTATCATAGACTGGACCAGACCTCAACCATAACACATCATTTAGACTAAGTTTTAACAACCTTCAAAAACAATGGGCTAACATTTAGCCATATTTCATCAATGTTTCAAAATCTAAGTGCTGTCAGTGATTGGAGCAGGACAGGTTTGTTTTGTGCTTTACATTTCTATAGTTAGACTTTATTTAATGCTACAGGCTCTCTGTAAAACATTTGACTGAGAGGTTTCCAGGTTGTTGTCCTCTTGTTTTTGTCTTTATTCAGTTTTTGATTAAATCATTTCACATTTACATAATCGACAGAACATTTTAAAAACAACCTCAGTATTTCATATTTTTGCAAATGACACTGAACCAGGACCATCCACAGCACAATCCCACTGATCTTATATCAGTCTCACTCTTTTGCTCTGTTACTAGTTTCCTCTTTTATTCTTTCAACAGCCACCGCTGCTGTCATCACTTTTTTTTAACTTCCTTATTTTTTAGCAAATGTGCAACTTCCTTTTTCATCTGAACTCATGAGCCACACTGCAACATACACACCATATTATTCTCAAAACTCATGAAAAAGAAGGACAAATATAAGCTGAAAGTGTGTTGATGGTTGCTTTGACTTTATTTGATGGTTTTCCACTCTTTGTCTTTATCTCTGGTGTTGGTTTGGGTCTGAACAGTGCATCTCTGGAACAGAAGTGGGTGGTGCTGACGTTTGTTCATTTAGAGTCGAAGCACAAAGAGGAAGAGCTGTTGCATCAGTGCAGTCACAAAGAAAATCCTCTCAGAACAAGAGCTGACACAGAGAATAAACTAAACATGACTTTAATTCAAAGAATCCTTTTGGTTTATGTCTGTCTGCTTCAGTTTAAAAGTAAGAGAGTGATTTTTTTAATGTTCCTTTGAGTTTTATCACCAGTTGTCTTCAGATGTTTTTGGAGTGAAACAGGAAAAGGATGAACGTACATTTACAAGAAATAGATTTAAAATAAAACACATTTAATTCGGTTCAGATTCTGCTTCTGTTGTATTTAAGACAGAATAAAGTCAAAGTGTCCATTTTACACGAGACAGGGTTCACTTTTAAACAAGACAAGAGCTGGAACTGAATTATAAAAACATATTATTATTCATCTAATAATCATAGAGTTTATATGTGAGTGTTATTTAATTGATAAATGAATAAATAAGTGGGATTGTGATTTCTGACTGAGCTGACCAAACCCTGTCTCTGACTCAGACACTGCTCTTTATAATCCACACACATAAAGTAGTCTTAAATAACACAGCTGTAAATACTCACAGTAAAAGTCATAAAAACATCATGTGATGGAAGTGACTGAGCATTTGTTCTTTGCAGGAGTCACTTCAGAGACAGTCCATCGTTTCTCCAGAGCTGGACAAAACCTCACACTGCCCTGTGTCAGAGCAGCACAAGAGGGTCCAACCTGCTCCAGAGTCGACTGGATTTACAACAGAAATAATCTCAGACCCACTGTTATTGAAGTTAAAAAAGGGAAGGTTGAGGAGAACAGTCCCAGATCCTCCAGACTGAGACTGAACACTGACTGCTCTCTGATCGTTCACAACGTCACTGATGAAGACTCTGGGTTATACACCTGTCGTCTTTTAGACGATGACTTCTATGACACATTAGTGTTTCTGAGTGTCCTCACTGGTGAGTCACATCAATCTGAAAAACACAAAGTTATAATGTGTAGTTTCTAGAGATAATAACAGCATGAAGACTAATATTTGAGGATTATAGAAACAAGGACAGAATTGGTGGAACTTTTATTTTTTATTAAGACTTATTATTATTAATTATTGGTGAAAAAGAGTTGAAAAGAAAAGTCTTAAAGTAAAGTGTACATGGGTTTACTCTGGTGACAGTACAAATGTTCTTCTCAAACTAGTCTCATCATTTCCTTCACCTGCTCTTGGCACAAACAACAGTCTATAATAACTCTAATTACAATAAGACCATTAGCAACGACTTAAGTGACATACCACATCTTATAAAGACCAGTGTCATTGTTAGAATCCTCGATCAGTGCTTGTGATTTTGGGAGGTATATCCTGTGTATTGTTGCTTTGTACAAAGATAAATACTTTGACTTGATGAACTACTTGTTTTGACCAACTTTATTATTTCTATTCAGTGATTATTACACTTTCTCTCTCAGTCTCTCCAACAGAGCCACAACAAAATGGACTCATGACGATCAAGTGCACTCTGGAGAGATACAGTAGTACACTTGAACCTTGTCGACAGAACAGTCTCCTCTGGTTGGACGAAACAGGAACAGTTCTGTCTGGAGCTAGAATAACTCAGAATAAGTGTGTCTCTCACCTGACTGTGGAGCGTCAGAGTGAACACAGGAAATACACCTGTCAATATGTCGAGAGGAATACAGTCCAGATCTCTGCAGACTACACACCTGAGGTCAGAGAGGAAGGAAGAATCCAACCAGGAAATACAGGTGTGTTACCTTCACTACATGACACTGAGTGAAATAGAATCATTTAAAGTTCCAACAGGCCCAGATAATGTGGTTCTGTCCTGCTCCACAGTTTGTTCAGAGCAAAGCAGACGTGAATAAAAGATGAAATTACAAATGTATCCAGAGCTTAGAATGAGACCAATGCATTTTTAAACTGTGTCAAAGACAAAGTCAGGACTCAACCTCAACTATAACAGTGTAGTTTTCAACTCTGGAGGGTAATGCAGTCACTTCCACTGTAGCCACTTTGGTTGGATTTAACTGTTATAAGAATTCTATATCCTTATATTACCCACGGAGAGACACGGAGACAGATTATATTATAAAAGCGAAAGGCCAGGTTTTATTCTTGCAAGAATGAAGCAAACACACACGGATATATCAAAGGTACATAGTGTGTTTTGCTTAAATAAGTAAACAAAACATTAGATTTTATATCACTGCAGTGGGGGCTGTCAGTGGGAGGCGTATCTTGCATACACACTCCCCTCAAGGCCCCAGCTCCAGGTGCAAAAGTACCATGGCAACCCATGTCTATCTAGTTATGTCTACACCATGCTTGGAATAACATGGAGGACATGACATGATTTGACATGACCTGTAGAGAACTATGAGCACCCAGTAACTATAAACAATATACACAATTATAATAATAAAATTATTATAACATCCCCCCCTCTTTATGCTGATAGCAATTAGCATAAACAACCTACTAGCTTGAGTGTGAGTTGTAAACTATGACAGAAGCGAAAACCCAGCAGGGCGTTGACCTAGCCAGAAGAACATTTTGACCCATTGGTAAAATGACCTAAAGCTGGGAAAAACTCTTCTATCCACCCCTTGCCCCAAAGGCGGTGACAAAACACAAACATCAAGCATCAAACGTATGTCATCACTTCAAATGATTAACTTACAACACATGTCAAAACAAACATAACAAATGATTATAATGGATATGTTTCAAATCAAATGGGAACCCACAGAGTAATGCACTGATTCTTCAAAGTCAAATTCTTTAAAGTCCATAAATCATAAATGTCCATAAATCATAAATCAAAACACAATGTCACTCCAAAATAAAGTAGAAAAATTTGCCAGAGGTTGAGCTGGTCAACCCATTGGACTCAAGATCTCTGGCCTGTCCCTGCCTGTCCATTTCTGTCCCTGAAAAGAAAAACACATGGAGTGAGACATGTGCACATTCATAATGATTAAAATCAATTCTCTTCAGCATAATCAATTCAATGAACCATACGGCCCTTAGGTCTGTAGTATGATCCGTCCTGGAGCTGTTGTCCCGTTGGTGTCCATGCAAACAATAACGTCCCTCAGATATCAAAGTGTTCATCTGAGGTCAAAGCCTTGACCTTAGTCGTTTGGCAGGTGCATGTCCAGGAATGTTGACCCAGCAATGGCCACATTCATCAATCTCACCAACAAGCTCCGGTACATGTAAAGCAACACAAACAAACGTTATTAGACAATGGAAGTGCAACAACAAGTATATGTACTGTATCTCAATACAGATTCTAAAATCCCAGTAAATCTTCCAAATATGTTTTAAAACCAGGTCAAAATTAATTTCTCTATTCCAGAATACTTTAATTCCTCTGTTAGAGTTTAAAGTCCGTTCTCAAAGACTTTAGTTCTGCTGTAACTAGTCCTGTGTTACTTTGGAAGAAATCCTTTTATAGATCCCCCCTTTTCAGCTAAAAGCATGCTCAGTGCTATGTTGTTCTGTCCAGTCCTTGGACCAGTTTTTTCTCATTTACAGTTTTAATTAACAGTTACAGCATCTCCTGTGTAATTCATAAACCTTTGTTGTTTATAAATATACTTAATTTAATCCACATTTTCATAAATTGTCTCAAATGGTAAACATTCAAATCCTAATGCTAATTGAATTTTAGCCTTATATTCATTAAGGACACCTTGAAGGACACCTCTGTTCGATGTAAATGGGGCTCTCAAATGAACCTGAGGGAGCTGCTGTTTGGCTCCTAAAGTGTGAGTTTCCACTCACGATGTTCTCCGTCACATTGTATGTGAACACAAATAAAACGAGGATCCTTTAAGGCGCATGTTTCCGGTCAGCAGGCAACGCTGGTCTAATGGTCTTACTTTCACAAAACCTCCAGACTTCTGCTTTGCACTGCACCTGTCCCTGATCTCTACGTTTGTCAAGTTCAGAGTGATGTCACAGGAAGTCATGTGACCCCGTCACTAGCCCTGCTCACAGGTGTACTTCCCTTCACAGGTGTAAACCAAGATGATATAAGTTCAAAGAACTCTGTTAATATTAGCTCTTACTGGTGGTGGCTATATTAATTGTCAAAACTCCTTTTCTGAACTGGTATACTTGCTGCAGTTGGCTTCCATCCAAATAAAGAACAAACAAACAAATCAAACGTTATCTGACATTATAGACCCATAGAAAGTGCCTCCTAGGTTTTTCAAACGAAACCATAAAAGCCCTTAAAATGATCAAACCATAAAATTGAAACAGCAGATAAACCCTGTTTCCACAGATATGGTCTGCTGGAAATCTACTTTAATCTGAAAAGGTTTAATCAGACTAAACAGTGCTTCTCCAGAAAAGTCCTGTCAACTTTCTTTATTTCATTATTTGATTTAAACTTTTAACTGTATTAAACACTGTTGTTTCAGCCTCATGCTAACCATTAGGTTAACCAAGCATCCCTTCAACACTTTAACACAGCTTTGTTTAAACCTTCATCTCCCCCCTTTTTGAGACGTGGGACAAACATGGCTCAAAATACCAAAAAAAATAAACAAAAATCAAATAAAAGTTTAAAAAATCAAAATAAAATCAAAACAGAATGTTTTTTTTTCCATCACCACCTTAAATTGTTATTTCATTAATTAGCATTTCTAATTATTCATCTTCTTTATGTTTTCCAAATAGCATCACTTTTGTTTATGTTATATTTAAAACTTAACTTTGTTTAGTTCAGTTTTAATTTTTTAGTTACCATTAGTTGTTGTCTTTACCTGTAACTGTAATTGGTATCATCCACAATTAGATAAATTTTAACTCAGTTGATGCAAACGTAAATAATTTATATAGATCAGAACTGGTTTCTCATGATCTATTTTCACAAACCTTTAAACATTCACCTTCAATTCACAATTTATTTCACATGTTCTTTTAAATTAAAATATTCTCAAAATGTTGTTTAATTTACCTCAAATTACTTTCTTTAGAAAGAAAACACATTTTTCTCTTACTTCAAAACAAAATTTCTTAATCACCCTTAGGTTCAGACCCCCCTCTCTGGGGTTAAACCAGTAACAGCAGCATGTCCCCGCTGCTTGAACACACCACAAAGCCTCTGCTCTGTTCACTCTGCTTTCCTCTAAAACACCATCATCTCCGTGATAGTCGTTTTTTTAAAAGGAAAGACCAACCATAAAATCCACAAATTTCCTCTTAAATTCTGCTTTATTTTAAACTAAATTTCTTCAGGATTGTGTTCAGTATAGATTTGTTCTATACTGTCTCTGTAAAACTCAGTTTTACCACCAGGTGCTAAATACAATAAACCAGTTTGTTTTTGTATTTTTCCCATATTAATTTAAACGTACCATAAAAACGTTTTATCAATTACTATTCTCATGTTTCCACTAATTTGGCATTCAGATGCCACATTCAGAATTCACCTCACTCAATGTTAAACAGAAACTTTTAACATCAAGTGTAAAATTAAAATAACGTGTCTCTCTTTATTTATTCAAATTCTCCAAAATTGTAATCAGTAATTATCATTACTGTTCATTCAATAAAATGTAACATCTCAACCTCTTTTTTTCTTTTTCTTTAGGTTACAAAGACCTAAAGTTTGATCAAAACCAAAACAAAAACAACATTCAAATCTATTCAAAAGGACCTTGTGTTAGTCCCAGTACTCCAAAAAAAATTAAAATTTTAATCACTTCAAACAGTGATAAAAACCCAGCGAGCCATTCGCATAAGCTCTTAAACTTTAACAATTCACCTTGTTAGTTTAACAATTATCTTTTTATTTACTTATTTCTCATTAACTCTCAATTTTTCAAATAAAACCTTTAAGATTGTTTTAACAGTTTGAACTGTTTTAACATAGATATGTTTTTAATCATCAACCCAGATTACCAATTTACATTACAGTTTAAATCTTTATTGTATAGATGACACTATACCTTAATTATAAAGTACCAAAATAAATAATGATTATTATTTATTTTGAACTATCTTCATTTCAATTTTCCAATTACTTAAACTTTAAGTTTTTCTTCTCAAAAACCATATTCAATCTCATTAATTCAATCGTTTAGTTTACCAAATCATGTTTCATACATTCAATAAAACTCAAAAGTGGACTTTATTTATATCAACAGACCTGTCAGAAGGTCAAACAGTTTTCATAATTAAGTATCATAAACTTTATTTAACACATTAGTTCAGTGCAGACTGTTTCTGTCACTGACATTTATAACTCAGCATTTTTCTCAACATTAAAAGTTTGTTTAATGTAAAGGCTCCCACACTGTCTGTGGAGCTAAAAAAAACAAAAACCCAAACAAAAATATTTCTCGCTCTTGGGGGGGAAAAGGAGGGTGCTGTGAAGCTCCTGTTACATTGACTTACATAGAATGTTATCTTGTGTTTAAACATTCCTCGTGAATCCAAACAGTGTTTGTTTTGAATCCACTTTCTCCAAAACTTTGTCAAAACCAAACCAGAGAAATACATAAATGTTTCTTTTCTTTTATTAGGTTTTGGTAACCTTGTTTTCTTTTAAATATGAGCTTATGGCCTAAGGCTTAAGGCTTAAGGCTTATAAATTTATATTATCTTTATAAACTTACTCTGCGCAATTCAATTTTAAGACGCATTATTTAAATTCTTCCAATTACAAAGTAATAATTTTCATTCTTTTATTGGCGTTATACCGTGTGTTTGAACCACACTGATATTAAGGACCTCTATTAGTCGTCGTACTAATAAATACACAACATTGTTTAGCAAAACATCAATCACTAATTCTATTTTAGATCCAAGTGTTGGATCTTTAACTTCTTTAAACCTTTAATGTTCACATTTCTATGTCACATAAAATATAAAACCAACTCTGTTCTTTAACAGAATACTCATTATTTTCTCTCATAAACCAAAATCACATCCTTCTCTGTAGATGTGTGTCTCATGTGTCTGTATTTAAATGTGTTTATGTGTCTTTATGTGTTTATGTTCCTGACCTGTTAGTTGAAGCGGTCAGTTATCCTCGTCTCTCGTCTGGACCCAGTCTCGACCTCCTCCTCCTCCTCTCAGTGGGACTAAACACTTGAATTCTAGAGTTTTTCTGAAATCAATTTGAATTTGTGTCAGCACTTTAAAAAGAGTGCTTCTGAAAACTTTATTCTGTTGCTCTTGCAATGACACTACATGGCCTTTATTTTTTAAACAGTCCATTCTCCAAATCATTAAAACCTTTCCTGAGTCATTATGAAGCAGATTTAACCTCTGTCTGGTTTGATCTTTGTATAAAAGTAAAATCAGTTGAAAAGACAATGTTAAATGAAAAACACTGACAACCAACACTGACATTTCCAACACAGCTTTAGCATCACAGTTATATATTTTTTAAACATATAATATAAATAAAAACACTATGAACGTTTGTTTCTAGCCTCTAACTTGTTTATCGTGTTTTGTTTGGTCTCTGATATAATAAAGTCAAAGTGAAAGAGCTGTTATTGTGGAAACAGTTTTGTGGAAAGAGCAATAGGTCAGTTTGCTCTCGTTCATGTAAAACTAGGACAAGTATAGTCCAGTTAAACAGCCTGAACAAGAATCTGACACGTCACATTTTAAAAAGACACTTTAAAGTCCATCTTGTTCATTTGTGATTTTAAATGTCTTCAACATGTTTGACTGAAGTCTTCATCGGTGTCGGAGCAGTGGCCTCTCTGTTGGTGCTTCTGGTTGTAGCTGCTGTGGTGTTTTTCAAAATAAGAGCCAAGAGGAGCGCTGCAGAAACGACTGAAGACACTGAAGGTATGACATGTTCCATATCTGCTGTCAACAAATCATCGTTGGTTAAGAATTGTTTTTATATAAATATAAAATAGCCCTCTACAAAAACTAAGATTAAAATACAAGGAGACACTAAGAATAAAACGATCGCAGAGCTCGAGGTATAAAACACAATTTAGGTCTTTTGGTCTTGCTCATATTTGATAAACACTGTCTTTGGTGTCTGAGCTCATAACCACTAGATGGTGCCTGGTTTATGAAAGTCTGCAGAAGAGCTGTCCTTCAGGACGTTGTGTAAGGTGTGGACTGTGGCTTTATCCCGCCTCTCACTCAGAGAGGACAGGGAGGAGGGTGGAATACCAATACTCCTACAGCATCTTTTTTGCACCTGCGCCAACTCATCTGACAGGCCTTTGGTCAGCCCCCCCACACACACAGGACATACTCCAGCACAGGTCTGATGAAACTCAGATAGACCTGCTTAAGGACGTCAGGTCTTTGTGCAACATTAAGGTAATGAATCCTAGGGTTTACTTTGGAGAGCATATATTTATATGTGCATCCAAAGATAAATCAGAAGAGATTTTTACTCCGAGAAGTTTGAATGTGGAGACTCTTTGGATCATATGACCACTGACTTCAGGCAGAGAGGGGCAAGGGATGTTACACTCTCTCCTGGCACTTAGGACCATGTCCATAGTTTTGTTCCATAGAATATTGTCCCACACTGGCCTGGTCGATAACCAACAACAGTTTTAAAGAAACGCCCAGTGCTTCTTCCAGCTCTCTTACCCCGAGGCCGAGACCTTAGTTTTAAGATGCTGTCTTGTTGGAGAGCTGCTTTAACCTCAGGTGCCAGTGGTAAAACAAGTCTCCTCATGTCTTTTAGATGTTGAGGACTAGATCTGAAAGTCTGTTGTGCCATGAATTGCAGAGAAGTACTCCAGTAACCTCACAAACACATGGAGGCTGTCTTCAATCCATTCAAAATCCTGTCAGATGAGTCAAAGTCAAGTCAAAGTCAAAGTCAAAGTCAGCTTTATTGTCAATTCTACTATATATACAGTACATACAGAGATTTGAAATTCTGTGACTCTCTAACCCTAGGTGCCTACAATTAACAACAACAACAAATTAACAGTAACACAACAGATGAGTACGTGAATTATGAGATAAGGTGCGAAAAGAAATAGTGCAAACAATAGTGATAATAATAATAATAATAATAATGCAATTACAGGTCAGTGCAGTTATAAATTATAGGAGTGAATGCAAGAGAAGCAGCATAATGAGGTAGATAAAAATGGAGGAGAACTAATGAGGGAGGGTGATCCAGAGATCAGGTGTGTGGGGAAAAAGGGAGAGGGGGCAGAGACGGAGGGAGTTCAGTGTCCTGACAGCTTGGGGTATGAAGCTGTCCTTAAGTCTATTGGTCCTTGCCTGGAGACTGCGTAGTCTCTTCCCTGACGGCAGCAGACTGGAAAGGTTGTGCGATGGGTGGGTGGGGTCGCTCGCAATGACGAGGGCTTTCCGGGTGAGGCGGGTGTTGTAAATGTCCTGGAGGGGGGGAAGAGAGACACCAACAATCTTCTCAGCTGCTCTCACTATGCGTTGAAGCGCTTTCCGGCAGGATGCGTTGCAGGCGCCATACAACACAGTGATGAGTGTCATCCGGGAACATAATGTTCTATGTTCTTTCTTTTACAGGTGACGCAAAACCAGCCGACTCTGCTGTGAGTGATTTTTATTTCTCCATTTAAATGTTTAATATAGTTTTGCAGAAAGCTGACTTTCTGAAACAACTGAATGTATAAATAAAATGTGAAAACTGAGAGAGCCTGCTAGTGGCAAAAAGTCAGACAGCACCTTGAGCTTTACCCTTCAGGGTTTAACACATGTTTATTATACATTGATGTGTATAACTTATATTGTTTTGTGTTCAGGTCGATTTTGAGAACAATGTGACCTACGCAAGGATAAACCATCAAAAAGTATCTAAGAAAAAAATGGTAAGTGTGTGTGCTAATCTCTTCAGGCAGTTTATCAGTCTTTGATGAGGAAGCACAGGTCCTAAAACCATCTGTGTATATCTCTGGCGCCTCCTTGTGGTGTTATCTGTCGTTCTGTACAAGTCCAACAGAACATAGACCTAATCCTCCAGTGACCTGTAGCCTTCAGCTGCTCTAGAAGAAATGCTAATATAAATAGAGCAACTGAATATTTAGACTCTTGCTAATGTTCTCTACCCACTCACTGACAGCACACACAGTCAGTCACTATTTACCAAAAGCATCTTGTTTTTACAGAAATATTCATTTTTAGTGACAAATATCCTTTTTATTCATTCAAAATGTTTTGTGGATTTTGACTTTAAATCTCCATTAGCTGGATTTTCTTTATTTGTCCCTGTCTCAGACTCCTCTCCCCAACAGCAGCCGAGGACTTCTCCTGCTTCTCTTTTATTTAAAACATTTTAAATGGACCAATCCTTCCTTCACAAAATACTAATAAATGACACCAAACTGAAGTTTAGAGTTTAGCATTAGTTATAATAATGTGTATAATAATGCTGTAATAATGTGAAAAGTAAAAAAGTACACATTATATTGTTCTGTTCTAACAAGACACACACATGTGATAAAGTGACAGATGTAATGTATGTTTCAGCTTCTGTCACACTTCCATGTCCTCATGTGTTGTTTGGTTTAAAGCAGGTGGTGATGGAGGAGGACACGGTGACGTACTCTGCAGTGAACATAAAGACAGCCCCAGACTCCAGCTCCATCTACAGCACCGTCAACGAAACTAAAGTGTGAACAGAAAACCTTCCATTATGTGTTTGTTCTACACAGCTTCACAAACAAAGGAATTCAGCAAAGTCCACCGACTTCTGTTTCAAACTAAAACACACAAAACATCACTATTGTGAATCTTTCTGTTACAATAATAATACATTTTATTTTTATAGTGCTTTTAAAGACACTCAAAGACACTGTACAAAAGGTAAAACTAATGAAGATAAAACAGAACAAGACAATTTAAAACAGAAGCAGGAGAAGGCTTGGTCCTTCAGGGGAGGGGCAGGGGGGGCAGGTCATGGAGAGCTCTGAAGGTGATGAGGAGGACTTTGAACTGGATACATTGGGGGGGGGGGGGAGTCAGTGGAGTTTTTGTGTGTGAGTTTTTTGTTTTGTTTAAAAAAATGTAAATACCATGTATGATGTGTTAAATAAACTGTTTTCAACAACTGCAACAAAAAACACAAAAAAACCAAGGCACTCTCTGTAAAGGTTAAAATGCCTTTATTGTCTTCAGTAAATGTTCCCAAACTGGGGTCTGGAGGCCCCTGGTGGACCACAAAGGTACTGCAGGGGGCCACCAGAGGTTGTATATATCAAGTACATAATAAAACATTTGCTTGAATTAAAATGTGGGTTAAAAGATAAAACAATGTTGGACAGATGTTAATATATTTTGCCGATTTTCTTTTTCATATTTGGGTTGGATCCTGTAAAATTTCTGTCCTAAATAAATCTGCTCTAACCAGGGCACTATTGTTTCTTCAGTTCTTCTCTGTGGTGTTTAAATATTATCATTAAACCTGTTTTTATATGTTTTTTGATTACAATGAAAATCTTTAGACAGTAAAATAGTTACATAACACAAAACCTTACGTAATTTGACGTAAAACTTAAATTAAGAGTTTGTGTTAAACCTTAATTAACCGGTTTATTTAAGGAACTCAACTTTAATTAAGTTCAGTGAACTCTGTGTCATGTGTTCAGTGAACTCTGAATGACCTTGTGTCTGTGTCTGTGTGCCTCTAAATATGGTCATGACTTCCTGTTCTCTGCTCACAGACAGAATTTGACCTATATTTTAGTTTCCTGATTCTAGGCCTATTTAGATTTAAACTCTTGGATCTCATTTACACTTTTACACTTTTAAAACAATATTGATGTCTATTTAACTTTTAACATTATTCTTATGTATTTTATTTATATTTCTTTTCTTTTTAAGTCTTCCCTTTTAACACAGTGTTCTTGTGGATTTGTGTCTTCCTTGGTCCTCGAAGTTTCACTTGACCTTTGACATTCACTACATTGTCCTGTGACCCCTGCTGACCTCTTGACTCTACCTTTAAGGGTTCTGTCTGTTGCAGGTCGTAGGGTTTGTGACTCTGATGCAGCATTTCTGTTTCCGTCCTCCTCCTGGAGTCACAGAAGAAGAACTGGACCTAACTCCACGAGGCGCTTTATCCCACTGACCTTCACATCATAAACTCTGTGCAGACCCTCTTTTTTAAGGCTGTCCTTTAACTCAACATTTAACAAGCTCAAGTGTTTTCTGCTGGGACTATAATAAAGAGTAAGTAAGTAAAGAAAAACTAGAAAAACTGTTTATTCAATAGTGTGATTGTGAAACTGTCTAAAACAAGACTTTATTCTGTTTTGGACCAATCACATGCTCGCTCTTTAACAAGGGCCGCCTGATAACACAGACACATGTTTGTTCCAGCTCTGGTTACGTCTGACCCAGTTTGACTTTTTTAATACAAATAAAAGCTCTGCTGTTGTTGTGGGGTTGGGACAGAAAAGAAGACAAGACAAGACATTTATTTTTGTATAGCCCAATATCACAACAACAGTTGCCCCAAAGGGCTTCACAGACTGCACTAGACAACATCCCCTGTCCTTAGACCCTCCATCAGGGTCAGAGGAAAACTCCAAAAACCCAGCCGGAAAAAGAGAAACCTCAGGAGAACCACAGAAGGAGGGATCCACTCCCAGGACGGACAGGCCGTGCAGGAATGTGTCCGGGACAGTTGAAAAATACATAGAAAAACACAAACATTTTCACAAATAAAAACATTTATATTGGCAGTGTCCAGTGTCCACTCTGAGTGTGCAATAGTGGATGGGCCGCAGCCAACATCAAGGTAGATGACAGATGGGTGGGGGCCCTCACACTGGAGCACAGGCGTGGGGGTGGGGTGGGGGCAAACATCACCCAGCAGGTAAGAGGTTTGTGTCCACCCTAGGAGGAGGGAGAAAAGAAAAAAAAAAACTGTAAAAGGTAGATGTGATAATATGAGCTGATTTAGTGTGTACTTACAGCTACAACCAGTGTAAACATGTACCTTTAGCTACAACCAGTGTAAACGTGCACCTACAGCTACAACCAGTGTAAACGTGTACCTACAGCTACAACCAGTGTAAACGTATACCTATGATCAATCAGTCTCCATACGTTTGGTGAAATAAGTATGTTTTGAGTTTGCTTTTGAAAACTTCAACAGAGTCAGCTCGCCGCACTTCCGCCGGGAGCCCATTCCATAAAAATGGGGCTCTATAAGAAAAGGCTCTGTAGCCAGCAGACTTCTTCTTTACTCGAGGAAGTTGAAGGAGGCCAGCGTCCTGAGAGCGAAGGGTACGAGCTGGAGTATACCGGGTGATGAGGTCAGATAGGTAAGAGGGCCTCCACAAAGGATTTTATATGTTAACAGGAGAACTTTGAAATCTGCTCTAACATGAATAGGAAGCCAATGTAATGAAGCCAGGACCGGAGTAATGTGATCAAACTTCCTGGTCTTTGTTAAAAGTCTGGCGGCTGTATTTTGGACCATTTGTAGTCTGTGAGTACTTTTCCTCGGCAGTCCAGAGAATAACGCATTGCAGTAGTCCAGCCTGGATGTGACAAATGCATGAATGAGAATTTCAGCATCAGCTAAAGAGAGGCAGGAGCGAATTTTTGAGATATTCCTCAAGTGAAAAAAGCCTAGTTTAGTGACCTCACTAATGTGTTGCTGCAGTGATAGTGTGGAGTCAAAAATGACACCAAGGTTCCTCACAGTGTTGCCGTGCTCCAACACACAATTGTTGATCGAGACAATAAGATTGTTGAACTTGTGCCGATGACTGGCAGGACCAATTAACAAGAGCTCTGTTTTATCCGAGTTCAAATGGAGGAAGTTTTGAGACATCCATGTTTTAATTGAAACGAGGCAGGCCTCTAGACGCTTGATGTCGGTAGTATTATTCGCTTTTATTGGTAGATACAGCTGTGTATCATCGGCATAACAGTGGAAGTTTACTCCATAACTTCTGATGATTTGTCCCAATGGTGTAACATATAGTGAAAAAAGTATGGGACCAAGCACAGACCCTTGTGGCACACCGAATTTCACTGGTGCCGTGGAGGAGAAGGATTTATTAAAAGAGACAAAATGAGACCTATCACACAGATGATCTCATCTCATGCAGCGCTGAGATCTAGTAATAACAGTAGAGCCGATGAGTCCTCGTCAATCTGAAGGAGGAGATCGTTAGTCACTTTAACTAAAGCTGTTTCAGTGGAATAAGAGGCCCTAAATGCAGACTGAAACGGCTCGAGGAGGTCATTTTCTGATAGATATAGAGTAAGTTGTTTTAACACAACTTTTTCGAGGACTTTAGATAGAAAAGGTAAATTGGAGACAGGACGGTAATTATTTAGGCATCCAGGATCCAGAGTAGGTTTTTTGAGAAGGGGTTTGACCACAGCCTGTTTGAAGAGGGAAGGAGCAGTGCCAGTAGACAGGGACAAGTTTATAATGTTTAACATAATTTGCCCTACATAGGGCCAGAGTTCTTTAAGCTGTTTTGCTGGCAGGATATCCAGAAGGCACGTAGTTGCTTTACATGAAGAAACCACCTTTGTCAGCTTATCAAGGGATACAGGATCTAGGACTGAGAGACGAGAGGTCAGTGGATCCAAGTGAATGGGACCCGGAGCTGAGGAAGACAAAACCAAAATATTATCCCTGATATCTTCAATTTTATGTTTAAAGAAATCTAAAAAGTCTTGTGCACTAAAGGGAGAAGAGTCTTCAGTTGTTCTCGGTTGGATTAGTTTAGCAACTGTCCCAAATAGAAACCTGGGGTTATGCCGGTTTTCTCTGATTAGAGATGAGAAATAAGCTGTCTTTGCAGTGCTGAGGGCGTGCTTATAGGTGTTTACACACAAACACCACTTTTGATAATTTAGATTAGTTTTGACTTGCGCCATATGCGTTCAAAACTCCTACAGGCCTGTTTTAAAGCCCGGGTTTCCTCGTTATACCATGGTGTAGGTCGTCTGGTTGGTCTGGGCTTTTCCTGAGGGTGCCATTGAGTCAGTGATGGCCGAGAGGGTTGCATGGACCTCCTTTGTGTAGGCTTCTATTGAGTTTCCAGGTAGAGTTAAATTAGGAAGAACATCTGTCAGCCGTGTGGCAAACATTTACATTGCAGCGCGCTAAAATTCCGTGTAGACACACTACGCAATTTTCGGAATTTGAGGGGAGTCTGTAACTAATCTCAAATTCCACCAGTGAGTGATCTGAAACGGCAGATGAAAGAGAGGAGACGAAGAGATGGGAGACATCTATTCCCGAGCCAAAACAAGATCCAGATAGTTTCCACTAATGTGTGTGGGCTCATGAACAAACTGGTTGAAAGACAGGGTTGTAAGCAGTGATTGAAATGCTCTGGCCAGAGGATCACACTCCTTATTTAGATGAATATTAAAGTCACCAACTAGAAGGATGTTATCAGCGTGGGTTATTAAGTCCGAGAGGAAAACTCCAAACTCATCCAAGAAAGAAGAGTAGGGACCGGAGGCGATAGACTACAGCTAAATAAAATGGCTTCCTTCCATTAATTTGAGAAGGAATATGTTTGATAAGTAACACTTCAAATGAGTTCAATTTTGGCTGTGATGATGGACCTGTAAAGCAAAATGCAGCTTTATGAATGGCTGCAAAACCACCACCCTGCTTGACGTCGACCTACCTGTGCATATGCATAATCAGGGGGAGAGGCTTCATTTAGTGGCAGAAAAACATTGGGCCTAAGCCAAGTTTCACAAAGACAAAGTAAATCCAAGCAATGAGAAGTAATAAGATCATTAATTAAGAGTGCTTTGGAGGATAGAGACCGCACATTCAGGAGACCAATCTTTAGTCTTGACGTAGAGCCTGCATTTGAGGGCTGGTCCAGTGGAGCGATAGTGACAGGAACAAGCTGTCGAGCTCTAACAGTTTTTCCGGGTTTAAAAGAATGCCTCCGAGTTATAACATGAGGACATGATGCTTTTGGGTCACTGACTCTGAGTTTTCAGATGTGTTTGAGGACTAAATAAATTCACCACATCCAATAGTTTTGGGAAGTAGACATTGGATTGATACGGCCTAACCAGACAACTAAAAGCTGCAACATTATCCAGTTCCACACCCGCACTATCATGACTAGCAGGTTCTCTAATTCCTGCGACCTGCTGAGATTCCTTGTGTCAAATGCATTGAATGCACCTGTCTATATTACTAGACAAAATGGCAGCACCTTGTCCAGTAGGATGCAGGCCGTCTGCCCTCAGCAGGCCTGGGCGGCCCCAGAAAGAAGGCCAGTTATCCTCGAAACCATAACCTTTCTGACTACAATGCCGGGCCAGCCACCGGTTCATGAAAACTAATCTGCTATACTGTTCATCACTACCCCTTACGGGGAGGGGGCCAGAGACATTTAATCGATGCCGACTCATCTTGTTCCCTAATTCAAAAGTCCTAGCTAGGCTATCTTTGGTTACCTCAGACTGCCTCATTCTCACATTATTGGTGCTGACATGAATAACTATCTGCTTGTATGTAGTGCGAGTATGTGTCCTGGGAAACTCTCCCTTCCTGTGTGATGTCAGCACCCTAAGGTTAGCCTCTATGTCGGAAGCCCTGGCCCCCGGTAAACAGTGGACAATGGCTGGCGTCTCAAGTCTAACATTGCGGGTAATGGAGTCCCCTATCACCAGAGTACGATGCTCGCTCCGGCTGGCCGGTGCAGAGGGAACAGGCCGGTGATCTGCGCGGACAAGCGGACTTGAAAGCGCTGAAAACCGGTTCGCGGTCAGAGGGGGTGACCGCGGACAGGAGCGGACAACCGCAGGCTTGCGCCTACCTGAACCCCTTCGCGGACAGACCGAGAGAAAAGCAGGACTCTTTGCAACAGCTTCCGAAACAACTGAGCCACAACTGGAGCTATCGCTAGCAGGACTGCTATCAGACCTGCATCTGATACTATCCGGAAACCCTGACACATCTAAAGTAACCAAACCCTGTCTATGCTGATCTAGCTGCTCTAACTCACAAACACGTCTCTCTAATAGAGACAATCTGTCTAATAATACCGAACAAAAATGGCAATCCATTGCCCCAAACAAGACCAGAAAAGCTTAGCTAAGCTAGTGTAGGTAAAGCAAAGTAAAGCCAACTGTTCACAACTCACAATGCTAAATTCTAACACACAAACACACACAGCAGTACAACCACAAGTTACAGGGAAAACTCAGAACACACAACAAGACTAACCACCAGCAGAAAACAGTAACTAAAACAGTAACTAACACAACACTCGAGGTATGCTAAACGCTAACTCAATTGCTAAAAACCCGCTAGCATGTAAGCTAGCGGGCTAGCTAGCACAAACAAAATGCCCTGTTCACAAAACGACAGAACTCTAGAACTAACCTCTAGCAGAAATATAATCAGTATAACAATGAATGAGGTGTGGTGCACAGTTAATGTGTTGACAATGTTTAAGAAATAATAAATACGTAACTTTTGAGACAATGCCAGGAGAGATTCGTCACTGGGATGTGTCCTTCGTCCACCGGCAGACAAACAAAAAAAAGACCCTTTTATGTTATATTAATGGAAATATACACAAACAGAAAGAAAGTAAATGTTCCGACCACAGTGTTCACAGATAAACCTGTAAAATAAGGTATGTAGGTAGTGTAATGGCAATCTTTACTTTGCTGTACCTTTAGCCTTTCCTGTATCTTTGCCATCATGCACAGGTAGGAGTGAAGTTGTACGCAGACACAAAAAGCCTTTCCAAGATTATTGCAGTTGAGGTTTGTGGTTTATTGCAAGTAAAAGAGTACAAACAGATGAACATACCAGTTAATTTGGATCCATAGTCTATGATCTGGGCCATGTGCTCTTTGGTCTGGTGAGAACTGTGTGTGCTCCCCCTTCCTGTGTTTTCCACTTCCTGTAACCTATGCCCCCTATATACAACCATGTGCATCTAATTACTGCCACCTAGTGTCCCAAACAATAATTTAAATATATTCAAACAATATAAAATATCATGCCAACAATAAACATAAATGGCTCCTACACACCGGCCCCTAATTGTCTTATAACAATTACTAAAATGTGTGTGTTGGCATTTAATCCTCTTTAGTGATTCTTCCGTCTTCTTTTTTTTTTTCAAAATTGTCATTCTTGGGGCCAGAGGTTCCAGAACATGGCACCTGGTGGGATCTGATCTTTACCACCAGTCCTTGCTAAATCTCAGTCTCTTTTATCAGACATATCTTTGTTATTGGTCTTTCCAATATATTGTTTTTTGTCTGAAGTCGAACGGTACGCACAAGGCCTTGTGCATCTGTTTTCGTCTCCAGTATTCTGCCCATTAACCAGGAGCCTCGTGGTGCAGTGGAGTCAACTACCACAACTATGTCACCTGGAGCAAAGTTCCTTTTTACCTTTGACCACTGCTGTCGTTCTTGGATTAAAGGCAAGTACTCCTGTGTCCACCTTTTCCAGAAGAGATCTGCCATGTATTGTACTTGTCTCCATCTGCGTCTTAGGTATAAGTCCTCTTTTACGAATAGTCCCGGCGGTAGTATTGGCTTGGTTTTCAACAGAAGAAGGTGGTTTGGGGTGAGTGCTTCTAGGTCCATTGGGTCCTCTGAAAGCTTTGTAATGGGTCGATCATTTAAGATTGCTTCAACTTCACAAATTAAAGTTTGCAATCCTTCATCATCCAGAACTTGTTGGCTAAGAACAGAGCGCAGCACGTTTCGAACCATGCGGATCAAACGCTCCCATACACCACCGTGATGAGATGCTGCTGGGGGGTTAAAGTACCATTTTATTCCCTTCTGAAGCATAGCAGTCTGGATTTTGTCCTGATTCAAGGCATTGAGTGCTTCTCTCAATTCTCGTTCAGCTCCAATAAAGTTTGTGCCATTGTCTGATCTTAAAGACAACACTTGACCTCGTCTACAAATAAATCTTCGTAATGTATGGATGCAAGAGTCTGTGTCAAGAGTATATGCAACTTCCAGATGTACTGCCCTGCTTGCCATGCAGGTGAAGATTACGCCATATCTCTTAACAAGACTTCGTCCTCTCTTGACCTCTATAGGACCGAAGTAGTCTACTCCTACATCTGTAAATGGAGGCTTGTCTGGTAGAATCCTTTCCAGGGGTAAGTCTGCCATTTTCTGTTCTCCAACTCTTCCCCGTTGTCGTTTGCACACAACGCAGTTTGTTATGATCCTTTTTGCTGCCGAGTTAGCTTTCATAATCCAGTATTTTTTGGGGAGTCGGGAAAGCATATGATTTCTTCCTCCGTGGCCAATTTGTTCATGGATATGTCGTAGCAATAGTGTGGATATGAGCAGGTCTTTCGAGAGATTTTTACTAAACTTGCGTTTCAGGCTTTGGATACGTTGCTCTGCTATGCAACGGTTATTTGGCATGCTGGGATTTTCTTGCTTGAAAGGTAAGTCTAGGCAGTAGTGACCATCTGTCATTTTTGTGGAGTGTTTCACAATATCCAAGAATTTTATTTCTTCTCTGGACATTTCCTCTGTTTCCTTGCTGGTTACTTCATTGAAGTCATGATTGTATTGTTTGACCAGTAGCTCCTCTAGATTCACTATAGACATTCGATTGACAGCAGCAACAGGGCAGCCATTCTCATCCCTGATGTCGCAGTCTCCTCTCAAGGGACCATAGATGACCCACCCCAGTAGGGTCCTCACAGCGTATGGTCCATCCCCTTGGCTATTGACCACCTCCCAAGGTTCCAATACCTTAGGACGCATTTGTGCCGATGAGCAGGTCAATGTCAGCATTGATTTCATGAATCTTGACATCCTTCAAGTAAGGCCATTGATTCAGGTCTTCTTGTCTGGGAATGTTGAGCTTGGAGACAGGCATGATCTTATGTGTAAATACATTGGACAGTTGTATGAAATCATTTCTGTCAAGACTTGATATCTCTAAACCCGAGATATGATGACTGGTGACAGGTTTCACTTGGTTCATTGTACGCAAAAGAATACTAGCCTTTTGTCCTGTTATATTCAGTCTTCTCATCATTCTTTCTGTGCAGAAGGTAGCTGAGCTTCCATGATCCAAAAATGCATACGTTTGCAATACTGTGTCACCCTTGGTGGTCTTTACTTGTACCGAACAATAGAGAAGAGACAGGCTTCTTCACCAATATGCCCACATGTATGAGGTGAGAGAACAGTATTGCTCTCAATTGATTTCTCACTCAGTTCTGTTTTCTTTCCCATGTCCTTTTGTTCAATGTGAAGTATTTCCGGATGATTTTTGTTGCACATGTCACAAGTCAAACGACTATTGCAGTCTTTGCTCATATGTCCTACCTTCAAACATCTGAAACAGACTCCGTTTTTCTTTAAGAAGTCAATTTTTTCCCTGTGCATTTTTTTCCTGATTTGTGGACACCGCACCAATGTGTGACCATCTCTATCACAGAACAAACAGGAATTTTGAGAATTAATGGCAGATAAATTTTTCATTCCATTTGTTGTCATTTTTTCTTGTTTTGGTGTTTCTACAGGTATTACAGTAGTTACAAAACTGCTTCCTCTTGGTCTCAGATTTTCTCTTGCTTTAACAAAGGTGGAGCTTTTGACAGATTTATTTGTCTTAGCATCCTGTATGTTTCCAAAAAGTGGATCCGACAATATCTTCACTTGTCTCTCCATGAATTCTACCAAGTCAGAGAAACTAGCTCGACGTCCATGTTGTTCCTGGAGCTGACATGCCCTATTCCTCCACTTGTCTCTGAGCTTGTAAGGCAGTTTCAGAAGAATGGTCTTCATACTGGAAGCAACATTCAACTCTTCCATATAGGTGAGCTGTTCCATTGCATTACAACAACCTCTCAGGAATAATGAAAACGCTTGCAATGCTTTCACATCCTCTGGCTTGATTGCTGGCCAGGCAAATACTTTGTCCATGTATGCTGTGGAAATCTTATGTTCATTTCCAAAATGTTCTTTAAGTAGATCTTTTGCTCTTTATAGCCCTCAGCTGAAGACAAATGTTGGCAGCTGCGGACTAAATCTTTTGGATGCCCTCTGGTGTATTGCTCTAAGAAATACAGACAGTCGCTGTAGTCATTTGTCTTTCTTTCCACTCCTCTCTCAAATGCCTTGATGAAAACTCCATATTGCAATGGATCACCATCATAAACAGGAATGTCTCTTGGTGGTAAAGTAGAAGAGAGATTTTGCTGAGCTAGAAGAGCTGTGATGTCACTTTGCCTCTGAATTATGTGATAGATATCACATTGATTAGCATCATTAAATACAGGTTGTTGTGTTAGATGAGTCATATCCTGAGCTCTAACAGATGGTCCATCAGCTCTTTCCTTTGGTCGAACAACCTGTTTCTGGGAAGAAGATTCAGTTCCAGTCCACACCTTCTGTCTTTGTTGCACTTGATCAGGTAAGTAGGTGTTTGCATGTGGATTTAATTTGACTGACGTTTTCCTTTGCGCAGTTCCTTTTTTCAAATACGAATTCATCCCATCAGATACTCTTGAGCTGTTTCTTGTTTCCATTGATTCAAGTACATTGATTTTTGCATTGGTTGCTGCCAGTTCAGTCTCTAGTTCCAGTTGTTCCTTCTTCCTTTTTAGTTGTTCTTCCTGTGCCTCAAGACCATGCTTTTTCTGCAGAGCGGCAACCCGTTCCATAAGAGCAGCCTTTTCTGCCTGAGCTTTAATGCAAGCAGAGGATGTTGATGATGCACGTGATGAAGAGCTTGATTTGGGTTTTGACACATTAGAAATACTGTCATCCGGTGCAATGTCATCTATGATTACGCTTTGAGCAATGGTATGTGTTTTATGCCATCCAACTTCTGAAAGCCATACATTTACATCCTGTATAAAACCATCAAAAGTTTCCATTTTTTGTTGAAACCAGTGATTTTGCTTTTCAAGTTCATTTTCAGGCAATGGTAACTTCACCAATGACTCATGATTTATTTTGGCTTCATCACAGATGTTGATTAATTTAACCAAGTTAGATTGCACTTCATTTGCATTCTCCTTTGATTTCATGAGTTCTTTCTGCAATTCAATTGACCTCTTAGCTTGTTTATATTTCAAGTTTCTTGTTTTATGACAGTTTTCAATGAACATTTCCAAACCTTTAGCAGTGTGTTTAATAACCCTTTTTTCTTTTTCAGAATCCTGTGCAATCGTCAACTTGTGACCTAATGTCTGATTTGACAATAGACATATTTGATTCACTTTTAGTGTGATCCAGTAAACCACACACTGATGGCAGAATGTTTCAAACAGCTAATATTTGTAGTTACAATATAGGATTCAGTCAACAAAATCCATTAGTGTCGCAGTTTCTGGTCACTGTTTCATAGCTTTTCCAATAAAGCTTAATGTTGCACATACCTCTCAGCCTGCGCGTTGTCGTTCAGAGTTTCCAATCTCCTTCCATCAGCTACGCACAGGTGTCGTCTATGTTCCGTTCATTGGGAATGGTAGTGTCCAGTTTATGAAAGAAAACAATCTTTATCCAGTTCCAATACTTTTACAGGCTCAATTTTCACTCGTAGAGCAAAGTTCTCACTTATTGTAATGGCAATCTTTACTTTGCTGTACCTTTAGCCTTTCCTGTATCTTTGCCATCATGCACAGGTAGGAGTGAAGTTGTGCATGACACAAAAAGCCTTTCCAAGATTATTGCAGTTGAGGTTTGTGGTTTATTGCAAGTAAAAGAGTACAAACAGATGAACATACCAGTTAATTTGGATCCATAGTCTATGATCTGGGCCATGTGCTCTTTGGTCTGGTGAGAACTGTGTGTGCTCCCCCTTCCTGTGTTTTCCACTTCCTGTAACCTATGCCCCCTATATACAACCATGTGCATCTAATCACTGCCACCTAGTGTCCCAAACAATAATTTAAATATATTCAAACAATATAAAATATCATGCCAACAATAAACATAAATGGCTCCTACAGGTAGATTTATTTGTCCCGTAAGAAATAGTTTTTCAGTGAGAAAAACACACAACACAATAAAATCATTCCCTCTTAATGACACAGAAATATAAAACATAGTACAAGACCCTAAGTCATTTTAAATCCACTGTACTAAATAAAAACAGCAGGCTCGAGCAGGTCCTACCATCCCTTCTTCATTTACTCTAAAACCAGTCCATTAACAGGAAAAAAATAGGAAAGTTCTGCTTAATCATTGCTTTAAATGTTGACCTACCCCAGCACAACTGTAAATACTGATGGGTTCAAATGTATTTGAATGTTTAATTAACATTAAAGAGACTACAATCATTTAAACTCACACAATGGCATTATATCGACTAAAAATGAAAATTGTGAACAAATAGGACAATTTTGACCATTTTTATGACGATAATGTGTCGATGACGTGCGTGCTGTCAGTGAATGAGTTTGAGAAAATTAGTGAGTGGCTCCATATTTATTTATTTTTATTTATCCTTTATTTAACCAGGAGAAGCCCATTGAGATTAAAAATCTCTTTTGCAAGGGAGACCTGGCCAAGATAGGCAGCTGATTTAAATTACATCATTACATACATACAAAGACACACAAAGAAATCTCAATTAAAAACATTGACACGTGAGGGAGTCCAATTCAAAACATCTTATTCTGAACTTAAAAGCACTCAAAGGAATCAATTTACTAAGTTTTAAGTTGTTCTGCAGCAAATTCCATATAAAAGGAGCAGAATAAACAAAGGCCTTTTTACCCAGCTCAGTACTGACATGTGGGACAGAAAACAAGACCACAGCATGAGAACGGAGAGAGTAATGACCAGCACTTTTTTTTACAAGAAGTGAACATAAATAGGATGGAAGCACACCAATAATAGCCTTATATATAAATATGTACCAATGACAAAGCCTCCGTGTGGCCAGAGCAGACCACCCTACACGAGAGTACAGCTCACAGTGGTGGCTGCGAGCTTTACAATTGGTAATAAATCTCAGCGATGCATGATAGGCTGCGTCAATCTTTTGAAGGCATTGAGCAGATGAATGCATATATAATATGTCACCATAGTCCAGCACAGATAAAAAAGTGGATGCCACTAACCGTTTTTTAACATTAAAAGAAAAACACAGCTTATTTCGAAAGTAAAAACCCAATTTTAGCCTCAACTTTTTCACTAGACAGTGAACATAAGGCTTAAATGACAGGCAATCATCAATAACAATACCAAGATACTTATAAGTTGTAACAGTCTGTATTTCACGTCCGTCGAGAGTAATCACTGAGGGAACATTCAGTGGTCTATTCCAAGTGCCCGTGAAGAGCATACATTTGTTTTTTTCTGCATTAAGCACAACTTTTAACTGTAGCAATGTGTTTTGGACCACAGTGAAGGCATTCTGTAAATGTGCAATGGCTTTTTTAAGAGAGGGTGGACAACAGTAAATAACTGTCATCTGCATAAAAATGAAAGTTTGCATCAGACACATGCCGATTAAGGTTATTTATATAAATAGTAATTAAAAGAGGGCCTAACACAGAGCCTTGTGGAACCCCTTTAAGGATTGGTAAAATACCCGATTGAACACCATCATTCTTAATGCACTGGGTTCTGTCACTAAGATAGTTTGAGAACCAAGAGACAGTATTCTCTGAAAACCCCGAATTAAGAAGCCTAATCTTTAAAACATCATGATCAACCGTGTCAAAAGCTTTTGACAAATCAATAAAAAGTGCTGCACAGTGGTGCTTCTTGTCACGAGCAACAGAGATGTCATTTATCACCTTCATTACACCTGTGATGGTACTATGTTTTTTTCTAAAACCTGACTGAACTGGGGATAAAATGTCCTGTACATGCAAGAAGTCTTTCATCTGATCACTCACCAGGGATTCAAGCGTTTTGGCCAAAACAGACAAATTAGAAATTGGCCTGTAATTATTTAAATTTGACGGGTCACCCCCTTTCAATAATGGATAAACAAATGCAGATTTCCATATTTTGGGAATAGTATTGCTCTCTAAAGTAAGATTAAAAAGGTATGTTAGAGGCTGTGCTACACAATCAGCAGCTATTTTTAAGAAGTAGGGCTCTGGAGGTTTTTCAGGAGCCAGCCCTTTTAGGGCTTTTTGAACGTCAGCCACTAAGAATGGAGTGAGATTGAAGACACTTGTAGAGACTGGTACATCTCTACAAGGTGTCACAGTATAAGGACAAGCAGTGTCAAACAAAGAACCAGACGGAATAAAATACTCATTAAAATGGTTCAATATCTCCAGCTTGTCATGAACTACTACAGACGCTTTCATAATAAAAGAAGGAACATTAATACTATCTTTGTTTAAAGAAAGTAATTTTATAGCCTTCCAAAATTTTCTGGGATCATTTAAGGTGTTAGTAGTGACTGACAGATAAGTCAGATTTTGCTTTCTTAATAAAAGAAGAACATTTATTTCTTAACTGCCTAAAAACAAGCCAATCAGACGAAGAGCCCGTTTTTCTTGCTTTGGCCCAAGCTAAATTGCGGTCATGAAGAATATCTCCAAGCTCAGAGGAAAACCAGGGATTGTCCCGCCCCTTAACTCTGAATCTCTTTAGTGGGGCGTGTCTATTTATTACTTGCAAAAAACTATCCCGGAAAAAGATCCAGGCTGACTCCACATCGGGAATCAGCTCTATTCTACTCCAATCACAATTGAACAAATCATGGCAAAAGCCCTGTTCATTAAATTTTTTGAGATTCCTCTTACATATTAGCCTACGCGAGGTTTACATTTAGGCATCTTAGTATTTCTTACAGCAGCAACAACACAATGATCACCTAGGTCATTGCAAAAAACACCAACAGCAGAAAATTTGTGCGGGACATTAGTCAAAATTAAATCAATTAAGGTGGATTTCTCATGACACTTAGGATTTAAACGAGTGGGAGAATTGATTAACTGTGTAAAATTGACAGAATCACAAAATGACTTAAATTCATCTGAACAAGGTTTCAGCCAGTCCCAGTTTAGATCACCTGCTAAAATAATTTCAGAATAGTCCAATCTGGATAAGAGTTGAATAAGAGTCTGCAATGCACTACTCAGGGCAGAAGGGGGCCTATAACACCCAACAACAGTAACACAAAGGCCCTTTGTCAACTCCACCTTCACTGCCAAAAATTCCAGCTGCTTACCGATTGATTCTGAATCAACTAACGTCACATTAAATTTAGATTTGACATACTAGCAACCCCACCACCCTTCCTTAGTCTGTCAGCACGAAACACGTTATAACCACCCATTCCAATATCCATATCAGTGATTGATTTTGTCAGCCAGGTTTCAGAGCACAACAATATCTGCATCTGTTAAATTCACCCAAATTCTAAGCAGATCCATTTTGGGTAACAAACTGCGAACATTAAGTTGAATTACACTCAAACGAGACATGGATTTCACATCAGATGGCAATGGGATACACTGCAACTCAGGGCCTGGATTTGGCTGCACATTGCCAGATAAAAAGCAGCAATAAAAATATTAACCATCTCTGTTTACCATCAGAATATAAAAAAATCTATAGAGTTTTTAAAATGAGAGTCCCGGTAATGTCTGCCATCAAATGCAAAATAGTCATTTAAAATCAAAAGATTTTGAAGCTGAAGAATATCTCTGGGTAGCAACCAGGCTAAATTTAAGTCCTCTGCCAACTCTTTTGGCATTTCAGGTGAATGCACAAAGGCTGAACAGTTAAATCCATAGGCTATGTCCAAAGATGCACAATTATTGTGCGATGTACTCACCCAGTTTAAATCACTTGATCTTAGATTCTGCACAAACAATGAACAAAGCAGCATTAAGAGAAGAGCCATGTTAGCAGAAGATGTTAGCTAAACCATGAGGAGCTGACAGGGCCTCAGGATCCACGCAGAGCCTAGAGATGGTAGCTGGGCTGCTAGGGCCTAGAGAAGCTAGCAGAACCTCAAGATCCAAGTAAAGCCTGGAAAGGCTAGCAGGGCCTCAGGATCCAAACAGAGACGGTAGCTGGGCTGCTAGGGCCTGGAGCGTAGAGATGGTAGCTGGGCTGCTAGGGCCTGAAGAGGCCAACAAAGCCTCAGGATCCATATAAAGCCTGAAGATGGAAACTGGGCTGCTAGGGCTGGAGCTGGGCTAGAGAAGGAAGATGGTAGCTTGGCTGCTAGGGCCTGGAGCCTAGAGATGGTAGCTAGGCTGCTAAGGCCTAGAGAAGCTAACAGGGCCTCAAGATCCAAGTAGAGCCTGGAGATGGAGCTTTTCTGCAGCAAAGTATTCCATAATCCAATAAAATTAGAAAAATGATTTAATCTAAAAACCAAAGAACTCAATCATAGAACCTGCTAAAAAATTACTTTATATATGAGCATAAAAGCAAACAAATGAGTATAGATGGGAGGACAAACACACATCAAACCATACATGCCGCCATCTTGGATTTCGATCAGCTACAAAACAATAGTTTTACAGAGTTCTACACTCGTGGTTTTAGGAGCAGCACTAAAGCCACTAAACCTACATTAAACACAGACACAGACACTAAACAAATGCATGTTAGGTAAAGTAGCACACACAGGAACACGTCTGGCCAATAGAATTATTAATAATACATCTCATGTCCTGCATGTCCCTCTGGGAGGCGCTACAGAGCCACTAAATGTAGAACCAATAGATTTATTCCAACGTCACTGCTGAACAAACAAAATCTTTAAGAGCACTTTATTTTAATTTTCATACATCATAATATTAAGAGGTATACTGTTTATATCACTGCATTTATGATGAAATTGTGCATGTTTCCTGTGATTTTCTCATGTCTCTTGTATTTATTGTAATGTTTTGCAGCTGCATCTTGTCACATGTGAACGTAATAGCTTCTTATCATTTTGGTCCATCTGCTAATGACAAACAACATCAGTGGAATATTGATGCTTTAAATGCCCAAGACATGTTTTTCATGTTTTTATTGGATGTTTTTGAGTCTTTTTTTTAGTTTGAACTTTCCTGTCTCACTATATGAGCTTCTGCAACAACTGAAAAATAAAGTATTTAAGTAGTTATTCATTTACATTTAAAAATTTATGCCAAAATGTCTCAAAAGTAGTTTTTTGAAACACTTTTGTTGATGAAGACTGACCCGTAATGACCCGACCTGTTCTGTACTGCTCCAGTGGAAACGAGGCATCACCCAGAACATAAATGAACACCCAGCTCTGTTCATGACTCTCACACTTAAATCAAAGTGTTCGGAGTTGGTTTGTGGACAAATTAAATCCCATTAACCTCCTCTTTTCACGACAGACTTGGATTTACTCAGATCAGCTCGTTGTGTCCAAAAAACCTCAGAAGAACAGCACTGAAGGACAATTCTAATCTAAGGTCCATTGAAAGTGTTGCATTGACTTTTAATGAGGCCTACAAAAGAGTTTATAATGTAGGGATAAATTATTGTGATATTTGTTCAAAGTGATATTTTTCACTGTAAACGGTCGGTTGTGGATATAAACGTGTAAAAGTTATGAACAAAAGAGGGACTGAGCAAAAAGTAAAAGCCTGTGATGGATATTAGTTTATTTGGTTTAATCTTTCCTTTACATTTTCACAGATGTTGTGGTTTATTTTATTTTTTTATTTTTTCATTTTCTGCTATTCCAACCTGTTTTTCATTAGTTGCGTCCTTGTTCCTTGTTCTCACTAAACTCAAGTATAACTTTTACTTTTAACACTGTGCATTTATTGTGAGGTCAAACAGAAGACACAGAGTTTATGTGGAGCAGGGTTCAGAGTGAAGCCGACTCGTGGAGTTAGGTCCAGTTCTTCTTCTGTGACTCCAGGAGGAGGACGGAAACAGAAATGTTGCATCAGAGTCACAAAGAAGATGAACAGCTCCATTCGGGCCAAACCTTCTCCAGGACAACCCCTAAGACCTGAGAGAGAGAGTTAAAGTAACTCTCTTTAACACTCTCAGAGAGTAACATCAAGAGATGATTGGATTTATTGACAAACCTGCAGAAAAAGACATGAAGACATCTTTCTTTACAAAATTCCCGTTCTGTATTTACCATTAAGTTCAAAGCATCAATAATGTAACTGACGTCCAGACAACACTTAAATGTAAAATGAATCTCTAGTGTGTTAGTAATCGAAACCAACAAGACTTTTTTGTAAACGTATTGGGCTTGTTATGGTCTCAATCCCTAAAAGTCTTAGTGTCCTCTCGGTCTCGGACCAAAGACTAACCAAGACCACAAATGGAATATCGCTCTGATCTTGAGATTGAATGAAAGCCTCAATCATTTCATATTCAATTAAAAATGTTGTTCTAACTCTGTCTCCAGGAGTCTGTGTCTCAGCGGCTCGATTTTGTTAGACTTTGACAAAATAAAGTACAAGACTGACAGAAAAAAAAACCCACCCCTTAAAACAGAGACAGAGTTAAAGAGCTGTAGAACAACATCAATATTGTCCATAGTTTGTGTCTCTGTGCAGTCTGTGAGGAGACAGAGCTCTGCAGGGACAACAGACGAGAGGCAAAGTCCAACCCTGCTTTCACACCAGGGAACCACCAGACTAAGGTCCGTCTGAAACCAGTGAGTGTCGAGGGGGAGAGGCTTATCAGACCCACCAGAGCCAGTAACAATGGTCACAACAAATAACCACCACAACAGACGCTCCAGACAAATAAAGTTCAGCGTTCAGTGTGTCCCCGAGTCAGAGCGAGAGGAGTGCGTCTAAAGGAAGAGTAAATGAGTCAGACCTTATACTCTGTGATCAAGACAACTCCCTTCAGCTGCGAGGGTCTCTAGACACAAAGAGCACTCAAGGCTGGAGTGGAAGTGAGCGGGGAGTGGTTTCAGAAAGGCCCACAGATTCCATCAGAGGAACAGAGATCGATGTCAGTAAATACACCGTTATTTTGTTTTGAACAAAATAATCTGCACTTAAATATGAGATAATATCATTTTCAAATGCATTAAAGCTACAAATAAATCTGAAAATGAGATTGTGTAACACAGCCGCTCACATTTAAATAAAAATCATAGAGTATTAGCTGCATTTAGTGATCTGCAAAAACACATTATACTTCTGTGACTCCAGGAGGAGGACGGAAACAGAAATGTTGCATCAGAGTCACAAAGAAGATGAACAGCTCCATTCGGGCCAAACCTTCTCCAGGACAACCCTAAGACCTGAGAGAGAGAGTTAAAGTAACTCACTTTAACACTCTCAGAGAGTAACATCGAGAGATGATTGGATTTATTTACAAACCTGCAGAAAAAGGAATCTTTCTTCACAAATTTCCCGTCTTTGTCCAGGAAGTGAGCCGGATAGAAACTCTGTGGTCTTTCCCATTCAGTGTCATCGTACAGGACAGAGGTCAGCAGAGGATACACTGTGGTCCCCTGTGAACAGGAGAAGAGTGTAGAAATGCTGTAGTTTGAGTTTAAACCAAAGCCCAGAGAAACAGTCAGTATAATTCCACAGTAGAGCTACATTTGAACCTTGTCTATTTAATAATTGAGGAATAAAACAGTTGGAATACGATTGAGCATAAACTTAAGCTGCACATTTCCAGATCTGCTCACACATGTAATGTTGAATGTTTGACCTTCAGACCTCACCTTCTCAATGAAGTGTCCCTGGAAGGTGATGTCCTGACTCGTTCTGTGAGGAAGGGCCATTGGGACGACGTTTGAGACTCTTTGTGTTTCGTGGATAACAACGTCAGTGAATGGCAGGTCTTTTCTGGCGTCGAGCTGAACCTGTCGACTCTCTATCACTCGGTTTATCTCCTCGTGGACCTGGTCTGAGAGACGACATCAGATTAAACCAGATGCAAACACACACTAACATTTGCGGGCAATTGGAAAGCATTCAGTGAGTCCATCATCTGACAGAGCTGAAAGTAGAACTGCTGGAGTCTGGTGCCATTCACACTTCAAATCTGCATTTTAAATTTAGCTAGATTTATGTCTAAGTTTACACATTTAATATGTAATGTGCAAAATGCCCTAAATGACAGAAACCTATATTTGACAGAGACACAAACATTATTATCAAAACGTCTTTGTTTGTGTTTACAGCTCTGAAAAAAATAAGAGACCACTGCCAGTAAAGCCAGAATTGAACCCTTCTTTTTCTCACTCAAAACTTTTCTTTTCAACTTTTATGGCATGGTCAGTAGTTATTTTTTTATTCCAATTACTTTTGAGGTACTACTAGCACTGTTTTTTCCATCCAGCTGGTCCTACTGCAAGAGGATGACCACAGAAGTGTTCTTTTATACATTTCCTTATTAAATAAGATCTGGTTCAGGTGATATATCTAATCATTAGAATGAGGTGTGCCTGTGTTGGATTCAACAGACATTGGAATGGAATGGCTTCCAAACTTGTAGAGATGCTGATTTTAGAAAAAATTGCAGTTGTCTCTTCATTTTTTCCAGAGCTGTATTTAACATAAAAAGAGCCGGTGGTGGAGGAGTGGGGGGCAGTGTAGTGTTTCTGATCAACACTGAACTCAAAGCCAATCTGGTGTCTGTCCACAGCTGACAGGGGGTCATTTCCCATCATGCACCAAGCCCTGCAGCCTCTCGGAGGTTTCCGTTACCGGCGCATAGCTTACGTCAGAGCGAGTTGGACACAAACCTGAGCGGTGTGCCGAGCAGAGGTTTAGCTCAAGTCCAACGCACCTAGTTTGGTCTTTCTTGGATTGATTTCCAAAAGGCGTAACTTACAGCCAATCAGAATTCAGGGGCAGTACCAACTAATTAGAAAAACAGACAAGCAATCAGAAAAATAGAGCAACGCTTAAAGCCCGTCCCATTTTAAAAGGGAGGTTACAATGGGCGCAGAGGCTCAGGCGATAGAGCGGCCGTCCTATACCCGGGAGGTTGGCGGTTCAATTCCCGCTCTCCCCAGTTCGTACTGTCCTTGTGTCATTGGGCAATGGTAGAGGCACATTTTAGAATTAAAATAAATCACTACCTTTAAAATTCTTGAAGATTCAACAACTGCAAAAAAAAAACTTAAATGTTAAAATGCCTTTATTGTCTTCAGTAAATGTTCCCAAACTGGGGTCTGGAGGCCCCTGGTGGACTACAAAGGTACTGCATTATAAAACATTTGCTTGAATTAAAGTGTGAGTTAAAAGATAAAACAATGTTGGACAGATTTAAATATATTTTTCTTTTTCATATTTGGGTTGGATACTGTAAAATCTCTGGCCCATAATAAATCTGCTCTAACCAGGGCACTATTGTCTCTTCAGTTCTTCTCTGTAGTGTTTAAATATTATCATTAAACCTGTTTTTGAATAACATTTTCAGAGAAATCTTCTTGTATTTTGATTACAGTGAAAATCTTTAGAGAGACTTTGGGAATGGGCTGGTCCAGGGCAGGGTCACAATGGACACTAACAAACTATCATCTCCATTGTTTGGCCTTAAGCCTGCATCAGGGAGGCTAACGACGTCCAGTTTAACCACACACTTAAAGTAACACTGTGTAACGTTTAGCCAGTATCACTGTGTAATTTTAAATTCCAAAATTATACATTCTCGTTTTGAAGAGACCTCACACTCAGCCGCTCAAACACAAGGAACAGAAACAGTGTTGCTTTAAATATAAAACAATGTATAATACAGTACACAGCTATAATCTTTATATATATATATATAATTATACATACGCTATAATCTGTTCCTTTTTGTCTTGTTCCAGGGCTCTGTGTCTGAAGACTCCACTTACCAGAGCCTCTGTCCAGCCACAAGGGACCCAGACCAGGTCTACAGCCAGCTCTGCCCACAGCCTCAGGACCGAGTAACAGCTCATACAGAACTCTGCTGGTCAGAGAGGGTAAGACACAAACTCAAACTTAATGACGAGTAACACTTATATAATGTTGTAAAAGATAGAGATGTTAAAAACCCTTTTGAGAGATTGGACAGACCCTAAAACGCTGTAGCAGAGTGAGGCTGCTCTCCAGAGAGACCTGATATAATCTGTAGAATCTGTAGAGACCAGATCATGCCACTAGAGCGCAGCGTTGTCCAAGAAAATGAGAAGAAAGTTTTAAAAATGTGCTGTTAAACATTTATGTGCATGTTTGTGGTTTTAGTCTGGACAAGAATAAGAGGAAACAAAGTAAATATAGTTAGAAAATGTAGGATCAGTTATTCTACCAACATAATACATTTTGTTCAGATAATTAAAGATCTGGGTTAGTGTTTTTTGCTTCGTCTTTTTAATATGTTATATTATATTTCACTCGCTTTTTTCAAACAGATCCTGAAAAGTAAGTCCTCTTCCCTAATTTCTCGATCGGACTGGCCTCTGACGCCAAAAACTAAAGCCCTCAGGATCTGTCCCAGTGAGACTCGAGACTGAATCAATGAAGCCGGACACTTTTGGTGAATGTCTCAGTTTCTCAGGGAGACTTTTGAAGATTAGGATGTGTCCAGAGAATGAGTCAGAAGTTTTATATGTCTCAGAAAAAATGTGTTTCTATCAATTTGTAAAAAAGAGAAATAATGAACCAATGAAATATGGCTAGAGTTATTTCTACCGAAAATCTAAAATATCTTCTGTAGAACTTCGTAAAGTCCAAGATTTATTCATATTTTGATTCAAGAGTGAAAGATTTATATAGTGTTCATGAAGTTAAATGAATGCTTTGTTTCTAATGTGTTACCTCCAGTCTTTATTACTTCACTGTTTTTGGGATTACTTACTTTTTTCACTTTTGTATTTAGTTTGACAGTTTAATGATTAAAGCTTATTGTAACAGAATCAACTGAAAAAAAATGAAACCTTAAGCCTGTCAGGACCTAATGTCGGGACCTACCGTCGGGACCTACTGTCAGGACCTACTGTCCTGAACAGGCCAGAGGACTCCTAATGCAGACTCCATGAAGGCAGATGTTTCAAGAGGTTTATTTTCAGGCAAAGATACAGAATTGAATCCAAAAGACGAGGTCGAAAACAAGGCTCAGGTCAGAACACACTATAAATCCAAAACACCAGACACGAGGAATACACTAGAAGTACAAGACACTAAAACACAAGGAAAACTGAGCAGCGAACTCACAACAAGGAGTGAAGACAAACTGCCCACGAACAGAGGAAACACACAGACTATAAAGGAAACACAACGAGGCACAGGTGGAACACATTAGGGAGCAGGTAATCACAAAGGAGGGAAAGACACAAGGACAGGAAGTCCATCTGAAATAACAGACAGGGGTCTGACACTTCACAATAAGACACAGGAACTTAAATACACTACATAAACAGACTGACTAACACTGAACACCAGGTTTGGACATGACAAAGACTTCCTCTGGGATTTTAATAAATGAGAATGATCCGCCCACAGCAGGAGTTTGTCCAATCACAGCTCACTTCAGGAAAAAAGAAGTGCTCTCATTGGTCAACACTGATGTCAACAACAAAATAAACCAGGAAATGTGTTTCTGTTGTGTCTTATTTTACTGAAAAACAGAAAAACAACTTAAACTCAGATAAATGTTGGTAAAGCTTTGACTCAATGTTGAACGAGACAGAGATAATTACAGGAGCTCTACAGTCTAACGTAAACTCAGACATAAAAGTTTCAGCTCAGATCTAAACCTGGGTTTAATGTAATGTTTTAGTGTTTTGTGGAAAATTGCTCCAGTTTGACCTTTTTTTAATGAAAGAAGCAGAAAAGGTTAGTACACAGCTGTTGGGAGAGAGAGAGGTGAGGCTGAGGAGGGACGAGAAAAGAAAATCAGGAAGTGGAGCTTTAATGTTGATGCTTAAGCTTTATGTTTTTATCAATGATTTAGATTTGATTTAAATAAATTTGCAGTAGTTTCACAAAAATAACATGATGCATAATAAATACATGTGTGTTTTTGTCCTTCATTTCATCAGGACAGTTAAAGGCCACGGCCAACAAAATAAAAATGTCACATATTTGTTTGACTCTGGTGTGTTTCCTGTGATCAGTGTTAATGACATCATTATTTTGATCAAAAGCTCGTCTGTCTTCAGTTTTATTTTTGTCACTTTTTTTCTTTTACTTCTTTTATGTTTTGACCAAACGGCCACTTCCTGTCACCTTTGACCTCATCAGCCGCACAACGTCTGAATGTCCTACAGAACAGATTTTTATTAATCATTCATGTTCACGACCTGAGCATTTATGAGATCCTAAAGGGTTTTCTCTTTGATCGATTCTGAACTGCAGTTTCACAGGAAATATTTTTTTAACACACGACCAAAAGTGGAAGTGTGTTTGAACAGAGGCTTTAGTGGGTGATGTGTGAGTTGAACCACAAAGAGGAAGAGCCTTCGTCTTGTTCTGTCACAAAGAAAAGTCTCTCAGAACAAGAGCAGCTACAAACAATAAACTAAATATGGTTTTAAAGTTAGTCCTGTTTGTGAATCTGTGTCTGCTGCAGTTTAAAGGTAAGTTTTGTTTTCTTCATCTGCTTTTATGTTGTGTTTTAGCTGTTCTCATCAGATATCTGTGGACTTCTAAATAACACATTTGTATTATTAATGATTAAAATAAACATTATATTTGTATTTAATGAGAAATAAGACAGAAGGGTCTTGATTACACTGTACATGAGACAACTATTAAAATATTCAACAGAAATCAGGAAGCTGAAACCTGCTCATAGTCTCATAACACAGCTGTATAAACTCAGTTTAAAGTTATGACATCCACATGTGATGGAAGTGACTGAGCATTGGTTCTTTGCAGGAGTCAGTCCAAAGACAGTCTTCATCGATCGTTTCTCCAGAGCTGGACAAGACTCCACACTGCCCTGTGACAGATTAAAACATCATGGTCCAAGTTGTTCCAGTGTCGACTGGTTTTACAGTAATAATCTGGATCATTATTTAACCGAGGTCAGTGAAGGGAAGGTTGTGAAGAACAGTCCCAGATCCTCCAGACTGAGACTGAACACTGACTGCTCTCTGATCGTTCACAACGTCACTGATGAAGACTCTGGGAAATTTCTCTGTCGTCTGTCGTGGAGGACTGATGAGGACACACATGTGTATCTGAGTGTTCTCACTGGTGAGTCCCATTTCTACATTTACTCTAGTATCTATCAAGTATTATACTTTGTGTCTTTTCACAAAACACATCAGAACTTCATCTTGTGTAAAAACTAAACCTGGTTCTGTTTAAATTATTTAGATTTGTAACAATATTCTGACATTTAAAGCAGTCCTGATTTAAATGATGTCCCGGGACGAGGACTTACCTCCAGAGATCAGTGAATGAGGCTCTAACACGACACATATAATAAAGAAAACATGCCGATACACTGAACCCTAAAGAGTCAGTGACTGTGATTGGACCAGGTTGATCTGGTCTCATAGTTGTTACCTTGAAAGTGTCGTGTGACTCCTGATGTGAGAGTCGTTAAAGGTGCATTACAGATGTTTTAAAGGTTCAAAGAACAGTTTTTGTAACTCCTACATGCCTCAGCTAAACCCTGATGTGCAGAATGAGCTGATCTCAATTCTCTGTGGTTGCCTCTGTAAACATGTGCAGTCAATTAAATGAGAAGTGTTCAGGAACAAAACTCCTGCTGTTTCAGTGAACGTGACGTAAAGCACGTGCACGTTTACCTGGTTCTGACTTCCTGATTTTCCACCAAAACTAAACTAAGCAACGCTAATGTTAAAGTTGAAAATGAATCCTGTGAACACGAGTAACAGACAGATCTCCAGTGAACCTGAAACACTGACAGACTCTGAGTAAAAACAAGAAAAGAAAGGTTTTATCAAGTGCCACCAAAAATCTAAATTGAGTCCGACCGCGTCTGAATAAGGCGAGAGTCAAATCAGATCTGAGATCTGCTTTGGGGATAAAAACAGACTCTGAGCTGGCTTTCCTTTCATTGAAAAGGTAAGACATCATTACAGACCATGTATAATATATTGTGGTGTTTTGTTTTCAGTTTTCTAAAGCTAAATCCGTTGCAGTTCAGGCAGGTGCACCACGCTGACTGAGCCCTGTTGGGTCGGGCTGGTCCTGGTGTGGCACATCCTGTGGAGCTTGTCACTGATGTGTTCCACAAGGTTTAGGAACAGTGCAGCTGTTTTAGTTGACCAAATAAAAATGAAGTGCTCCAACATTTGTGCAAAGACTTGATAAAATAACAGTAAAAGTAACAGGTGTAAGTTACCGTTAACGTCAGAGGTGGCACACTAATACAAACACTCTGGATCTTCTGTAATGCACCTTCAAGTAAACAGTTTGACTCTAGAACAACAACAACACCTGAATGGAACAGTGTCACTAATGACTCTCCTGTTCTTAACGACTCTCACATCAGGAGTCACACTGTCCTTTCAGAGTTAACAACTATGAGACCAGAACAGCCTGGTCCAATCAGGTTTAGTTTCAGGTCAAGCCCCTCCCTCTAGAGATAAAGCTCAGCTCTCTTACAGTTGATCTCAGAATTAATAAAGTCTCTTGGAATTAAAAAAAACAAAGTGTCTTCACTTTTAAAACTCAGACTAGAGTCCTTTACAATAACTTTATAATTTCTATAAACTTTAAACATATTTTTAGTGAGGATTAGTTTACTTTTTACTTAAAATATTTAATCTGATGAAAAAGACAAAAAAAAGGACTGTGTTTGCGAACTGGAAATTTAGTGAAAAATGAAAAAATATAAAAGTAATGTAAAAGTCTGTGGAAATAACATTTTGTCACATTTTTGGAAACATTTTGAGATTTGATTTTAAAACTTTATTATTTTTGTCAAATGTCTAATAAAATGTCTCTCTTAGTCTCTCCAGCTCCACCAAGTCTCAATCCAAATCACGATGGAAGCATCACATTCAGCTGCACTCTGTCGAGATACAAGGTCCAGTCTTGTCGACAGAACAGTCTCCTCTGGTTGGACCAAACAGGAACAGTTCTGTCTGGAACTAGAATAACTCTAAGCTACAATAACACTAAGTGTGTCTCTCACCTGACTGTGGAGCGTCAGAGTGAACACAGGAAATACACCTGTCAATATGTCGACGAGAGGAATACAGTCCAGATCTCTGCAGACTACACACCTGAGGTCAGAAGAACGGGAGAGAGAGGAAATACAGGCGAGACACAAACACACTCATTACATTTACATGACACTGAAGAAATTCACATCATTGCCTTGGTTTGACTAAAACTCAACTTCTAAAGCATGTAAACATCTGAGTCGGACTGAATTTGAATTAGAACTGTTTTTCATTGAGCAAACACAGCTGGGATGATGTGGTTCTTACTGGAGCCACATGTGAACGCTTTAGTGGGACTGGAGCTGGACCTGACCTCTGACCTGGTCCACAGTTTAGTGCACAGAGCCGACAGAGTGTAACCGAAGGAACCAATGAGAAAAAGACAACTCAGTTTTAGACTACAGACTGTTTTAATGCTACAATGCTGCTTTGTTTGATGTTGTTTTTGTGTCTCATGGAGGAAAAAGTGTAGGTGAGACTGGTCTATTTTAGACGAGTTAAAGGATCCTGAATCAAAAAACACTGTCCTTGAGTGTAACCCAGCATTTACTCAATAAACTTTAACAGAGTCAAAGTCAACACCTCAAGTTGTTGAAAAACTCTGAATGGAAGTTGAGGGAGAGAGACAAAATGTTTTTTTAAACTTTATTTATTTATTCATCTTGGTCCCGTTAGTGGTTGTGGGACTGGAGCCTATCCCAGCAGCTTTGGGGGGTACAGTCTGGACAATGGGCTGTTTGTCGCAGGGTTAACACTTAGAGACAGACACTGACAAAGGACGTTCACTCACTAGGACCAGTTTATATATTAACCTATACGTGTGTGTCTTTGGACGGTGGGAGGAGCCAGAGAGAATCCTCAGTAACACAAGGAGGACTCCTCACAGAGAGGTGTCGACCAGCCCGGAATCAAACCCACAACCTTCTTGCTTGTTGCTGTGCACCCCCCACTCCCTTTATGTGATGCTGAAATTTCATCTGTTGTTTGTCAAATTAAAGACAAGAACAAAGTGTTGGGACTATATTGTTTTTTTTTAATTTAACCTTAGTGCAGACAGGAACGTCCCACTGAGATTACAAATGTCATGTCCAGAGGAGTCCTGGCCCCACAGGGAACTTATCTGACATGTTTTTAGTTTTAAGGGGAAACTGGAGTCCCTGGAGAAAACCTACACAAGGAGGATAAGCTCCAAACAGAAAGGCCCTGCCATAGTCAGAGTTTGAACACAGGGCCTTCTTGATGAGGCAGGGGTGCTAAGTCCTCTGCCACCGTTCTGCCCAAATAATATTATCATAGACTGGACCAGACCTCAACCATAACACATCATTTAGACTAAGTTTCAACAACCTTCAAAAACAATGGGCAAACATTTAGCCATATTTCATCAATGTTTTAAAATCTAAGTGCTGTCAGTGATTGGAGCAGGACAGGTTTGTTTTGTGCTTTACATTTCTATAGTTAGACTTTATTTAATGCTACAGGCTCTCTGTAAAACATTTGACTGAGAGGTTTCCAGGTTGTTGTCCTCTTGTTTCTGTCTTTATTTAGATTTTGATTTAAATCATTTCACAATTACATAATCGACAGAACATTTTAAATACAACCTCAGTATTTTATATTTTTACAAATGACACTGAACCAGGACCATCCACAGCACAATCCCACTGATCTTATATCAGTCTCACTCTTTTGCTCTGTTACTAGTTTCCTCTTTCAACAGTCACCGCTGCTGTCATCACTTTTTTCACTTTTTTCATCAACTTCCTTTTTCCTCTGAACTCATCAGCCACACTGCAACATACACACCATATTATTCTCAAAAGTCATGAAAAAGAAGGACAAATATAAGCTGAAAGTGTGTTGATGGTTGCTCTGACTTTATTTGATGGTTTTCCACTCTTTGTCTTTATCTCTGGTGTTGGTTTGGGTCTGAACAGTGCATCTCTGGAACAGAAGTGGGTGGTGCTGACGTTTGTTCATTTAGAGTCGAAGCACAAAGAGGAAGAGCTGTTGCATCAGTGCAGTCACAAAGAAAATCCTCTCAGAACAAGAGTTGACACAGAGAATAAACGAAACATGACTTTAATTAAAAGAATCCTTTTGGTTTATGTCTGTCTGCTTCAGTTTAAAAGTAAGAGAGTGATTTTTTTAATGTTCCGTTGAGTTTTATCACCAGTTGTCTTCAGATGTTTTTGGAGTGAAACAGGAAAAGGATGAACGTACATTTACAAGAAATAGATTTAAAATAAAACACATTTAATTTGGTTCAGATTCTGCTTCTGTTGTATTTAAGACAGAATAAAGTCAAAAAGTCCATTTTACACGAGACAGGGTTCACTTTTAAACAAGACAAGAGCTGGAACTGAGTTATAAAAACATATTATTATTCATCTAATAATCATAGAGTTTATATGTGAGTGTTATTTAATTGATAAATCAATAAATAAGTGGGATTGTGATTTCTGACTGAGCTGACCAAACCCTGTCTCTGACTCAGACACTGCTCTTTATAATCCACACACATAAAGTAGTCTTAAATAACACAGCTGTAAATACTCACAGTAAAAGTCATAAAAACATCATGTGATGGAAGAGACTGAGCTTGTTTTTGAGCCTGAGTTTGTTCTTTGCAGGAGTCACTCTGGATAATCATAACTGGATAATGTGCTATGAAAATGGGAACACAGTTATGAGTGAAACACAGGATAATAACACATTACTTTTGAATTGTGAAACAAGGAAGGTCTGGTTATTTAAATATATATTATTAGGCTTAAACTAAGGGACTTTTAATAGGTTAGGAGATGACGGCTTTCAAAGCCCGAGCTTTTTAGACAGTGTACAGTTATTATAACGCCAAACTCTTATGTGTCACGTGAGAACTCACTCTGTTGGTCGTGGCTGGTACCGGCGAAGTCCTTGCGACAAAGGTCCAAAGGGATTTCTCAAAACTTTTGTGCGTCCTGCAGATGGTTTTTGTTCCAACACAACGAGAGGGCTGCAACGTGCACGCTGTCTCCAGATGAGGTCGCAGTGAGAACAGAACAGAGAGAAGAGGCGTCCTGTTACTGTCGAGCTAGCGAGGCTGTTAGCGTCAAACTCCGTCGAGCGGATAAAGTTTAGTCTTTAAAAGTTATTACTGGACCACTGGGAAGGATCTGAGAAGTTGTCTTTCTTTGGTTTCAACTTGCTTCTGAGAGAACTTGGCTTGATCAAGCAGACTCGTCTTTAGCAAAAAGTCGTTACAAAATAAAATACAAAAATAACTTCCGTCGCACAGGTGTGACGTAAAGTACTTTTACACGGTTGCTCAAAGAGAAAAATTATAAAAAAAATCAATCAATACGCGTAGATTAACAACTAAGTTCGTAGTAACTTAGTTATAGAAAAATTCACGTTTGACCCGAGGTGCCACGTTGAAAAATGAAAAGCTAAGCTAATACAAAGACAAAGCATGAAAACGAGAAGAGAAGAAGAGGACCAAGAAGAGGACCAAGAAGAGAGCGAGCGCTTGGTCAGCAAGGGATTTTATCAACTTTGTTTGAGGACGTATCCCAAAGCGCTCTTCTTCAAAAGGGGCTTGGTTTGGGAATGAAATTCTTGAACTAAAACTAACATTCCTTTGTTTCACAATGTCTTAATCTTAGTTTTTCAGCAACTCATAAACACACAGGACACTTATATTATAAAATTATACTTAGAAATGCATATTTAAGCCTGTTGTAAAATACACACATTCATTAAACATTTTAGTAAACTGCAAGCTGCACAAGGGAGGAAAAGAAGTCATTTTATGTTGGTCAGGGATCAGCATCCTGTAACGAACAGTATGAATTAACACAATATCATTTAATACTTTTCTTTTAATTGAGTAAACACAAAATGTCTTTTATGCAAAGTCAGAGTCCTTCGTCCATTCGGCCACTAGATGGCGGCATTTGATCATTCTCGAAGGCTATGTTCAAAGACATTCCTAAATCTTTTATGGCCAGGGAGAGAAGGTCTCTCGGAGTTCAATACACATTCATATCTCATTGCTTTTGTGTTGAAGGTCCTAGCTGTAAATTATCTTTGATCTGGTGCCTGGTAGACCCGATCGCATCTTGGTTAGAAAGCAAAACAGAGTTGTTAATTAAATCTCCTCCATGTTTCTTTTTGGCCTTAACAAACACTCTGACCATCTGGAAATAATCAAATAGTCAAAGGTTAATCCATGTGGAATTTGTGACTGTGGTCCTTGGTCACTACACATGGGACTAAACACTTGAATTCTGGAATTTTCGCTGAATTTAATTTGAATTCATGCTAAAAAAGTAAAGACAAGTGTATTTAAAAAGAGTGTTGCTATAACAACAAAACTACCTGGCCTTTATTATTAAAATTGTCCATTTTCCTATTTATTAATAATCATTAAAACCTATACTAAGTCATTATAAAACAGATTTAACCTCTGTCTGACCATTAACCACAGACAATAACACTGGCATTTCCAATAAAAGTTTAGCATCACAGTAATATATTTTTTAAACACATACTGGGGCGGCAGTAGCTCAGTGGGTAGAGCGGTCGTCTTTCAACCGGAAGGTAGGGGGTTCGATTCCCACTCTCCCCACAGTTCATACTGTCGTTGTGTCCTTGGGCAAGACACTTAACCCACCTTGTCTCCAGTGACTGTAACACTGGTAATGTAATGTAAGTCGCTTTGGATAAAAGCGTCTGCTAAATGAATAAATGTAAATGTAAATGTAAATGTAAAAAAACTGTATGATCTACAGAATTGTGTCTGTAAAAGCTTGTTCAGACGTTACATGTTGAAAAAGTTCCTCTGATCCTACTTCATCACAGTTTTTGATAAAGATCTCAGCTTTTTTGTGATAAAACAGTAAACTGTGGTTATAGAAGAAATGCTTGGTGACTAGTAACTTTTAAATAGCACTACCCGGAGTGGTCAGTGTGTGACATGTGGATGTCAAGCCCTGGACATAATCCATCCTACTCTGGCTGTGGCTAACTTGTTTATCGTGTTTTGTTTGGTCTCTGATATAATAAAGTCAAAGTGAAAGAGCTGTTATTGTGGAAACAGTTTTGTGGAAAGAGCAATAGGTCAGTTTCCTCTCGTTTATGTAAAACTAGGACAAGTATAGTCCAGTTAAACAGCCTGAACAAGAATCTGACACGTCACATTTTAAAAAGTCCATCTTGTTCATTTGTGATTTTAAATGTCTTCAACAGGTTTGACTGAAGTCTTCATCGGTGTCGGAGCAGTGGCCTCTCTGTTGGTGCTTCTGGTTGTAGCTGCTGTGGTGTTTTTCAAAATAAGAGCCAAGAGGAGCGCTGCAGAAACGGCTGAAGACACCGAAGGTTTTTCATTTATTATTTAATAAAAAAAGGTTGAAGTAAAAGCATCTGGACTCAGTTTTCAAGGTGAAGATGTTTTGTCTCTAATTCCAAGAGACTTTATTAATTCTGAGATCTTCAACTGGTGAGAGAGCTGGGCTTTATCTCTAGAGGGAGGAGTTTCCCCTGAAACTAAACCTGATTGGACCAGGCTGTTCTGGTCTCATAGTCGTTAACTCTGAAAGGACAGTGTGACTCCTGATGTGGGAGTCGTTAAAGAGTCAGTAGAGTCGTTAGTGACACTGTTCCATTCAGATGTTGTTGTTCTAGAGTCAAACTGTTTTAATTTAGGTTTTAGAACACTGTTATAAATACTAGGCAACATGAATCTGAGTCCACCTCCTCTGTTCAAAGAGAGCTTTTCCATTTTCACAACAATGGCTTCCTTCACACCTCTCTCAAACCGTCTGGCCTTTCTGGACAAAATTTGGACATTGCTGTCCTCAAAGGAATGTCCTTTCTCTTTGAGGTGGAGGTGGACTGCAGACTCAGGTCCTCCAGGATTGGCTCTTCTGTGCTGATACATCCTCTTTTGAAGCTGTTGTTTTGTTTCACCGACATAACTATCACTGCACTCTTCACTGAACTGAACTGCATAAACTTACTTACTTACATTACTCTGTTTGTGGGGTCTTGTCTTTAGGATGGACCAGTTTCTGACGCAGAGTGTTCCCAGGTTTAAAGTGGACTGGAATGTTGTATTTGTAGAAAATCAGATGAAGTTTTTCAGATAAATGTAAAACGGGTGTCAAAACCCTGTTGGCTGCATCCTCTTGCTCACTGTTGCTCTTGGGTTACGGGCTGTGCGTGCCTTAGGTCACGTGGTCAAGGCCGACCAATTAGCTGCCTTTATTACGCGCTACTCGGAAGCTACCTGTACATGTGAGACGCAAGACCGAATGTTTGCACGTACGTATGTCAACGTACATGCTACATAAACCACGCACATAAGGGATAACTACACCTTTCCCTTTTGTCTCTGGTTCCTGTCTGTTTGGTTTCTGTGTCCTCTTAGTTTTGTTGAAGTCCATCTGAAGTATCCACAGTCTCTCAGGGCTTTACGGATGTGTTGTTCTTCTTTCCGTTTACCTTCTGAGATTGTGGGCACCTCTTGTGCTCTGTGTTAAAGAGTTCTGATCACTCCCAGCTTGTGCTGCAGAGGGTGGTGGGAATCAAACAGTAAATATTGGTCTGTGTATTCCTATAATATTCCTATAAACTTCTACTCACAAATAACCACTGCACAGTCTAAGAAAGCCAGGCAGTTGTCTATGGCATCTTCACGGGTGAACTTGATGTTCTTGTCCACTGCGTTGATGTGTTCTGTGAAGGCTTCTACTTCCTGGGTTCTGATTTTGACCCACGTGTCATCAACATAACTGAACCAGTGACTGGGCACTGCACCTGGGAAAGAGACCAGCGCTCTGTTCTCCACTTCCTCCATGAACAGGTTAGCCACAATCAGGGAGACAGGTGATCCCATGGCACAGCCGTGTTTTTGTCTGTAGAAGTTAACTCTGAACTGGAAATAAGTAGTGTTCAAACATATCTCCAGTAATTGGAATTCCTTCTTTGTGTATTTTGGGTAAGACGTAAATACATGGAGTGAGGTTCCCAGGATACAGCCTGTATTACAGAGGTCGATCAATTACTTGGTCCTTCTCCCAAAACCCAAGTGCAACCCAAGAGTGTGTGTGTGTGTGTGTGTGTGTGTGTGTGTGTGTGTGTGTGTGTGTGTGTGTGTGTGTGTGTGTGTTACTGTGGGTTCTCTCCGGGTACTCCGGCTTCCTCCCACACACGCCCAAACACATGCATGTATAGTTCAGCTGGCAACTCTAGTGTGAATGGTTGTCTGTCAATGTCTGTCTCTAAATGTTAGCCCTGCGACTAACTGGCCACTGTCCAGGGTGAACCCCGCCTCAGGCCCAAAGCTGCTGGGATAGGCTCCAGTCACCCGCCACCCCTAATGTGACTATATGTTCTTTCTTTTACAGGTGACGTAAATCCAGGCGACACTGCTGTGAGTGATTTTAATTTCTTGATTGAAACTTTTAAAATAGTTTTTCAGAAACCTGACTTTCTGTATGAATAAAATGTAAAAACTGAGAGCATAAACCATCAAAAAGATGTGAGCTAATCTCTTCAGGCAGTTTAACAGTCTTTGATGAGGAAGCACAGGTCCTAAAACCATCTGTGTATATATCTGGCGCCTCCTTGTAGTGTTATCTGTCGTTCTGTACAAGTCCAACAGAACATAGACCTAATCCTCCAGTGACCTGTAGCCTTCAGCTGCTCTAGAATAAATGCTAATATAAAAAGAGCAACTGAATACTTGTAGAAAATTTATTTTTTAATACTACTGGAAAAAAGTTATAAATCAAGATCCAAGGTCTCGTCTCGGAGTAAGAAACTCTCTACCAACTTCCTGACAGTCGTGTGTGTCTGTGTCGTCTGATGGCAATGGAAGTAATGTTGCTGGGTTTAGCTTGGTGCATGTCTTTACTGTTAACATAGGATCTCCAAACAAACATGTCTCGTATTTCAAATACCTTTGAGTAGTGAGGTGTGTCAAATGTTGGTCTTGAAGAAGCATTTTTATCTGATGGTAACACCATACTGTTAAAGGTGCAAACCCACTCCTGGACTGCTAATACAGCTTCATCATAGATAGTATAATTATGGATGATATCCGCCTATTGGTCCCCTATTCACCAATATTGTCATTACGAATGGGGAATAAAATGGCATCCGGGCTTTTTCCATAGTAAAACAATAGTTTTTATATAGCATAAACAAACATATTAATCAAAAATTCACCCCCCCCAGAGTTGTCATGTAGTAAAAACTTAGCTCTAGAGCAGGGGTTCCCAAACTTTTCAGACCGCGACCCCCAATATTAGACTGCTGACGATCCGTCGCCATTGGGTTTCTCCTTATATTTCCGCTTTTGGAGCCTGCCCTCTGGTGGACGGAGGTATATCGCTGTATTTCGCTGTAAAATCACCGTATGGCGGCGCCCTTACACGAGGACCATTTTAGAGGTTCCATGGGAGAGGCTTGGTGGTTGTTAACTGTCAAGTATTCAAGGAGATCCAATGGGTCGCGTCTCGTCTTTGTCTTTTGCACATATTAACAGGACCATTTGATCAGATGATGTTTGGTATCTGTTCTCAGCGTAAAATAATTTTAAACTGGTTTATATCTACTGGTTGCTTCTAGTCCTCTTCAGTCCTGATTATGTCATGTCCTTTATGCAAATCCAAACATGAACATAGACATAAACATAACTTGCCATGGATTAAATTCTGCACCCGGGAACATGTTCTGAGGAGTGCGTGAAAGAAATACAGCCTTTACTGCATGATATAAAATCTTATGTATTGTTTACTTCTTCTGTCTCTGTAGTCTCTCTGGATAATCTGAACAAAGAATTCTTATAGCACTAAGTCATTTACGATTGAATCTAATATCATCATACATTCCTCTACAGACTCTCTCATCCATGCCTGTTTTAAACACTGACTATAGTTGCCACAAACTTATCTCATAAGTTTGTGGCAACCTCCAAAGATGGATTAAACCGAACTTTGCAGTGTTACCCATCGTTACAACCCAAGGGTGAAACATATTTATGAAGGATACAGGAGATAAAGGGTTATAGTCTAACTTTTTTAAGAATCCAACCCTCCCGTGACCAAAGTAGCAAAACAAATAAACCATGCTGAGCCGGACAGAATATAAGGACGGGGAGTCAGACAGGCCAACCCAGGCCTAAGCCCTAACGAAAGAAAAGACAAAAACACAACAGCCGGTCCCACCAGGTTAAACAAAAGCTAAAGGCTAAAATGTGCTCGCAAACACACACACCTAAATCTGGCAGGTATGGAGAGGAGGAGAGATTGTAAATGAGCTGAGACCAAAGCGTCAGCGTCAACTAGAGGGAACCAGAGAGAGGGCGACGTTACCAGTAGGTCTATTTATTGACTACAGAAAGACGACAAAACTAATTAAGACCAATAGAATAAATAGGGGGAAAAAAGGTAAAAGGGGGACAAAAATACGCCTAAGTGTGAATACTGTCTTCTTCATAGGTCCCTGTGACAAGATGGCTCTGGTCTCTAGAGCTAAGTTTTTACTATATGACAACTCAACATGACTTTCTGATTAACAGTACATACGTTTATGCTATCTGACAACTATGGTTTTACTATGCAGTAAAAGCCAAAAAGCCCGGATGTAACCACCCTTTGGTGAGGACAATATTTATACAGTCTTTGCTAATCATGCACAACAATTTTCTGCATTCTTCACCAGTCAGCCTCCACTGTTTACACATTGAGATCCAATTTTTTTCAAATGCATGTATACCATCCCTGGGGTCTGGACAGTGTTGGGCAAGTTACTTTTAAACAGTAATTAGTTACAGTTACTAGTTACTTCATCCAAAAAGTAACTAAATTAGTTACTCAGTTACAAATTTTAAAAGTAACTAGTTACTTAAGAAAGTAATTATTGCGTTACTTTCAAGTAAAATTTAACTTTAAATGCTCAAATGTGACCCCACCTCTTTAACAGAACTTAAAATACATGTGCATGTTCAATTATTTAAATAAATCTGAATATTATAATGAAATGGACACTTAATACAATACATTATTACCAGAAACATGAAACATTGTAGACACATCTAAAAAAAACTGTGGCTGTGGGACAAAGTGAGACTAGCCTCCAATCAAATGCCATGTATGTAGATATTATGTTTATATAGTGGATCAATGCAAATAACACAATAGATGTTTTGGAACTTTTGATATTTATTGCCCCTCAACAGGCCACAACTGCGCAAAATTAAATTAAGCTTGTTAAGCAATATACCAAAAAGAAATAACGAATATATACACTCTTTGTAGTGCAAATAAAACTAAAAAAAATACTGAAAAAATACTGTACTTCAAGTAGAACAGTGTAACATTATTAGGTGCTTTCAATGTAACTGGAAAGTGTAATGTATAGCAAAACGAAGGATATAAACAGGTAGGTAATACATAAAAAATAAAAAATACATCTCCATAAAATAAATCTCGTACTCTGGCCAATGACAATCTTACTTCAAGAGGCTGCAGCCAGCCAACAAATAAATCTAAATTAAAATATGCTCTTTAAGCAATGTACCAAAAATGTATAAAACTAAAAAATACACTATTTTTAGTGCAAAACTGCAAATGTAAAAAGATGCAACACAACTTTAGACATACTGTATCCAACTTTAGCTCCTGAACATTCATTCATTTATCTATACATCCATGCATTCATTATTCTATCCATTCATCTATCCATCCATCATTCTATTCTCCCCATTCATCCAAGCTACCCTATCTAGCTATCCATCCACCCATTCTTGTCATTGAACCAGTGGTTGTATCTCAAAACCAAAAGCTTCTCAAACTTCTGGTCAGAGAGCCTGTTCCTCAGTGGAGTCAAGACTAGCTTCCCAGGCTAAAAAGTCTCTCTACTGGGGCACTGGATGGAGTGGCTGCATTATAACGGAGTGCAATTTTCTTTATCAGTGCAAAACCATTAAGATAGTCTATCCCTTGTTCTCCTGATTTTAAATAGTCTGCAACTTGACTTTCAGCAGTAGCAGAGGTGTCATCCTCATCCTCAAAGGAAAAGAACTCATCCTCTATGGCAGAGTCTGTGCTGAGGTGGCGTGTTGGTGGGTTGGTACCTGCTTGCTGGTCTTGGACAATTTTTCGACACTCTTCCAGCAGACTTGCCTTGGCCTTGTCCTTCCTGTCCTGTGTGCGCAGCCAACGCAGTTTGAACTTGGGCAAAGTCACAGCAGCCAAGACAGCACACTCGCTCTCCAGCTGTTACGGACCGGCAAGACAACCCAAATGCAGACACACAAGTAAAGGAATATAAACAGATTTAATGAGGCACAAAGGTATGACAAGTTCTTCTGGGATAACGAGAGGACACAGGACAAAACCGGGGTTGGACTGGAACTGGATCGAGGACGAGACTTGAAGGTACAGGAACAGACGAAGACGGAACAGGAACAGGACATACGGCAGGACTGGACGGGTCTAAGACGAACAAAGGCACAGGTAAGTAATTCAATAAACAACACGGCAATAGCAAGCTAGATGTATAACTGACTGGAGTTAGTATTACGATCTGGCAACGAGGAGCAGGCTGCGGTGCTTCTTATTCTCTGTTGATTGCCAACTCGGCTCAGCTGGTCTTGCTCCGCCGGCGTTCCCGCACACCTGTTTCTCATCTGCGAGTCTGTAGGGGCGGGGGAGCCGGAGGCGGAGGCCGCGCCAACTGATCAGAGTCCTGAGCGACCGTGACAGTACCCCCTCTATGGACGCCACCTGGCGGCCTATCCCGCTTCTCCGGATGACAATGAAAAATTCGAATAAGAGAAGGATCGAGAATGTTCTTCTGGGGAACCCAACACCGTTCCTCAGGTCCATAACCCTCCCAATCTACTACATTTACATTTACATTTACATTTAGTCATTTAGCAGACGCTTTTATCCAAAGCGACTTACAAGTGAGGATAACAATGGAAGCAACTTTAACAACACAAGGTACAAAAAGCATAAGTGCACAAAAACTAGTCAGTTTAAACCCAGCGCAGTATCGATGCTAAGGATAAGAGAATTTATTTTTTTTATTTTTTTGAAAGGAATCGATAGAAAGGAAGTAGGGCTCAGTGTTTGTCAGTCAGGTGTTGACGGAAGAGATGTGCTTTCAGGTGTTTTTAAAGATGGCTACAGAGTCTGCTGATCTTGTAGCAGCGGGTAGATCATTCCACCAATGTGGAACAGATCCAGAGAAGGTACGTGAGAGTGATTTTGTACCTTTTTGGGACGGTACCACCAGACGTTGTTCATTTGCAGAGCGCAGGGATCTGGTAGGAACGAGGTCTGTATTAGTGAGTGGAGGTATGGGGGTGCAGAACCAGAGGTGGTTTTGTAGGCCAAGAGCATAGCTTTGAACTTGATGCGGGCGTCAACCGGGAGCCAGTGTAACCTAATGAATAGAGGAGATACGTGCGCTCTCTTTGGTTCATTAAAGACCACTCTTGCTGCTGCATTCTGGATCAGCTGCAGAGGTTTGGTAGTGCAGGCGGGGAGTCCAGCCAGTAGGGCATTGCAATAGTCCAGTTTGGACAAGACAAGAGCCTGGACTAGAATTTGCGTGGAGTGCTCTGATAGGAAAGGTCTAATTTTTCTAATGTTGTAGAGGATGAATCTACAGGACCGGGTGGTGCTGGCGACATGACTTGTGAAGTCTAGCTGATCATCAATTACCACTCCCAGATTTCTGCAGTGCTGGACGGTGTAATGGTTGATGGGCCTAGTTGAATGGAGAGGTTGTGGTGGGTCTTTGGATGGGCCGGAATCACAAGCAGTTCTGTTTTTGCAAGGTTCAGCTGCAGGTGATGCTCCTTCATCCAAAGTGAGATGTCGCTCAGACATGCCGAGACGCGAGCAGAGACCGTCGGATCGCCAGGATGAAATGACAGGTGGAGTTGAGTGTCATCTGCATAGCAGTGATAGGAAAAGCCATGCTTCTGGATGACAGAGCCAAGGGATGTCATGTATATGGAAAAGAGTAGCGGTCCGAGCACTGAGCCCTGTGGCACCCCTGTATTGAGATGTTGGGACTCAGAGACCTCATTTCTCCAGGATACTCTGAATGACCTATCCGAGAGGTAAGACTTGAACCATTGCAACGCCATTCCAGAGACACCCATCGCCTGAGAGAGGACAGGAGGATGTGATGATTAACAGTGTCAAAAGCAGCAGACAGATCCAGTAAGATGAGTACAGATGACTTGATGTTGCCTTTGCCAGTCTCAGAGCTTCATGACTGAGAGCAGGGCAGTTTCGTGGAATGACCGCTCTGAACCCAGACTGGTTCTGGTCCAGGAGGTTGTTCCGTGTGAGAAAGGATGAGAGCTGAGTAAACACAACCCGCTCCAGAGCTTTGGCAATGAAGGGAAGGAGGGAAACCGGTCTGTAGTTTTCAAGCAGAGTAGGGTTAAGAGTGGGTTTCTTCAGTAGTGGTGTGATGCGGGCCTCTTTGAAAGCTGTGGGAAGGACCCAGTGGAAAGAGATGAGTTGATGATGTGGGTGAGAGCAGGCACGACAGATGGAGAGATGGCCTGAAGGAGATGTGTGGGGATGGGATCCAGCGGGCAGGTAGTAGGGTGGTTAGAACTAATGACCTTGGAAACGTCTGCTTCAGTTAGAGGAGAGAAGGAAGTGAGCAAACACATATCAGGGGTCTGAATGAGCTCGACAGGTGGTGGCGCAGAGAACTGACTGCTGATGGCGGTCGTTTTCTTTATAAAGAAAGACGCAAATCATCAGCTGTTAGATCCGATGAAGGTGGGGAGCAGGCGGACAAAGGAGGGCGGAAAAGGTTCTAAAGAGAGTGCGAGTCAGGTGAGTTGATTAACCTAGAATGGTAGTAGACAGTTTTTGCAGAGGTGACATCAGCGGAGAAAGTAGAGAGGAGAGACTGGTAGATAGAGAGGTTAGCAGGATCTTTAGACTTGCGCCATTTTCTCTCAGCTGACCGGAGGCTGGCGCGGTCGCGAGAACATCGGATAACCAGGGGCAGACGAGGATGTACGGGCTGGTCTAGATGTAAGGGGCATAAGTTGTCCAAGCAGGATGTGCGTGGAGCACAGAGTGTCGGTGGCAGTGTTAGTGTTTAAAAGAGAGAGCTCCTCAGAGGAGGGGAGCGCAGAAGAGACAGCAGAGGAAAAACGGGAGGGACTGAGTGTACGCAGTTTGCGTCGGAAAGTGACCAGCGGTAAAACAATTGCAGTGTCTGGGGAATTTAGGTCAAGGTCGAGAGTAATGAAGAAATGATCGGAAGTGTGCAGTGGCGTGACCTGAGTGTGGAGGGTGGAGCAGTATCTTATGTAGATAAGATCTAGTTGGTTACCAGACTTGTGGGTTGCCGATGTGGAAACCTGCTTGAGGTCAAATGATGCAGTTAGGTTAATGAAGTTAGCAGCCTGTGGCTTTTCAAGGTGGATGTTGAAGTCTCCTAATACCACCAGAGGGGTACCATCGTCAGGGAAGGATGAAAGAAGCGCATCCAACTCCTCCAAGAAATGTCCAAGCTGACCTGGGGCCGATAGATAACTACAAAATGACTTTTAACAGGGTGGGTGATGGTAACAGCATGGAACTCGAAGGAGCTGTTGTCACACAAGGGTGATAGCTGTTTGAACTTCCAGTCAGTAGGAATAAGTAGTCCGGTCCTCCGCCCCTTCCAGTGAGGCGGGACTGTGGGAGAAAGTGTGATTATGGGAGAGGGCGGCGGAGTGGCAGAGTCCTCTGGTTTGATCCATGTTTCTGTAAGTGCTACAACTGAGAGACCAGAATGTTGAACAAAAGCTGTAATGAAATCAGCTTTGTTCACAGCAGACTGGCAGTTCCACAAGCCTATTGGGAAAGTAGAAGGGGCGGTTTTTGACAGTGATACAACATGCAGATTATTATGGTTGCGTCGCCTTTTGCGTGAAACGGATGATGATTTCCGTGGTGAAATGACAGTAGTAATTTGGAAACACATTTAAGAGCCGAAGAGGAAAAAGTATAGAAGAAGAAAGTAATAGTAGAAATAATGGAATATAAGTGCAAACAAGTAGTACTAAAAAAGGTGCAATACTCAGGTCCTCTGTCGGTGTGTGGCTGCTCGGTGGAGTCGCGTGCAGGTAGAGTCGATGGTCTTTACTCTCTTCGGTCTTCACGCACGACCGCTGCCGCGGTGGCTACTCCCACTTAAATACCCTTCTATTCGAGTAATTGAATTCAGCAGGTCCCGCCTACAGTTCTGTAGGCTTCTGCTGCAAAGTTGCTTCTCCTAGTAACTTCGATTAATCACGGAGTTATGTAGGAGAGCGAAGCTGGCGTTTGGTCCCGCCTACAGTTCTGTAGGCTTCTGCTGCAAAGTTGCTTCTCCTAGTAACTTCGATTAATCACGGAGTTATGTAGGAGAGCGAAGCTGGCGTTTGGTCCCGCCTCTACACACACACACAAAGAACTCACACGAAACTAGCCCGCTAACAGCTGAGACTACACACCGGTACACCACGTGACACGGTCGTAGTAAACACACTGCGCGGTTTCTCAGCAGTAACACGGCACAATAAGCTCAAAGAGACAAGAATTACATACACTCACACAGTTCTGTAGGCTTCTGCTGCAAAGTTGCTTCTCCTGACGGCCCCGACCCCGGCGCCTTACATCCATAATCCTCCTCACCGTGTATGCAGGCTGATCGCTCATCATCCTGGGCGGAGGCGGGGAGGACAGGGAGGATCAGGAGCTGGAACTGACCGGTTTGATTCTGGAAACATGGAAGGTAGGGTGAATCCTAAGAGACCGAGGAAGCTTCAGTCGAACTGCCACAGGGTTGATGACCTTCTCCACTTCAAATGGCCCGATGAACCTTGGTGCCAACTTAGTAGATTCCACCCTCAAAGGCAGGTCCCTGGATGACAGCCAAACCTTCTGCCCTGGAGAGTACCTAGGGGCAGGGGTGCGATGGCGGTTAGCTTGTACCTGTGACTGGGTAGAAGCGCTGCATCAGAGCTGAACGGGCCCTTCTCCAGACCTGATGGCACCGGCGCAGGTGCTCTTGTCAAGGAACTGCCAGCTCTTGTTCCTGATCTGCAAATAGAGGCGGTTGATAACCATAACAACACTGGAAGGGAGACATACCTAGAGAGGCGTTGACCAGGGTGTTGTGGGCATACTCTACCCAAGGCAGATGGACACTCCAACTAGCAGGATTAGCTGACGACGTGCACCTCAGTGCCACTTCCATCTGTTGATTTGCCCTCTCTGTCTGTCCATTGGTCTGTGGATGGTAACCAGAGGAGAGACTAACCTTGATGTCCAACGCCGTTACAAAACGCCTTCCAAACCTGGGAGGTAAACTGTGGACCTCTGTCTGAAACGATGTCCCAAGGAAGGCCGTGTAACCGAAATAGATGCATTACCAGAAGATCCGCCAGATCCCGAGCGGACGGCAGCTTAGGGGGTACAAAGTGAGCTGCCTTAGAGAACCGGTCGACAATTGTCAACACCACCGTGTGTCCTTTAGAAGTCGGAAGCCCGGTAACAAAGTCCACCGCCACATGTGACCATGGCCGGCTAGGAATCGGTAGTGGTTGTAGCAGACCGGCTGGAGGTCGATTAAGTGTCTTATTCTGAGCACACACTGGGCATGCCGAAATGTATTCTTTAGTATCCTTGTCCATAGTGTCCCACCAAAACCTACTGCGCAGGACAGCCAGGGTGCGACCAATCCCGGATGGCAAGTGAGGCGGGTCCCATGGGCCCAGTGCAATACCTCAACGACGCTACTTGGCACGCATAATGCATTATGTGGCCCAGTACCAGGATCAGGATGCTGACGCTGTGCAAGCCGGACACGAGCTTCTATCTCCCAGGTAAGTGTAGCCACGATGCGAGACTGGGGCAGGATACTCTCTTCTTCTGTAGATTGCCGCCCGTGGTGAAGACTCTGGATAAGGCGTCTGGCTTAATATTCTTGGAACCTGGGCGATAAGTAAGGACAAAATTAAACCGATCAAAGAATAGTGCCCACCTGGCCTGTCGGGAGTTCAGCCGCCTTGCCGTCTGGATGTAAGTCAAATTCTTATGGTCTGACCAGACCACAAATGGTTGAATGGATCCCTCCAGCCAATGACGCCACTCTTCTAACGCCAACTTAACCGCCAGGAGCTCTCTGTTCCCACGTCATAGTTCCGCTCTGCTGGAGAGAGTTTATGAGAGAAAAAAGCACAGGGGTGAAGCTTTTGATCAGTAGCAGAGCGCTGGGACAGTACTGCTCCCACTCCCGTATCTGAAGCGCCGACCTCCACCACAAACTGTAACTCTGGATTAGGCTGTATGAGCACCGGAGCAGAAGTAAAACGATGCTTTAGGACATTAAAGGCTCCTTCTGCCTCCGTGTCCAGGCAAAAGGTTGTGCGGTAGACGTGAGAGTCGTCAAAGGTTCTGCCAGCTTACTGAAATTTCGTATGAAATTTCTATAAAGTTCGCAAACCCCAGGAATCGCTGAACCTCCTTACGGTTGGACGGGTAGGCCACCCCGCATCACCGTAAGTTTCTCTGGGTCCATCTGGATCTGTCCCTGAGCCGATGATGTATCCCAGACAGGTAACAGACGGTGCGTGGAACTCGCACTTCTCGGCCTTAACGAACAGTTTATTCTCCAATAATCTCTGGAGAACCCCCCTGACATGTCCCTGATGTTCCTCCAAATTGGGGCGGCAGTGGCTCAGTGGTAGAGCGGTCGCCTTTCAACCGGAAGGTAGTGGGTTCGATTCCCGCTCTCCCCACAAAAAAAACTGTCGTTGTGTCCTTGGGCAAGACACTTAACCCACCTTGCCTCGTATGAATGTGTAAGAATGTTGAGTGAATGTATGTGGTGATGGTCGGAGAGGCCGTAGGCGCAAAATGGCTGCCACGTCTCTGTCAGTCTGCCCCAGGGCAACTGTGGCTACAGTTGTAGCTTACCATCACCAGTATGACTGTGTATGAATGAATAATGGACAGACTGTAAGCGCTTTGAGTCCCTTGGTCCCTTGGGAGTAAAGCGCAATATAAATCCAATCCATTATTATTATTATTATCCAAATCCTTAGAAAAGATCAAAATGTCATCCAGATACACAAACACAAACCGACCAATCATGTCTCGTAGTACATCGTTAACCAAATTTTGAAATACCGCAGGAGCATTCATAAGTCCAAAAGGCATCACCCGATATTCAAAATGTCCTAAGGGTGTATTAAAAGCAGTTTTCCACTCATCCCCCTCCCTAATACGCACCAAATGATATGCGTTGCGGAGATCGAGTTTGGTGAATATCATAGAACCACAGAGAGGAGTGAAAACTGAACTGATCAAAGGAAGTGGATACTTATTCTTGATGGTGATTTTGTTCAGGCCCCGAAAATCAATACATGGTCTCAGACTCTTGTCCTTCTTATCAACAAAGAAAAACCTGCACCCACCGGAGAGGACGAGGGTCGTATTATCCCTGCTGCCAACGACTCCTGGATGTACTTCTCCATTGCCTCATTTTCTGGCCTCGAGAGTGTATAGAGACGGCTGCTGGGCAGAGGAGCACCGGCCAAGAGGTCGATGGCGCAGTCGTATGGTCTATGAGGTGGCAGCGACAAGGCTTGATGCTTACAGAACACTGCTGACAAATCATGGTAGGTTGGTGGAACTGAAGACAGATCTGGAGGTTCAGGTGCCGAGGTGCATCTAGAGGGAACAGGAGGTAAAGCAGACTGCAGACAATGTAAATGACAATATTTACTCCAAGACAACACTTGGTATGCGGCCCAGTCAATGTGAGGGTTATGAATCTTCAGCCAGGGTAACCCCAACACTATAGGTGTGTGAACACAATCAAAAATGTAAAACCTAATAGTCTCTGTGTGATTACCAGACAGAAGGAGTTTTACTGGAATAGTCTGTTCACCTATCTGGGTCAAAACCTCACTGCTCAAAGCCTTTACTTTTAAAGGCACCTCCAAAGGCATAGTCTGTATACCCAACCTCTTAGCCACCCCACGGTCCAAAAGGCTCTCATCTGCTCCAGAATCGATCAGAACTTCCAATGTCTGGTTCTGATCTAACATAATAGTTCCTTCCATACGTACAGAAGTGGGAGACGAGCACCGGACTTGGCTCAGCAGTATTTCTCCCATTACCGAGGCCCACCCTTTTTTCCCGGAAGGAGCGGGCAGGAAGCACGAAAATGTCCAAGTCCTCCACAATAGAGACAACTACCTGTCTTGACCCGACGAAGTCTCTCCTCCTCTGTCAAATGGGTTCGACCCAACTGCATGGGTTCAGGTGCGGCTGGTTGCAGTGTACGACCCGGCGAATCTGTATTGGAACTGAATGAGCCTCTTTCATCGCCCGTCTGTGTCCACCAACCCCCGGTCCTCTCGTGGAGGCTGGGAAAAACCCCCCTGATATGCCGGGAATCCCGAACCTGGACTAGTGGAGGATTTCATTGACGCCTGTAAGCCAGCCTTCTCCCTCTTACGCTCCCGAAGGCGATTATCCATTCTAATAGCCCCGGTAATGAGTTCATTGAGACTCGTTGGAGGCTCTCGCGCCGCCATCTCGTCCTTAAGTTCCTCAGAAATCGCATTTAAAAGGCTCCGTGAAGAGCTTCCTCATTCCAACCGCTCTCCACGGCTAATGAACGAAACTCCACGGCAAACTCTGCCACACTGCGATTCCCTGACGAATGGAAAACAGTCTTTAGTAGCCTCCTCCTCGAACAGGATGATCAAAAATTAATTTCATCTCCTTGATGAATGCGGAATAAGAGAAACACAAATCCTCCTGCTTCTCCCAGACAGCGGAGGCCCATTGTAAAGCCTGACCCTTAGACACCCAATTAAAAGCAATTCTTGAACGATCACTCTTATAAGTCTGTGACTGTAGTTCAAAACCAAAGAGCACTGGGTTAAAAGGCACCACAAGAGCCGAGATCTCCACTGTATGGTGCAGGTGGCGGTACAAACGCTTCCTTGTAACCTGGAGGCGGGGCTTCCATAGTCAGCGTAGAGACTGCTGGAGCGCTGGTAGCCGGCGGTGAGTTCACTGCAGTCAACTGGGCACTCAGCACGGAGAGACTCTGCGAGAAGTCCTTCATGTGGCCCATGAGAGCCTGGAGAGTAGCATCATTCTGCTCCAGAAGCGCGGTCTGAGCAGCGACAGTCTGCGGAAGAGTGTGCGGCTCTGCTGGGTTCATTCTGGCCAGATCGTACTGTTACGGACCGGCAAGACAACCCAAATGCAGACACACAAGTAAAGGAATACAGGAACACAGGACAAAACCGGGGCTGGACTGGAACTGGATCGAGGACGAGACTTGAAGGTACAGGAACAGACGAAGACGGAACAGGAACAGGACATACGGCAGGACTGGACGGGTCTAAGACGAACAAAGGCACAGGTAAGTAATTCAATAAACAACACGGCAATAGCAAGCTAGATGTATAACTGACTGGAGTTAGTATTACGATCTGGCAACGAGGAGCAGGCTGCAGTGCTTCTTATTCTCTGTTGATTGCCAACTCGGCTCAGCTGGTCTTGCTCCGCCGGCGTTCCCGCACACCTGTTTCTCATCTGCGAGTCTGTAGAGGCGGGGGAGCCGGAGGCGGAGGCCGCGGCCAACTGATCAGAGTCCTGAGCGACCGTGACACCAGCACCTCTGCAAATCTTGTCTTGATTGCCTGAAATGATACATAAGAATGCAATTATATTATAGTATTATAATTATGATAATAATATTATATTATCTGAGAGAGAGAGAGAGAGAGGGCATTATAGACCATTATGAAGATATTTATAGATGTTTTATTTTACATTAGCCTATATTTATTTCCCTATATGCCAATACATTCGTTACTTTACAACAAGGCTTTAAAGGTCCATCATCTGTATTCATAATGTATCATAACTGTAAAGGCTAGGCTAGAATAGAATAGAGTTTCTTTTCCCATTCATATAATAAAATGAATTTATTGGGTAATGTGTTGAAGATCTAAAATAAATTAAAGCTCTTACTGTGACAATTGCCTCTGGAAGGTCAATTAGGATGTGCAGGCCACTCTTCAGTTGCAGAGTCTTGAATATCAATGTCTCCAGCGTGGGTAGAAGTGTGCCATGGAAACAATGATCTTCTCCCTGAAGAATGTCTAAAGCAACTGTAAGTGGCTTCATGACCGTACAGTATTCCCTAATGAACTGGTGTTCTCATTCTGTGATGGCTGTCAATCCAAACTTGGATGAGATGGTGTTCAGCTCAACTATAGGAATCTCAGATATACGAGCCATGGCATCATAAAATGAGTTCCATCTTGTGGTGCATGGGACTAACAGCTTCTTAGAAATTACATCATGCACAGTCTCTGCAGCCACTGTTGACCTACTAGCCTTATTCCACAACCCTGTGCATTTTGTGGTGGCACTTCTGTAAACAAGTTTTGTTCCGGGTGTTGACAGTAACCACTTGTCAATATCAGTGCATGATACCAGGTTTAGGGTGTGTGACGCACATCTCTGCGTCGGCAACGTGATCACAGTATCATCTTCATCACCACCATCATAAACAACACGGGTCTGCAAGGCCTCACTGATGTCAGTAAACGTCACCTCATCATCCTCGTCATCATCATCCCGCTCCATCTGATACATTTTGAAGGCCTTTACAAAATTTGAGCCATTATCTGTGACTGTTGTGGTGATTTTGAATGATATCCCATATGAGGAGTAGATATGCTCAAGCTCCGTTGCAATTTTGTCGTATGTATGGCGTCCCTTGAACCTCCTGCATGCCAGGGCTGCCTTACCTCGCTCCATGCTTTGCGGATTTATCCAATGCGCCGTTACGCCTAGATTGCTCTTGTTACATGCAGTCCATATGTCTGCTGTGGTAGACACATATTCTAACTTCTCAAACGTTTGTTTGAGCTCCGCATTCATTTGAGAATATTGGGCGTCTTAATAGTTTGAAAACGTCTTTCTACACGGTAGGGATACCCCTCCTCTGACCGGTATTTTGGCAACTAGTGCCCTGAATGAGTCCGACTCAACCGTAGATAATGGCAGCATAACCTCCACTACATACCTGGCTACCAGTTTGTTCAGTTCGGTCTGAGACAAAATGTTTGGTGGGGCCTTAAAATCAAGCTTCAGTTGCTTAGGTTTTGTGGCACTGTCTCCTTCTCCTTCGGTGGTCATGGCCACTAATTTAGTGGAAGCATGCAACGTTGAAAGATGTTTCAGTAAGTTTGAATTACTTGACATTGCAGTGGATAGGCACTTTTGCCCAGGGCATAATGTGCATTTCACGATTACATTAGTAATCGACAAAGTAATGTCTATACTTCCATTTAGAGAAGGCTACTTTTGGATTATTTGGGCTCGTCGCCATACCTGTCTCTCGTTGACTGACAGGCTTGTGTTGTTCCTTGTGTGTCCTGTCTGACTATGCGTTGAGCTTTTGATGAGTCGTTCGCCGGCTCTTTTAGGTGAACGTCGGGAGCTGGCTCGCATGCTTTCGAACACCCGCCCAACTCTACCTCTGATTGGCTTACATTGAAATTTCACTCTACCTCAGCCTCAACCGTTAGTAACGGCATTACTTATAACGCCGTTATTCCCATCACTGGGTCTGGAACACACCCAGCTGCCTGTTTCATTTCTGTCCTGTCCCATGGCCTGAACACCTGTTGTATACCATCTCCCCCTGCAACCTGATAGATGGGAAACTGCTCTAAAGGCTGCACCAACATTTGTTCAATCAGTCTAACTGGCGTCTGAGCTGCATGTCCAGTGTCTCTCCTTGTAACTGGTTTTGTCAGAGGTGACAGTCCTGTCGAGTCAGTACAATGGTGTGCAATGGAGGATAGAGTGCTGCTGCTATAGGTGACTTTCTAGGTGTTAAAATGATTACATTTGTTTTTGGTTTCAGTCAGATTTGGTCCTACTACTTTCTTTAATGACTTTTATTCGATCTAAGTTTTCTACTTTTTTAAGCAAATCAAATATTTTATTGTTAATTTTACTTTTATTAGTTTATTTTTATTTTTAGGCCATGTACTCTTGTAACAGTTTTCCATATTTTGTCTTAATTGTTGTAATTGTTGAACACTTAAACTACCCCCTTCTGGAACACTTTTAGTAGAGCCTGGATATTTATTTTCCATATTTTCACATAATGCAGAACTTGGTTTAGCTTTATGTTTAGCTATATCTAAACCCATTTTAGTTTTAATTTTTAAAGGTTGGCACTTACCCGGACACAATGAGAAGTGTGGTTCGGTCTCAGGGACTCCAGGAGCAACGCCTCGGGCCGCCAGACTGGCAAGAAAGTCTCTGTCCCACCTCTTCAGAATTGATTTTAAAATTTTAGTCTTGACTTTTAGAGCTCTTCATGGACAGGCCCCCAGTACATCACTGACCTGCTGACCCCTTACTCCTCCTCCTGCGCTCTTCGATCTTCTGGTCAAAACCTTCTAACGGTCCCCAAAACCCGTTTTAAAACTCAGGGAGGCCGGTCTTTCCAAGCAGTCGCCCCCAGACTCTGCCCCTGTCACTGCGAGTGGACGCTTCTGTTGATTGTTTTAAAAAGCAGCTGAAGACACTTTGATTTAAACAAGCTTTCAGTTTATTGGGCTTTTTATGTTTTTAATATTTTGTGGTTTCAATTTTTATTCTCATAGTTTTATTGTTCTTTTAGTGCACTTTGTAAAGCACTTTGTGATTTATATCTGTGAAAGTTGCTATATAAATAAAATTTACTTACTTACTCTTCTCCACAGCCGCTGTCTGTGCTGCCGGAAGGCTTGATGAGTTGTGCGCTAGCTGGGGCTTTGAGTTTGTTGTCCAGTCCGTGGTACGATGATGCCGCGCTGAATCCCGCTTCTGATACCAATGAAAAAACATTTTTTACTCTAGCTAGTCGGTTTTTTTTATCCGGTTTTGTTCGGCCTGAAGTCAGCTCCCGCTTGACCAATGTTCTTTACCTAGCTTTGCTGGGCCCGATAGTCAGCTTTCACTAACTTATTTTTTACCCAGCATCGCTTGGCCCGATGTCAGCTCCCGCTGACTAATGAAATCATATTCAGAATATCGTCTGAAACCTGCTCCACTAAGTCAGCTCTAGAATCTGACGGTTACAGGTTCAGCTTCAAAACAACCCTAACCCTCTGATCAGAGGAAGAGAGACAAGAGGCAACACACTGGTTTGTGGTTCAGTCAGTTCTCTCTCTCAAAGCTTTATTGTTTAGGATCACAGTTATATACAGCGACAGTGTGACAAACATAGTTTAATGGTGCAACTACCAATCACAGAATACATTCAGAATGTTACCAAAAAAGGGAAAGGCACATGTGTTTCTTGTGCAACATGTCCTTCTATGGGAGAAATATAGGTTTCCCAAATGGTATGTCTAAATATAACCTTTTATGACTGGACTCACAGTCAAGCAAGAGGCACAAAGTGTTTTCCAAACTATCTACTTCAGAAGACATGTTTCAAGATTTAACCTTACAAACTAAAAGATTATTATTCCAAAATATGATTAAAATAACATTTTACTTATACCAGTATGAATAAAATATAAAAACTGAGTGAGCAAAAAGATGTGAGCTAATCTCTTAAGGCAGTTTAACAGTCTTTGATGAGGAAGCACAGGTCCTAAAACCATCTGTGTATAGCTTTGGTGCCTCTTTGTGGTGTTATCTGTCATTCTGTACAAGTCCAACAGAACATAGACCTAATCCTCCAGTGACCTGTAGCCTTCAGCTGCTCTAGAAGAAATGCTAATATAAATAGAGCAACTGAATATGTAGACACTTGCTGTGTGTGGAACAGTCTGGAGCAATTTAAAAAAGTTTAGAACAGTCTGGAACAGTTTAGAACAGTCTGGAACAGTTGTGTTTTCTCTCATGTTTCAGATGGTGGAGTATGAGAACTTCAGTCCTGGCTCTGTGTCTGAAGACTCCACTTACCAGAGCCTTAGTCCGGCCACAAGAGACCCCGACCAGGTCTACAGCCAGCTCCGCCCACAGCCTCAGGACCGAGTAACAGCTACCCCTGGTGGCCGTAAAACATAAATCAATAAAAAAGAAAAAAGTTAAAGAAGTAAATATAATGCTTTAATAAATAAAAATAAAGCTTATATTCAGATTTGTGAACTTTTATTACAACAGTTATGTGTTTAAGTTAAATGGCTCAATGTTTATTCAGAGTTCTGTCTCTGAGTTTTCAGTTGTAAATGCTCATGTGTTTTATGCTGTAGGTTTTTGTTATTGTTAATTTTTATTATTATATTGTTTATATTGTTTATAGTTGCTGGGTGCTCATAGTTCTCTACAGGTCATGTCAAATCATGTCATGTCCTCCATTTTAGTCCAAGCATGGAGTAGACATAACTAGAGACATGGTACCTTTGATATATGCATGTCTGCTTCTCTTCTTCTTGCAAGAATTAAACCTGGCCATTTGCTTTTTATAATATAATCTGTCTCCATGTCTCTCTGGATAACATAAGGATATAAAATTCTCATAACATTTGGTCCTTCGAGCCGGATCTCAATACTTGTTGTTTCTCATGCAAAGAGGTGAGCTGACGTGCACGGAAGAAATGCACAAAAAAGCATTTCTTGTAAGTCCCAAGCTGCGCTGTTAAAGCAGTACGGGCCAGACCTCCACTCTGTGTGTGTGAAACGCGATGACGAGATCTGGACTGAAAAAAGAGAAGAGCAGAGAGACGAGAGGACAGAACAGACAGTCTGGCTGCGGAACAACTGGACGATTGGACTGACAATTCAGGTAAACAGCTGTTTAATTTTTTTGTGTGTGTGTGTTTGCGAACCCCAAAACTCCCGGGAGTAGCTAGTCTGGGGTTCTTGCGGACGTTTAGCGGGCTGCATGTATTTACTTCACCATAGTTGATGTGTTTCCATGAAGTTGGCAAACGTAGGAGATCGCCAGACGCTGATAACGCTTTGTCGAAACCCTGCCTGTGTGGTTTATGGTGAGATTATAAACGAGATTTTCTGAGATTAATCTGTGTTAAAGATTGTTGTCTTGCTAGAATTAAGTTTGATAGATACTCTACATTTACATTTAGTCATTTAGCAGACGCTTTTATCCAAAGCGACTTACAAGTGAGGATAACAATGGAAGCAATTTTAACAACACAAGGTACAAAAAGCATAAGTGCACAAAAAACTAGTCAGTTTAAACCCAGCGCAGTATACAATGCTAAGGATAAGAGAATTTTTTTTAATTTTTTTTTTTTAAAGAAAGGAATCGTTAGAAAGGAAGTAGAACTCAGTGTTTGTCAGTCAGGTGTTGACGGAATAGATGTGTTTTCAGGCGTTTTTTAAAGATGGCTACAGAATCTGCTGATCTTGTAGCAGCAGTAGATCATTCCACCAATGTGGAACAGATCCAGAGAATAATAATAATAATAATAAATGTTATTTGTAATGCACTTTACATTTGGACAATCTCAAAGTGCTACAGAGCATCTAAAAAAAATCAAAGTAATTCAATATAAAAAGAAAACAGAACAACATAAGCCTAAAAAAAAAAACGTTCATTGAAAAGCTTTTATAAAAAGAAATGTTTTTAGGTTGCGTTTAAAAGCATCAGTAGTCTGTGGGGCCCTCAGGTAGTCCGGGAGGGTATTCCACAGCCTCGGAGCAGCCGATGAAAAGGCCCTATCACCCATGCTGCAAAGTTTTGTTCTGGGAATTTGGAGGATGTTTGAGTTTGCAGAACGAAGAGTGCGTGCAGAGTGTGAAAAGGTCGGGTGGGTGAGAAGTTCCTGCAGGTAGAGGGGGGCATGTCCGTGAATACACTGATGGGTGAGGAGGGAAACTTTATACTCAATTCTAAGTTTGACAGGGAGCCAGTGAAGAGATTTCAGGATGGGGGTGATGTGTTCATGCTTGCGCACCCTCATCAGGATTCTGGCAGCGCTATTTTGGATGTATTGAAGTCTCTGGATGCTTTTGCCAGAGATCCCGATGAGGAGTGCATTACAGTAGTCCAGCCTGGAAGAAACAAAGGCATGGACGAGCTTCTCTGCATCCTCCAGGCTGAGTGTTGGGCGGAGTTTGGCAATGTTCTTGAGATGGAAAATGAGGTCTTGCATAGGTGTTTAATGTGGGTGTCAAAGGTGAGATGAGGATCCATTTTAACACCCAAATTACTGACCGATGTGGAAAGAGAGATATTTTGGCCGGAAAAAGTGATGCTGGTGATGGTTGAAGTGCGGTTGATGTGGTGTACCAATTAAGATGGCATCAGTTTTAGAGCAATTTAACTGAAGGAAATTGAGCTTCATCCACATCTCTATCTCCTCCAGGCAGGTGGTCAGTGTGGATGTTGGTAGGGAGCAGAGAAAGTGGAGGTTGTACTTAAATAGCTGTGTATCATCAGCATAACAATGGAATGATATACCATGTCTACTAATGATTTTACCGAGGGGAGCATGTAAATGGAGAAAAGTGTGGACCCAGCACAGAGCCCTGAGGAACACCACAGGTGACATTATGAGTGAGTGATTCGGCTTTGCCCAGGGCAACGTACTCAGTTCTGCCAGTCAGATATGAAATGAACCAGTCGTAAACATTTTCTGAAAGTCCAATGGTGTGTTTCAGGCGGTGTAAGAGAATGTTGTGGTCTACTGTGTCAAAAGCAGCTGTTAGATCTAGCAGGATAAGGAGTGATGGGGAACCAGTATCTGCTGCCATCAGAAGGTCATTGGTGATCCTGACCAAGGCTGTTTCAGTGCTATGACCAGGGCGGAAACCCGACTGAAATTTTTCAAACAGGTTATTTTTTTTGAGGTGAGTATGAAGTTGTACTGCAACTGTTTTTTCCAAAACCTTGGATAGAAATGGTAGGTTTGAAATGGGCCTATAGTTGCAGAGAACTTCAGGGTCCATAGTTGGTTTTTTAAGTAGAGGTTTGATGACAGCTGTTTTTAATGTGGATGGGATATGACCAACCAGAAGGGATTTGTTTATTATCTTGGTGATGAGTGGAGAGACAACAGAGGTTGGCCTTCAGCAGAGTGGAAGGAAAGGATCCAGGGCACAGGTGGCGGCTTCATCTTTCTGATAACATCCTCCACTTCTTCCTGTTTGACATCAGTGAAAGAGCTGAGGGGCTGGACAATCTTCAATGCTGGTTCTTCCGTTGGAGGAGGCAGAGCAGCAGTGGTAGTGAGTTGAGAGCGGATATTATTTACTTTTTGTTTGAAAAAGGTGATAAACATATTACACCTCTCCTCAGTGGTCTCAGAGTGGGAGAGTACGGGGGGTTTTAAAAGGTGGTTTATTGTTGAAAAAAGTTGTTTTGAGTTTCCAGGATTGTTATTGATGATAGTGGAATAATACCGTGACCGCGCGTCTCTCAGAGCTTCTGCATAAGCCCTCTTTTGTTCCCTGTATGCCTGTTTGTGAACAGTCAGTCCAGAGGCCTTGAACCGCCGCTCAAGGACACGCCCAGCCGCTTTCATCTTTCGCAGCTCGCAGGTGTACCAAGGTGCTGATCGTGTGAATGAGACGGTCCTTGATATCAGAGGGGCATGGAGGTCCAGGAGACTGCTCAGGGACTGGTTATAAAAATCCACCGAGTCAGCAACGGAAACCAAGTCAGAAAGGCCAATGGAGAGAGAGGAGATATGTTGAAGGTCCTGGACCAGGACATCCGCATTGATGTTTTTCAACTTTCTGTAATAGATCTGTCTCTTTGGTTTGATGTGAGAGAAAGGAAGGGCAACTCCATTGCCACAACCTTGTGATCTGAAACTCCAAGATCATAAACCTGTAGGTTACTGATGAAAGCTGAGTTTGAAATGATTAAATCAAGTATGTGTCCCTGGAATGTGTGGGGACATCAACATGTTGTTGTAGGTTGAGAGTCTAGCAGCTGAAGAAAATCAGCAGCAAGATGGCATGAGGGGGTCAACATGAATATTTATATCTCCCATGATAATAGTATTGGCCGAGGTAGTACAAAGAGTAGTGAGGAGATCAGATATTTCGGGATAAACACAGAATTTTTCTTAGGGGCGATAAATAAGGAGAACAGTCATTGGAAAAGGAGGCTTGCATTTAAATGCTAGACACTCGCATGAAGATGTCGCAGGCAGCGTAATGCGGGACAACTCCAGGTCCTGTCGGTGAATGACAGCTAGGCCACCACCACGGCCGGTGCTGCGAGCTGCCTCCAAGTAACTGTATCCAGGGGACAGGCTTCATTTAGGCAGAGAACACCTCTGGCTGATGCCATGTTTCTGTTAAACACATGAAGTCAAGTCTTTTCTCCTAATGTGTTCTTCAATCAGTACAGATTTATTATTGATGGATTGAGTGTTAAAAAGTTCGAATTTAACCAATGACTGAGGTGAATCTCTGAACTGGACACAAAACATTAAAATCCACTCGCAGGCTGGAATCCACTTCACAAAATGTATCCAACCCAAAGTGTGGGGATCCGTGCTGAGAGAAAATGTCTCGCGATATTTCCATTGTTGGTAGTGACTGGAGCAGCAACATTCTGATGACGCGTCAAGCATGCGACAGATGACCAGAGAGAAGGAATGCTTGTAGAAGAGCTGTTTGGATGGTTATGGAAGATGAATTTTCGACCAGATGCTCTATGAATGTACCGCGGACGGCAAAGGAGTCCAAGTTCTTTGATGATGGGGATATTAAATCCAGCGAGATGTAGTCCACGAAGTTGCGAGCTGGAATAGCGGAGTGCCATTCTGATCGAGAATGTCAGCCAGACAGCGCTAGCTAGCAGACAACACCAGCACAGCAGCGAAAAAAGTAGTAAGTAGGTGCTCCTTGCAGTTATAAGCATGGTTTAAAAACAGTTTAAAAATCGCGGGCGAGCAGAGCAGAGCAGAGTGGAGAAGCGGCGAACATACAGCGCCAGCGTCCTCTCCCTCCTTGACCAAGCGACCAAGAGAAGGTACGTGAGAGTGATTTTTTTACCTTTTTGGGACGGTACCACCAGACGTTGTTCATTTGCAGAGCGCAGGGATCTGGTAGGAACGTAGGTCTGTATTAGTGAGTGAAGATATGAGGGTGCAGAACCAGTGGTGGTCTTGTTGGCCAAGAGCATAGCTTTGAACTTGATGCGGGCGTCAACCAGGAGCCAGTGTAACCTAATGAATAGAGGAGTTACGTGCGCTCTCTTCGGTTCATTAAAGACCACTCTTGCCGCTGCATTCTGGATCATCTGCAGAGGTTTGGTTGTGCAGGCAGGGAGTCCAGCCAGTAGAGCATTGCAATAATCCAGTTTGGACAAGACAAGAGCCTGGACTAGAATTTGCGTAGAGTGCTCTAATAGGAAAGGTCTAATTTTCCTAATGTTGTAGAGGATGAATCTACAGGACCGGGTGGTGCTGGCAACATGACTTGTGAAGTTTAGCTGATCATCAATTACCACTCCCAGATTTCTGGCAGTGCTGGACGGTGTAATGGTTGATGGGCCTAGTTGAATGGAGAGGTTGTGGTGGGTCTTTGGATTGGCTAGAATCACAAGCAGTTCTGGTTTTGCAAGGTTCAGCTGCAGGTGATGGTCATTCATCCAAAGTGAGATGTCACTCAGACATGCCGAAACGCGAGCAGAGACCGTCGGATCGTCAGGTTGAAATGACAGGTGGAGTTGAGTGTCGTCTGCATAGCAGTGATAGGAAAAGCCATGCTTCTGGATGACAGAGCCAAGGGATGTCATGTATATGGAAAAGAGTAGCGGTCCAAGCACTGAGCCCTGTGGCACCCCTGTATTGAGATGTTGGGACTCAGAGACCTCGTTTCTCCAGGATACTCTGAATGACCTATCCGAGAGGTAAGACTTGAACCATTGCAACGCCATTCCAGAGACACCCATCGCCCTGAGAGAAGACAGGAGGATGTGATGATTAACAGTGTCAAAAGCAGCAGACAGATCCAGTAAGATGAGTACAGATACATGAGTACAGCCTCCAAACTCATAGACCTCGGACTGAATTCATCACTCTGCGACTGGATCCTTGACTTCCTCACCGGCAGACCTCAAGTGGTGAAACTAGGCCAGTACACCTCCAGCTCCATCACCCTGAACGTAGGAGCCCCACAGGGCTGTGTCCTGAGTCCCCTGCTCTACTCTCTCTACACACACGACTGCGTGTCTTCGCACAGCTCCACATCCATTATCAAATTCACTGATGATACTGTGGTTCTGGGCCTCATTCACAACAATAATGAGACCGCATACTTGGATGAGATAGAGAAATTGACATCATGGTGCCAGGACAACTGTCTCTCTCTGAATGTGAGCAAAACTAAAGAACTGATTGTGGACTTCAGGAAGAGGCAGCAGCAGCCCTATACTCCTCTCATGATAAGCGGGACCCCCGTGGAGAGGGTGAGTAGCTTTAAGTACCTTGGTGTAAACATCTCTGAGGACCTGACTTGGACTACTCACACTCAAACACAGGTAAATAAAGCCAGGCAAAGACTGTACCATCTGCGACAGCTGAGGAAATTCAGGGTCTCACCAGCAATCCTGAAAACTTTCTATTCTGGAGCTATAGAAAGTGTATTGACTCAATGTATCTCAGTGTGGTATGGGAACAGCTCCAGTCAAGACTGCAAAGCCCTGCAGAGAGTTGTGCGCTTAGCTGTGCGCATTTCAGGGTCTGCTCTCCCCTCTCTGCAGGACATCTACCACAAACGCTGCAGAAGTAGAGCTGCAAAAATCATCAAAGACTCCACCCACCCCAGTAATCATATTTTCACTTTGCTGCCATCTGGTAAGCGCTATCGTAGCCTGATGGCAAAAACCGAGAGACTCAGGAGGAGTTTCCTCCCCCCAGGCCATCAGTCTCTTGAACTCTAAACCAGCTTTTTAACATCCTCATGCCTCTACTTAATGTTCACCTTATCTCTTTACGTTATACACCACCTCACATTGACACACTGACAGTGTCACCCTGTTTTGCACATTTGCTTCCTGCATCTTCCTGTGTATCTTAATATTTAAGACCACAGCTAAATGCATATATGCACATTGTACAGCCCTGTACATTTTAATATTTAAGTCTACAGTTTACATTCATTTACATTATTTTGCGTTCTATACCTAATTCCACAATACACATTTTTTATATTCTATTCTTATATTTTTTTATTGTTTACTTTTATTTCATTCTTACATAGCTATATTCATGTATATTTTCATCTGTGTTGTTTTCCTTAATAATTGCACTGTCCATGGAGCGGACCTGACTCACATTTCACTGCTGGTTTTATATGCTGTATATAATTTTGTATGTGATGAATAAAAATCTTAAATCTTGAGTGCAGAATCAACGTGATAGATAGAGCACCTGATTACAATAAGGGGTATGGGCACAAGAATTTATCTTAGATTAATAATCAAGTATCGTAATACGTCACAGTTGAACTGTCTGGCCGTACTAGAACTGTGTTTTTTTTAATGGTGCGTTGGACGCACAGGAAAACTCGAGTATGGACTATTATCAAGACACTTATTAACAACAAAAGTGAGATAAAGGTAGCTTCCATAAGCTATTTTTCTAGTTTGAGAAAACAGAAGCAGCGAAGAGATTTTGAAAGAAGTACACACATGTACTTCAAAATACTAATCATTTGTATTTTGTATAAATGTTTTCTGGGAGCATCTAGGTCTCGGTCTCCCTCCGCTCGGACAACAGTGCCCTCTGCAAACTTTCTCTGCACCCCACCTCCCACCTGCTCCTTTTTCGGAAAAGGAGCTGCAGACAGACCAGCATCAGCAAACACGGAAGCGGTAAGATAAACAAATTCAGACAAACTTTATTTAATATTTTGATCTATTAAGATTGACCAAAAAGGTATTTGTAAAGTGTGTTTGTAAATTGGATGAAACTTGAAATTAATATGAATGTAATGTATTTCTCTGAGGAAAAATGCACAATTGCCATGGAGACGAGGTGGAAGTGGGCGTGACAGACGAGAGGGCACTGAGAGGAGCAGGAGGAGGTCGAAACTGGGTCCAGACGAGAGACGAGGGGAGGACCTCATAACTGACTGCTTCAACTAACAGGTCAGGTACATAAACACATAAAGATACATGTAAATACAGACATATAAAGACACATACACAAACACGGACACATAAAACACACATCTACAGAGAAGGATGTGATTTTGGTTTATGAGAGAAAATAATGAGTATTCTGTTAAAGAACAGAGTTGGTTTTGTATTTTATGTGACACGTTAGTGTGAACATTAAAGGTTTGAAGAAGTTAAAGATCCAACACTTTGATCCAAAATAAAACTAGTGATTGATGTTTTGCTAAACAATTTTGTGTATCTTTTAGTATATAACTTTATAGTTGGGCCATAAGCTCACATTTAAAAGAAAACAAGGTTACCAGAATCTAAATAAAGAAAAGGAACATTTATGTATTTTTCTGGTTTGGTTTTGATGAATAATGGAGAAAGTGGATTCAAAACAAACACTGTTTGGATTCACGAGGAATGTTTAAACACAAGATAACATTCTATGCAAGTCAAGGTAACAGGGGCTCCAGGGCTCCCCCTTGCTCCAGGAGCTAAAAATGTTTTGGTTTGGGTTTTTGTTTTGTTTTTTTAGCTCCAAAGACATTGTGGGAGCCTTTACATTAAACAAACTTTTAATGTTGAAAAATGCTTAGTTAGAAATGTCAGTGACGGAGACAGACTGAACTGAACTGATGTGTTAAATAAAGTTTATGATACTTAATTATGAAAACTGTTTGACCTTCTGACAGGTCTGTTGATACGAATAAAGTCCACATTTGAGTTTAATTGAATCTATGAAACATGATTTGGTAAACTAAATAATTAAATGAATGAGATTGAATATGTTTTTTGAGAAGAAAAACTTAAAGTTTTAGTAATTGGAAAATTGAAATGAAGATAGTTTTTTTTTTGGGTACTTTATAATTAAGGTATAGTGTTATCTATACAATAAAGATTTAAACCATAATGTAAATTGGTAATCTGGTTTTGATGATTAAAAACGTATCTATTTGTTAAAACAGTTCAAACTGTTAAAACAATCTTAAAGGTTTGATTTGAAAAATTGAGAGTTAATGAGAAATAAGTAAATACAAAGATAATTGTTAAACTAACAAGGTGAATTGTTGAAGTTTAAGAGCATATGCCAATGGCTCGCTGGGTTTTAATCACTGTTTGAAGTGATTTTAAAAAAAAATTGAGTACTTGGACTAACACAAGGTCCTTTTGAACAGAATAGATTTTTTTTTTTTGTTTTTGTTTTGGTTTTGACAAAACTTTAGGTCTTTGTAACCTAAAGAAAAAGAGAAAAAAAGGTTGAGATGTTACATTTTATTGAATGAACAGTAATGATAATTACTGATTACAATTTTGGTGAATTTGAAAAAAAAGAGAGGTAAAGGGGAATTCTTTATGTGGCATCTGAATGCCAAATTAGTGGAAACATAAAAATAGTAATTGATAAAACGTTTTTATGTTACGTTTAAATTAATATGGGAAAAATACAAAAACAAACTGGTTTATTGTATTTAGCACCTGGTGGTAAAACTGAGTTTTACAGAGACAGTATAAAAAAAATCTATACTGAACAAAATCTTAAAGAAATTTTTTATGTGTGAAGATTTTAAAAGTAAATAAAGCAGAATTTGAACAGAACTTTGTTGATTTTATGTTTAGTCTTTCCTTTTAAACGACAGTCACAAAGGTGATGGTGTTTTGGAGGAAAACAGTGTGAACAGAGCAGAGGCTTTGTGGTGTGTTCAAGCAGCTGGGACATGCTGCTGTTACTGGTTTAACCCCAGAGGGGGGGGGAAATATATTTTCTTTCTAAAGAAAGTAATTTGAGGTAAATTAAACAATATTTTGAGAATATTCTAATTTAAAAGAACATGTGAAATAAATTGAGAATTGAAGGTGAATGTTTAAATGTTTGTGACAATAGATCATGAGAAACCAGTTCTGATCTAAATAAATTATTTACGTTTGCATCAACTGAGTTAAAATTTGTCAAATTGTGGAAGATACCAATTACAGTTACAGGTAAAGACCTACAACTAATGGTAACTAAAATTAAAACTGAACTAAACAAAGTTAAGTTTTAAATATAACATAAATGTCACAGGGTGCCCGACTCCTCCTCACCAAGCATTTTATGTGTCTGGGTGAACACACGGCCCCTTTAAATATTGGTGACGCACGGGGGAAACTCGTGATGGGAAACGCCCACCGCACCTGAATAATCAGGGAAGGCCAATAGGATGTGGCCCTGCCTGGCTTAAAAGGCCCAATGGAGAGACAGTAAGGGGAGCGAGAAACCAGGAGGGAGTGAGAACCCGGAAGGAACAGAGAGCAGAAAGAACGGACAGAGACAGAGAGAAAGGAACGGAGAAGGAAGGAATATTGAGCAGCACGGAGGGCTGGACCCACTGAAGGCAACGGAAAGCCAGAGAAACCGCAGGAATCCACCACATACAACGCTCACTAAACAGCTAAGTAAAGGGGAGTGCCCATAACTGTGTGGAGGTTACGCCTATCTGAGCTGTTTTTCTTACTGTTTGCCTAAGACCGCCTTCCCCTGTCCACAGCGCCATCTTCCCCCTTTGGAGAAGTGACCGGATTAGGACCTACGGAGCGGCCGGCCGTACCTGCGCGGACCAGGAAGGGATCCGGGACCTGTACAACGCCATTTCTAAACGCTAAGTGAAGGGACGTGTCCCGTGTTTTATCACATGCTGTGTGATTTTATTAGAGTATATTAGTGTGGTCGCTAAGCCGACGTTATTTGTGTGTGTTATAGTCCTGTGGCGGCGTATTGGGACTTCGGAGTCCACTGAGACCGCTGAGGGAGCGCCAGCACTCCTCTAAGCCGGCCCCGCGGCGCGGACGAGAGGCCGAGGCCTACAACGTAGAGACTGCTCTCCCCAAAAGACTGCTCTCCCCGCAGTTTTCCTGGGGCTTTCCCCTATAACTCGCGGATTGATTTGAAAGCCTGTACACTGGGCTTCTTACCATTGTTTTGTTTTATTTCTTTTTTTACCCTACATACTTTTAATAAATTCAGACTTTTAAAACTTGGAAACTCAGTCCCCTCGTGTTTCTCTGTGGTACTCTTTTGGTGATCAACGAACCTAGAGCCGAAGGCGGCGACATAAACAAAAGTGATGCTATTTGGAAAACATAAAGATGATGAATAATTAGAAATGCTAATTAATGAAATAACAATTTAAGGTGGTAATTGGAAAAAAACATTCTGTTTTGATTTTATTTTGATTTTTTTTATCTTTTATTTTATTTTGTTTAATTTTTTTTTTTTTTTTCATGGTGTTTGAGCCATGGTTGTCCCACGTCTCAAAAAGGGGGGAGAAGAAGATTTAAACCAAACTGTATTAAAGTGATGAAGGAATGCTTGGTTAACCTAATGGTTAGCATAATGCTATAACAACAGGGTTTAATGCAGTTAAAAGAGGAGTTTAAATCAAATAATGAACTAAAGAAAGCTATCAGGACTTTTCTGGAGAAGCACTGTTTAGTCTGATTAAACCTTTTCAGATTAAAGTAGATTTCCAGCAGACCATATCTGTGGAAACAGGGTTTATCTGCTGTTTCAATTTTATGGTTTGATCATTTTAAGGGCTTTTATGGTTTCGTTTGACGAACACCTAGGAGGCACTTTCTATGGGTCTATAATGTCAGAGAACGTTCTGATTTGTTTGTTTGTTCTTTATTTGGATGGAAGCCAACTACAACAAGTATACCAGTTCATAAAAGGAGTTTTGACAATTAATATAGCCACCACCAGTAAGAGCTAATATTAACAGAGTTCTTTAACATAGAACTTATATCATCTTGGTTTACACCTGTGAAGGGAAGCACACCTGTGAGCAGGGCTAGTGACGTGGGTCACATGACTTCCTGTGACATCACTCTGAACTTGACAAACGTAGAGATCAGGGACAGGTGCAGTGCAAAGCAGAAGTCTGGAGGTTTTGTGAAAGTAAGACCATTAGACCAGCGTTGCCTGCTGACCGGAAACATGCGTCCTTAAAGGATCCTCGTTTTATTTGTGTTCACATACAATGTGACGGAGAACATCGTGAGTGGAAACTCACACTTTAGGAGTCAAACAGCAGCTCCCTCAGGTTCATTTAAGAGTCAGGACTTCAACCATAACAGTGTAGTTTTCAACTCTAGAGGGTAATGCAGTCACTTCCACTGTAGCCACTATGGTTGGATTTAACACATGGGACTAAACACTTGAATTTATGCTAAAAAAGTGTTTCTTTAGTAAAGTCTAATGACAAGTGTGTTTAAAAAGAGTGTTGCTCTTATAACAACAAAACTACATGAACTTTATTATTAAAATAGTCCATTTCCTATTCGTTTAAATCTTTGCTCATTATGAAACAGATTTAACCTCTGTCTGACCATTAACACTGGTATTTCTAATACAATTTTAGCATTGCAGTAAAATATTTTTAAACACACGTAAAAAAAACTGTATGAACCACAGAATTGAGGCTGTAAAAGCTTGTTCAGTTGAAACACAATAAAAAAAAGTTCCTTCATCACAGATTTTGATAAAGATCTCAGCTTTTCTGTGATAAAACAGTAAACTGTGGTTATAGAAGAAATGCTTGGTGACTAGTAACTTTTAAATAGCACTACCCGGAGTGGTCAGTGTGTGACATGTGGATGTCAAGCCCTGGACATAATCCATCCTACTCTGGCTGTGGCTCACTTGTTTCTCGTGTTTAGTTTGGTCTCTGATATAATAAAGTCAAAGTGAAAGAGCTGTTATTGTGGAAACAGTTTTGTGGAAAGAGCAATAGGTCAGTTTCCTCTCGTTCATGTGAAACTAGGACAAGTATAGTCCAGTTAAACAGCCTGAACGATAATCTGACACGTCACATTTTAAAAAGTCCATCTTGTTCATTTGTGATTTTAAATGTCTTCCAACAGGTTTGACTGAAGTCTTCATTGGTGTCGGAGCAGTTGCCTCTCTGTTGGTGCTTCTGGTTGTGGCTGTGGCTTTATCCCGCCTCTCACTCAGAGAGGACAGGGAGGAGGGTGGAATACATTGGGGGGTCAGGACTCCCCTGCAAAAGAGATTTGTAATCTCAGTGGGACTTTCCTGGTTAAATAAAGGTTAAAAAAAAATACCAATAATCCTACAGCATCTTTTTTGCACCTGCTCCAACTCATCTGACAGGCCTTTGGTCAGCCCCCACCCACACAGGACATACTCCAGCACAGGTCGGATGAAACTCAGATAGACCTGCTTAAGGACGTCAGGTCTTTGTGCAACATTAAGGTAATGAATCCTAGGGTTTACTTTGGATTAGATTAGATTAGATTCAACTTTATTGTCATTACACAAGTACAGGTACAAGGCAACGAAATGCAGTTTAGGTCTAACCAGAAGTGCAATAGCAGCAAGTGCAATGGTTGCATACGTGCAGGCAGTGGTGGACAGTAACGAAGTAAATGTAATTCGTTACTGTACTTAAGTAGTTTTTTCCAGTATCTGTACTTTACTAAGTATTTCCATTAAGGGATACTTTTTACTTTACTTCACTACATTTCAACGTCAAATATCTTACTTTTTACTCAAGTACATTTTGCAAAATTAGTCGTTCCTTGTGTTTCCGTTAAATATTTTTGTAGAAGAAGACCTCAAAGACGCGTCTCAGTGGGAGTGTCAGAACGGCTCAATAGAAGCCTTATTCTCTACACGCGAGCTGATAAACATGAAAATGACAAATAAAAACTACACCTGTGATGAAGCTTTGGTATTAGTAATGGCTGACTCTGATTCTGAGGGAGAACATCTACCTTTAGAGTCTTTTCAGCCGAGTGAAAGTGAGAATGAGCGAGAGTGAGTGCGTGTGTAACTTGGAAAGCGGCGCCGCTGCTCGTGCCTTTCTCAGCGTCTCTCATAAAGCACACGCTGTTTTTCCCACATTTTACCAAACATCAGTGAAAGAAACGGGAGGAAAACTAGTCGTGAAGGATGTTGGAAAGGGAAGCCGTGAGCGCGTAGCACCTGCAGCTTTACCTTTAGCACCTGCAGCTTTACCTTTAGCACAGGTGATAGAAGCCGGGGCGGGTGTACTGCCGTGGCCGCGGGAGTGACAGGGATTTTGGGAATAATGCGGCTTCTATTGACAGCTGTTTGGGACAAATACGTGTTGATCCTGACACTTTACCCAGTCGAGGAGGGAGAGGCAGAGTAAACATAGTCAGCGAGACTGCACTAATCAAAGCAGCGATCGTAATAAAAGTGATGGCTGTGTGCTGTGCTTTATGAGAGGTCCCACACTCTAAAAAACTACTAACTATGCCACATGGATGGATAAGAAAAGATAAAGCAACTGCAACCACACACATACAGTACATGTGTATATTTCTTATAACTATTTGCATCGTTTTACTAGTTATGGTTTATTAGAAGTTGTAGTTATTCTTTATTTCAGAAAAAGAAAAAACTATTCTAATATGTTCATTAGTGTGTAAGTACTGAAAAAAACATAACCACCAATATATAATGTCATAGTATGCAAATTATTTGCAAATTAGATGCTTAAAATTTATTTACTTAAATACTTTGGGTCATACCTGACATTTTTCTACTTTAGAGTAGGAAACCACAGCCTTTTGAAATTTGGATCTCAAAAATCTGTATTTTTTAAATAATTCCTGGCACCTAAAGGGGGCAAGAGACTGACAAAAATTATAAGGGCATTATAGCCTAGTACTTGGATACTTAAGTACATTTGAAGGCAAATACTTTTGTACTTTTACTCAAGTGAAAGTTAAAAGGGAGTACTTTTACTTTTACTGAAGTAATATTTTACCTAGTGTATCTGTACTTTAACTCAAGTACTTGGTTTGTGTACTTCGTCCACCACTGCGTGCAGGATATGGAGATGTACAGGATTTACAGGTAATATGTACAATTAATATAAATATACAGATGGTTATTACTATAACAGGTGAGTGTGTGCCATAAATATAATTACAGGTGTCTCTTTCTATAAACAGCAATTACAGGTGAATATGTACTATAAATGTAAATGTAATATACAGATGTCTCCAACTATAAACAGAATTTTACACAATTGTATGTTAGCTTAAGGTAAGCAGTAGATTTAAGGTAGTGCAATGAGCACAGACAGTGCAAATAAGTGTGATGCGAAATGTAAACAGTTGGTAGCTAAGGTGCAGTAGTGCAAGGAGTGGATGGTGGGGGTAGAAGAGTCTATGAGGGTAGTGGGATGGTGGGGGTGGAGGAGAATCTGTGAGGGGAGTGGGATGGTGGGGGTGGGAGGAGAGTCTGTGAGGGGAGTGGGATGGTGGGTAGAAGATTCTATGAGGGTAGTGGGATGGTGGGGGTGAGAGGAGAGTCTGTGAGGGCGGTGGGATGGTGGGGGTGGGAGGACAGTCTGTGAGGGGAGTGGGATGGTAGGGGTGGTAGAAGTGTCTATGAGGGTGTTGGGATGGTGGGGGATGAGAGGAGAGTCTGTGAGGGGAGTGGGATGGTGGGTAGAAGATTCTATGAGGGTAGTGGATGGTGGGGGTGAGAGGAGAGTCTGTGAGGGCGGTGGATGGTGGGGGTGGAGGACAGTCTGTGAGGGAGTGGGATGGTAGGGGGGTAGAAGTGTCTATGAGGGTGTTGGGATGGTGGGGATGAGAGGAGAGTCTGTGAGGGGAGTGGGATGGTGTGGGTAGAAGAGTCTGAGGGTAGTGGACGGTGGGGGATGAGAGGAGAGTCTGAGAGGGGAGTGGCATGGCGGGGGAGGGGGTAGAAGAGTCTATGAGGGTAGTGGGATGGTGGGGGATGAGAGGAGAGTCTGTGAGGGGAGTGAGATGGTGGGGGTGAGAGGAGAGTCTGTGAGGGGAGGGGATGGTGGGGTGGTAGAAGGGTCTATGAGGGTAGTGGGATGGTGGGGGTGGGAGGAGAGTCTGTGAGGGGAGGATGATGGTGGGGGTAGAAGAGTCTGTGAGGGGAGGGGATGGTGGGGGATGAGAGGAGAGTCTGTGAGGAGAGTGGGATGGTGGGGTGGTAGAAGGGTCTATGAGGGTAGTGGATGGTGGGGGTGGGAGGAGAGTCTGTGAGGGGAGTGGGATGGTGGGGGTAGAAGAGTCTATGAGGGTAGTGGGATGGTGGGGATGAGAGGAGAGTCTGTGAGGGGAGTGGGATGGTGGGCGGGGTAGAATAGTCTATGAGGGTAGTGGGATGGTGGGGGTGGGAAGAGAGTCTGTGAGGGAGTGGGATGGTGGGGGTGAGAGGAGAGTCTGTGAGGGAGTGGGATGGTGGGGATGAGAGGAGAGTCTGTGAGGGAGTGGCATGGTGGGGGTGAGAGAGGAGTCTATGAGAGGAGGGGTCAGCAAGGGTTAGAGTTCAGTAAAGAGACAGCTCTGGGGAAGAAACTGTTCTTTAGTCTGCTGGTTCTAGTCCGGAGGCACCTGAAACACCTGCCGGAGGGGAGGAGGGAGAACAGTCTGTGGGCTGGGTGAGAGGAGTCTTTAAGGATGCTGCGAGCTTGACGCAGACAGCATTTCCTCTGGATGCTCTCGATGGCAGGAAGTGGAGTCCCTGTGATGCGTTGGGCAGTTTTCACCACCCGCTGCAATGCCTTGCGCTCTGCGACAGAGCAGCACCTATACAATACTGTGACACAGTTCGTCAGGATGCTTTCTCGCAGCGGTAGAAGTTCACCAGGATGGCCGAGGAGAGCTGGTTCTTCCTCAGTGTCCTCAGGAAGAAGAGGCGCTGGTGAGCCTTCTTGACCAGGCTGGAGGTGTTGGTTGTCCAGGTCATGTCACCCGAGATGTGGGTCCCCAGGAACTTGAAGCTGGAGACACGCTCAACGTCCATTCCATTGTTGTGGATGGTGTCGTGTGTGCCTCTTGACTCTTTCCTGAAGTCCACGATGAGCTACTTCATTTTGGTGGTATTGAGGAGCAGGTTATTTTTGTTGCACCATGTGGACAGGTGCTGGATCTCTTCCCTGTAGGCAGTCTCATTGTTGTTGCTGATGAGACCAATCACTGTAGTGTGGTCTGCAAACTTGACGATGGCATTAGATCCAAACACAGGCTTGCAGTCGGAGGTGAAGAGGGAGTAGAGAAATGGGCTTAGCACACAGCCCTGTGGTACACCAGTGTTAAGTGTGATGGATGTGGAGCAGGTGGATCCAGATCGGACAGGTGGGTGAGCACAGAGTGCAGTGCCATAGCGACTGCATCCTCTATGCTCCTGTTGCTGCGGTAAGCAAACTGATGCAAGTCCAATGTGGGTGGTATGGAGTCTTTTAGGTGTTCCAGGACCAGCCGCTCAAAGCACTTCATGATGATGGGTGTGAGTGCTACAGGGCGGTAGTCGTTAGGGCACCTTGGACTAGAGGGCACTGGCACAATGGAAGTGCATTTGAAGCATGTTGGTACAGCTGCTTGGGCAAGAGAGAGGTTGAAAATGTCTGTAAAAACCTCAGCGAGCTGCTCCGCACATGCCTTGAGAACACGACCAGGGATGTTGTCTGGTCCAGCAGCCTTGTGTGTGCTGATCCGGCTCAGTGCCTTGCAGACATCAGTGGATGAGAGTGTGATTGGAGGGTGGTCAACTGAGGGTTTGAGCTTGGTTGCAGTTTCCCTGTTGTCTCTTTCAAAGCGAGCATAAAAGTAATTTAGCTCATTCAGGAAGTTGACATCGGTGGCTGCAGGGGTGGAGTGGGTGGGTTTGTAGTCACTGATGGCCTGGATGCCCTGCCACATGCGTCGAGGGTCAGAGTTGGAAAAGTGTCCCTCTATCTTCAGCTTGTAGCAGTGCTTGGCCTTTTTGATGCCCCTCTTCAGGTTTGCTCTGGATGTGCTGTAGGCTTGTGCATCTCCTGATCTGAAGGCAGTATTGCGTGTCTTCAACAGGAGTCGCACTTCCTTGTTCATCCATGGCTTCTGATTTGGGTATGTGGTGATCTGTTTCTGGGTTGTAACACTGTCAATGGTGGTATTAATATAATCCAATACAGAAGAGTTGTAGCAGTTAATGTCAATGTCTGTGTGAGCACCACTGGTGGCTTGGGAAGCAAACATACTCCAGTCTGTGTGTAGAAACCTTTCCTGGAGTGTGAAATCTACCCCGCAGGCCACACCTTGATGGTCTTCACTGATGGCTTCACACGGTTGATGAGGGGTGAATATTTGGGAGTGAGGAACAAAGAGATGTGGTCTGATTGTCCCAGGTGGGGGAGAGGTGTCGCCACGTAAGCTCCAGCCATGTTTGTGTAGACATGGTCTAGGGTTTTGTTTCCTCTGGTGTGACAGGAAACATTCTGATGAAATTTGGGAAGCACAGTCTTTAAGTTAGAGTGATTAAAATCACCCGCAACAATAAACGCCGCTTCCGGGTGAAGAGTCTGTTGTTTACTGATGGCTGCATAAAGTTCTTTCATAGCAAGCTTGGCATCAGCATCCGGGGGAATATAAGCTGCAGTTATAATGGTGGAAGTGAACTCCCGCGGCAGATAGAACGGTCTACATTTAATCATGATAAACTCTAGGTTAGCTGAACAATGGCTCCCAACAACAGCAGAGTTTGTGCACCAAGCTTTGTTAATGTAAATACACAATCCACCTCCCCTTGTCTTACCGGATCCATCTATTGTTCTGTCCGCGCGGAGAGCATATATTTTATATGTGCATCCAAAGATAAATCAGAAGAGATTTTTACTCCGAGAAGTTTGAATGTGGAGACTCTTTGGATCATATGACCACTGACTTCAGGCAGAGAGGGGCAAGGGATGTTACACTCTCTCCTGGCACTTAGGACCATGTCCATAGTTTTAGATCCATTGACTGTCAGTGAGAACTCCTGACCCCACTCATCCACAGAGTCTAGTGCCTTCTGCATGAGACCAGGAAGTGTCCCCATGAGCAGCTCAGTCAGTGACAGATCGTCTGCATATTTCACAGGGATAACTGAAAATGGAAGACATGCATCCAGGCTGTTTATGCATATTACAAAGAGTAAAGGAGACAACAGCCCCCCCTGGGGGACACCTGCTGGAATGGCAAAAGGAGGTGAAGTGCAGGATCCCCACTGCTCTGTTTGTTCTCTGTCACTCAGGAAGCTTTTCAAACTGAGCCATAGAGGGCACCGCATCTGCATGTTTTACCACTACTTTAAACAACACTACTTCATAGATTTACCAACACAACTGACAAGAGAGATCTGGTGGTAGTCAGATGGGAAACTCAGCCTTGTTTTTTTGGAGACTGCCTTAACAAGAGCCTTTTTCCAAAGTGCTGGAAAGATGTTGTGTCTGATGCAAGAATTAAAAACATCACACAGGAGCCAATTATTCACAAAAGGCTTTTAGCAGCAATACTGTGGAATACGGTCAGGACCTGCTGCCTTTGATGTGTTGATATTCCGAAGTCTGTCTTTGACTTGACCAATACTCAGAGGTGGCATTACATTCTGTGCCAGCTCATGAAATACTTCCTCTTCAGATGGCAGTGTATAGTTTGACTGGCCCCACACTGAAGCTAAATGTTTAGCCAGAATGTCACATTCTAACTGATGAATACAGGGATCGTTTGTGGCTAAAGCTCGACTATCCTCCATTCCCATGAGTGCTTTGATAGACAATAGTTTAAATAGATTGAATTGTGTCGTTAAAACACTAACCTTAACTTCAGGGTCTGTGAGATCATGAATGTGGGAAAAGTCAGTAGAATTCATTAAAAGGCCTAAATGCTCCATTGTGTCTGGTGTACGTTTGCGGCAGGTGATAGTCCTAATAGGCTTTTTTAGCCACTCGCCTGCTTTCCACAATATGGTTTGGTGATCAGACGTACTGACAGGGGGCAAATGTACAGGAGAGGCATACATGGCTGGTATGTTGGTAAAAATAGAGTCAAGTTGACTGGCTTTTCTTGTAGCTCCAGACACCACTTGCCTCAGCCCATGTCTGACACAGGTAGGCTTTAGATAGACATAATTATACCGGTTAGTGTTCCCGAGAATGACAACTGCAGCTTTCTGACAGTTGCATTCAATGTCCCTAAGGCAGATATCTAAATACTGAGTGACTTGAATTTCAGATTTAGCTGTAGCAGAGGAACGTGGGGGGGATACAATACACAAGCAACAATACAACTTAACCCACGTGGAAGACAACGAGGGTGCAGCCAAATCCACAGGGCTTCATGTTGTTCATCCTCCAAATGAGTCAAATGCTTTTGAGGAAACCCATCAAAGTGTAAAGTGCAACACCACCCCCTCTGCTCCCGGCGCAGTCCGTGTGGTGTAAAGCATATCCAGGAAATGCTACAGTAGAGTCTGATATAGCATCATTGAGCCATGTTTCTGATACGGCCACAACTGCAGTGTTGTTATTGGATGCAATACTGTACAGTTCCTCAGATTTATATCTTAATGATCTCACATTAGAGAGAATCCTGGCATTGATGGTTTAGGCTTGATTGGAGCTATGTGTACGTGGACAAGGTTAGCAGAGCAAGAAGATCTTACAAAGGAACATTGTCTTCCCCCACACTGTGCCCCATAGAATATTGTCCCACACTGGCCTGGTCGATAACCAACGACAGTTTTAATGAAACGCCCAGTGCTTCTTCCAGCTCTCTTACCCCGAGGCCGAGACCTTAGTTTTAAGATGCTGTCTTGTTGGAGAGCTGCTTTAACCTCAGGTGCCAGTGGTAAAACCAGTCTACTCATGTCTTTTAGATGTTGAGGACTATATCTGAAAGTCTGTTGTGCCATGAATTGCAGAGAAGTACTCCAGTAACCTCACAAACACATGGAGGCTGTCTTCAATCCATTCAAAATCCTGTCAGATGAGTGTCCTCCGGGGAACATAATGTTCTATGTTCTTTTTTTTACAGGTGACGCAAAACCAGCCGACTCTGCTGTGAGTGATTTTTATTTCTCCATTTAAATGTTTAATATAGTTTTGTTGAAAGCTGACTTTCTGAAAGAACTAAAAGTATAAATAAAATGTGAAAACTGAGAGAGCCTGCTAGTGGCAAAAAGTCAGACAACACCTTGAGCTTTACCCTTCAGGGCTTAACACATGTTTATTATACATTGATGTGTAAACGTGTAAAAGTTATGAACAAAAGAGGGACTGAGCAAAAAGTAAAAGCCTGTGATGGATATTAGTTTATTTGGTTTAATCTTTCCTTTACATTTTCACAGATGTTGTGGTTTATTTTATTTTTTTATTTTTTCATTTTCTGCTATTCCAACCTGTTTTTCATTAGTTGAGTCCTTGTTCCTTGTTTTTACTAAACACAAGTATAACTTTTACTTTTAACACTGTGCATTTATTGTGAGGTCAAACAGAAGACACAGAGTTTATGTGGAGCAGGGTTCAGAGTAAAGCCGACTCGTGGAGTTAGGTCCAGTTCTTCTTCTGTGACTCCAGGAGGAGGACGGAAACAGAAATGTTGCATCAGAGTCACAAAGAAGATGAACAGCTCCATTCGGGCCAAACCTTCTCCAGGACAACCCTAAGACCTGAGAGAGAGAGTTAAAGTAACTCTCTTTAACACTTTTAGAGAGTAACATCAAGAGATGATTGGATTTATTTACAAACCTGCAAAAAAAGGAATCTTTCTTCACAAATTTCCCGTCTTTGTCCAGGAAGTGAGCCGGATAGAAACTATGTGGTCTTTCCCATTCAGTGTCATCGTACAGGACAGAGGTCAGCAGAGGATACACTGTGGTCCCCTGTGAACAGGAGAAGAGTGTAGAAATGCTGTAGTTTGAGTTTAAACCAAAGCCTAGAGAAACAGTCAGTATAATTCCACAGTAGAGCTACATTTGAACCTTGTCTGTTTAATAATTGAGGAATAAAACAGTTGGAATAGGATTGAGCATTAACTTAAGCTGCACATTTCCAGATCTGCTCACATGTGTAATGTTGAATGTTTGACCTTCAGACCTCACCTTCTCAATGAAGTGTCCCTGGAAGGTGATGTCCTGACTCGTTCTGTGAGGAAGGGCCATTGGGACGACGTTTGAGACTCTTTGTGTTTCGTGGATAACAACGTCAGTGAACGGCAGCTCTTTTCTGGCGTCGAGCTGAACCTGTCGACTCTCTATCACTCGGTTTATCTCCTCGTGGACCTGGTCTGAGAGACGACATCAGATTAAACCAGATGCAAACACACACTAACGCATGCGGCAATTGGAAAGCATTCAGTGAGTCCATCATCTGACAGAGCTGAAAGTAGAACTGCTGGAGTCTGGTGCCATTCACACTTCAAATCTGCATTTTAAATTTAGTTAGATTTATGTCTAAGTTTACACATTTAATATGTAATGTGCAAAATGCCCTAAATGACTGTGTTCTCTATATTTGACAGCAACACAAACATTATCATTAAAACTTCTTTGTTTGTGTTTACAGCTCTGAAAAAAATAAGAGACCACTGCCAGTAAAGCCAGAATTGAACCCTTCTTTTTCTCACTCAAAACTTTCCTTTTCAACTTTTATGGCATGGTCAATAGTTATATTTTTGATTCCAATTACTTTTGAGGTACTACTAGCACTGTTTTTTCCATCCAGCTGGTCCTACTGCAAGAGGATGACCACAGAAGTGTTCTTTTATACTTTTCCTTATTAAATAAGATTTGGTTCAGGTGATATATCTAATCAGTAGAATGAGGTGTGCCTGTGTTGGATTCAACAGACATTGGAATGGAATGGCTTCCAAACTTGTAAAGATGCTGATTTTAGAAAAAAATTGCAGTTGTCTCTTCATTTTTTCCAGAGCTGTATTTAACATAAAAAGAGCCGGTGGTGGAGGAGTGGGGGGGCAGTGTAGTGTTTCTGATCAACACTGAACTCAAAGCCAATCTGGTGTCTGTCCACAGCTGACAGGTGGACATTTCCCATCATGCACCAAGCCGTGCAGCCTCTCGGAGGTTTCCGTTACCGGCGCATAGCTTACGTCAGAGCGAGTTGGACACAAACCTGAGCGGTGTGCCGAGCAGAGGTTTAGCTCAAGTCCAATGCACCTAGTCTGGTCTTTCTTGGTTTGATTTCCAGAAGGCGTAACTTACAGCCAATCAGAATTCAGGAACAGTACCAACTAATTAGAAAAACAGACAAGCAATCAGAAAAATAGAGCAACGCTTAAAGCCCGTCCCATTTTAAAAGGGAGGTTACAATGGGCGCAGAGGCTCAGGCGATAGAGCGGCCGTCCTATACCCGGGAGGTTGGCGGTTCAATTCCCGCTCTCCCCAGTTCGTACTGTCCTTGTGTCATTGGGCAATGGTAGAGGCACATTTTAGAATTAAAATAAATCACTACCTTTAAAATTCTTGAAGATTCAACAACTGCAACAAAAAACTTAAATGTTAAAATGCCTTTATTGTCTTCAGTAAATGTTCCCAAACTGGGGTCTGGAGGCCCCTGGTGGACTACAAAGGTACTGCATTATTAAAAATTTGCTTGAATTAAAATGTGGGTTAAAAGATAAAACAATGTTGGACAGATTTTAATATATTTTGCCCATTTTCTTTTTCATATTTGGGTTGGATACTGTAAAATTTCTGGCCCATAATAAATCTGCTCTAACCAGGGCACTATTGTCTCTTCAGTTCTTCTCTGTGGTGTTTAAATAATATCATTAAACCTGTTTTTGAATAACATTTTCAGAGAAATCTTCTTGTATTTTGATTACAGTGAAAATCTTTAGAGAGACTTTGGGAATGGGCTGGTCCAGGGCAGGGTCACAATGGACACTAACAAACTATCATCTCCATTGTTTGGCCTTAAGCCTGCATCAGGGAGGCTAACGACGTCCAGTTTAACCACACACTTAAAGTAACACTGTGTAACGTTTAGACAGTATCACTGTGTAATTTTAAATTCCAAAATTATACATTCTCGTTTTGAAGAGACCTCACACTCAGCCGCTCAAACACAAGGAACAGAAACAGTGTTGCTTTAAAATATAAAACAATGTATAATACAGTACACAGCTATAATCTATAGGAAGACAGTAAGATCCAAGTGCTCATTGAGTCCAGGGAGTTTTGTAGTTTGTAGTTGATGTTTCCAAAAGCATTTTCTTTATTTTAGTTTTTGTAATCTGTTCCTTTTTGTCTTGTTCCAGGGCTCTGTGTCTGAAGACTCCACTTACCAGAGCCTCTGTCCGGCCACAAGGGACCCAGACCAGGTCTACAGCCAGCTCTGCCCACAGCCTCAGGACCGAGTAACAGCTCATACAGAACTCTGCTGGTCAGAGAGGGTAAGACATAAACTCAAACTTAATGACGAGTAACACTTACGTAATGTTGTAAAAGATAGAGATGTTAAAAACCCTTTTGAGAGATTGGACAGACCCTAAAACCTGGAACATCTCTGGGTCCGCTGTAGCAGAGTGAGGCTGCTCTCCAGAGAGACCTGATATAATCTGTAGAATCTATAGAGACCAGATCCTGCCACTAGAGCGCAGCGTTGTCCAAGAAAATGAGAAGAAAGGTTTTAGAAATGTGATGTAAAACATTTATGTGCATGTTTGTGGCTTTAGTCTGGACAAGAACAAGAGGAAACAAAGTAAATATAATTAGAAAATGTAGGATCAGTTATTCTACCAACATAATACATTTTGTTCAGATAATTAAAGATCTGGGTTAGTGTTTTTTGCTTCGTCTTTTTAATACGTTATATTATATTTCACTCGCTTTTTTCAAACAGACCCTGAAAAGTAAGACCGCTTCCATTATTTCTCGATCGGACTGGCCTCTGACGCCAAAAACGAAAGCCCTCAGGATCTGTCCCAGTGAGACTCGAGACTGAATCAATGAAGCCGGACACTTTTGGTGAATGTCTCAGTTTCTCAGGGAGACTTTTGAAGATTAGGATGTGTCCAGAGAATGAGTCAGAAGTTTTATATGTCTCAGAAAAAATGTGTTTCTATCAATTTGTAAAAAAGAGAAATAATGAACCAATGAAATATGGCTAGAGTTATTTCTACCGAAAATCTAAAATATCTTCTGTAGAACTTCGTAAAGTCCAAGATTTATTCATATTTTGATTCAAGAGTGAAAGATTTATATAGTGTTCATGAAGTTAAATGAATGCTTTGTTTCTAATGTGTTACCTCCAGTCTTTATTACTTCACTGTTTTTGGGATTACTTACTTTTTTCACTTTTGTATTTAGTTTGACAATTTAATGATTAAGGCTTATTGTAACAGAATCATCTGAAAAAAATGAAACATTAAGCCTGTCGGGACCTACTGTCGGGACCTACTGTCAGGACCTACTGTCCTGAACAGGCCAGAGGACTCCTAATGCAGACTCCACGAAGGCAGATGTTTCACAAGGTTTATTTTCAGGCAAAGATACAGAATTGAATCCAAAAGACGAGGTTGAAAACAAGGCTCAGGTCAGAACACACTATAAATCCAAAACACCAGACACGAGGAATACACTAGAAGTACAAGACACTTAAACACAAGGAAAACTGAGCAGCGAACTCACAACAAGGAGTGAAGACAAACTGACCACGAACAGAGGAAACACACAGACTAAAAAGGAAACACAACGAGGCACAGGTGGAACACATTAGGGGCGGAGCAGGTAATCACAAAGGAGGGAAAGACACAAGGACAGGAAGTCCATCTGAAATAACAGACAGGGGTCTGACACTTCACAATAAGACACAGGAACTTAAATACACAACATAAACAGACTGACTAACACTGAACACGAGGTTGGGACATGACAAAGACTTCCTCTGGGATTTTAATAGATGAGAATGATCCGCCCACAGCAGGAGTTTGTCCAATCACAGCTCACTTCTGGAAAAAAGAAGTGCTCTCATTGGTCGACACTGATGTCAACAACAAAATAAACCAGGAAATGTGTTTCTGTTGAGTCTTATTTTACTGAAAAACAGAAAAACAACTTAAACTCAGATAAATGTTGGTAAAGCTTTGACTCAATGTTGAACGAGACAGAGATAATTACAGGAGCTCTACAGTCTAACGTAAACTCAGACATAAAAGTTTCAGCTCAGATCTAAACCTGGGTTTAATGTAATGTTTTAGTGTTTTGTGGAAAATTGCTCCAGTTTGACCTTTTTTTAATGAAAGAAGCAGAAAAGGTTAGTACACAGCTGTTGGGAGAGAGAGAGGTGAGGCTGAGGGAGGGACGAGAAAAGAAAATCAGGAAGTGGAGCTTTAATGTTGATGCTTATGCTTTATGTTTTTATCAATGATTTAGATTTGATTCAAATCAATTTGCAGTAGTTTCACAAAAATAACATGATGCATAATAAATACATGTGTGTTTTTGTCCTTCATTTCATCAGGACAGTTAAAGGCCACGTCCAACAATATAAAAATGTCACATATTTGTTTGACTCTGGTGTGTTTCCTGTGATCAGTGTTAATGACATCATTATTTTGATCAAAAGCTCTCGTCTGTCTTCAGTTTTATTTTTTGCCAAAAGTAACTAATGTTATTTTCTTTTACTTCTTTTATGTTTTGACCAAACGGTCACTTCCTGTCACCTTTGACCTTATCAGCCGCACAACGTCTGAATGTCCTACAGAACAGACTTTTATTAATCATTCATGTTCACAACTTGAGCATTTATGAGATCCTAAAGGGTTTTCTCTTTGATCGATTCTGAACTGCAGTTTCACAGGAAATATTTTTTTAACACACGACCAAAAGTGGAAGTGTGTTTGAACAGAGGCTTTAGTGGGTGATGTGTGAGTTGAACCACAAAGAGGAAGAGCCTTCGTCTTGTTCTGTCACAAAGAAAAGTCTCTCAGAACAAGAGCAGCTACAAACAATAAACTAAATATGGTTTTAAAGTTAGTCCTGTTTGTGAATCTGTGTCTGCTGCAGTTTAAAGGTAAGTGTCGTTTTCTTCATCTGCTTTTATGTCATGTTTTAGCTGTTCTCATCAGATATCTGTGGACTTCTAAATAACACATTTGTATTATTAATGATTAAAATAAACATTATATTTGTATTTAATGTGAAATAAGACAGAAGGGTCTTGATTACACTGTACATGAGACAACTATTAAAATATTAAACAGAAATCAGGAAGCTGAAACCTGCTCATAGTCTCATAACACAGCTGTATAAACTCAGTTTAAAGTTATGACATCCACATGTGATGGAAGTGACTGAGCATTGGTTCTTTGCAGGAGTCAGTCCAAAGACAGTCTTCATCTATCGTTTCTCCAGAGCTGGACAAGACTCCACACTGCCCTGTGACAGATTAAAACATCATGGTCCAAGTTGTTCCAGTGTCGACTGGTTTTTCAATAATAATCTGGATCATTCTATAACCGAGATCAGTGAAGGGAAGGTTGAGGAGAACAGTCCCAGATCCTCCAGACTGAGACTGAACACTGACTGCTCTCTGATCGTTCACAACGTCACTGATGAAGACTCTGGGTTATTTGTCTGTCGTCCTTCGAGGAGGAATGATGAGGACACATTTGTGTATCTGAGTGTTCTCACTGGTGAGTCCCATTTCTACATTTACTCTAGTATCTATCAACTGTCGTTGTGTCCTTGGGCAAGACACTTAACCCACCTAGGCGCAAAATGGCTGCCACGTCTCTGTCAGTCTGCCCCAGGGCATCTGTGGCTACAGTTGTAGCTTACCATCACCAGTGTGTGACTGTGTATGAATGAATAATGGACGGACCGTAAGCGCTTTGAGTCCCTTGGTCCCTCGGGAGTAAAGCGCAATATAAATCCAATCCATTATTATTATTATTATTATTATACTTTGTGTCTTTTCACAAAACACATCAGAACTTCATCTTGTGTAAAAACTAAACCTGGTTGTGTTTAAATTATTTAGATTTGTAACAATATTCTGACATTTAAAGCAGTCCTGATTTAAATGATGTCCCGGGACGAGGACTTACCTCCAGAGATCAGTGAATGAGGCTCTAACACACGACACATATAATAAAGAAAACATGTCGATACACTGAACCCTAAAGAGTCAGTGACTGTGATTGGACCAGGTTGATCTGGTCTCATAGTTGTTACCTTGAAAGTGTCGTGACTCCTGATGTGAGAGTCGTTAAAGGTGCATTACAGAAGTTTTAAAGGTTCAAAGAACAATTTTTGTAACTCCTACATGCCTCAGCTAAACCCTGATGTGCAGAATGAGCTGATCTGAATTCTCTGTGGTTGCCTCTGTAAACATGTGCAGTCAATTAAATGAGAAGTGTTCAGGAACAAAACTCCTGTTGTTTCAGTGAACGTGACGTAAAGCACGTGCACGCTTTACCTGGTTCTGACTTCCTGATTTTCCACCAAAACTAAACTAAGCAACGCTAATGTTAAAGTTGAAAATGAATCCTGTGAACACGAGTAACAGACAGATCTCCAGTGAACCTGAAACACTGACAGACTCTGAGTAAAAACAAGAAAAGAAAGGTTTTATCAAGTGCCACCAAAAAAGCTAAATTGGAGTCCGACCGGCGTCTGAATAAGACGAGAGTCAAATCAGATCTGAGATCAGCTTTGGGGATAAAACAGACTCTGAGCTGGCTTTCCTTTCATTGAAAAGGTAAGACATCATTACAGACCATGTATAATATATTGTGGTGTTTTGTTTTCAGTTTTCTAAAGCTAAATCACGTTGCAGTTCAGGCAGGTGCACCACGCTGACTGAGCCCTGTTGGTCGGGCTGGTCCTGGTGTGGCACATCCTGTGGAGCTTGTCACTGATGTGTTCCACAAGGTTTAGGAACAGTGCAGCTGTTTTAGTTGACCAAATAAAAATGAAGTGCTCCAACATTTGTGCAAAGACTTGATAAAATAACAGTAAAAGTAACAGGTGTAAGTTACCGTTAACGTCAGAGGTGGCACACTAATACAAACACTCTGGATCTTCTGTAATGCACCTTCAAGTAAACAGTTTGACTCTAGAACAACAACAACACCTGAATGAAACAGTGTCACTAATGACTCTCCTGAGTCTTTAACGACTCTCACATCAGGAGTCACACTGTCCTTTCAGAGTTAACGACTATGAGACCAGAACAGCCTGGTCCATTCAGGTTTAGTTTCAGGTCAAGCCCCTCCCTCTAGAGATAAAGCTCAGCTCTCTTACAGTTGATCTCAGAATTAATAAAGTCTCTTGGAATTAAAAAAAACAAGGTGTCTTCACTTTTAAAACTCAGACTAGAGTCCTTTACAATAACTTTATAATTTCTATAAACTTTAAACATATTTTTAGTGAGTATTAGTTTACTTTTTACTTAAACTATTTAATCTGATGGAAAAGACAAAAAAAAAGGACTGTGTTGGCAAACTGGAAATTTAGTGAAAAATGAAAAAATATAAAAGTAATGTAAAAGTCTGTGGAAATAACATTTTGTCATGTTTTGAAAAATATAGAGATTTGATTTTAAAACTTTATTATTTTTGTCAAATGTCTAATAAACTGTCTCTCTTAGTCTCTCCAGCTCCACCAAGTCTCAATCCAAATCAAGATGGAAGCATCACATTCAGCTGCACTCTGTCGAGATACAAGGTCCAGTCTTGTCGACAGAACAGTTTCCTCTGGTTGGACCAAACAGGAACAGTTCTGTCTGGAGCTAGAATAACTCAGAATAAGTGTGTCTCTCTCCTGACTGTGGAGCGTCAGAGTGAACACAGGAAATACACCTGTCAATATGTCGACAAGAGGAATACAGTCCAGATCTCTGCAGACTACACACCTGAGGTCAGAAGAACAGGAGAGAGAGGAAATACAGGCGAGACACAAACACACTCATTACATTTACATGACACTGAAGAAATTCACATCATTGCCTTGGTTTGACTAAAACTCAACTTCTAAAGCATGTAAACATCTGAGTCGGACTGAATTTGAATTAGAACTGTTTTTCATTGAGCAAACACAGCTGGGATGATGTGGTTCTTACTGGAGCCACATGTGAACGCTTTAGTGGGACTGGAGCTGGATCTGACCTCTGACCTGCTCCACAGTTTAGTGCACAGAGCCGACAGAGTGTAACCGAAGGAACCAATGAGAAAAAGACAACTCAGTTTTAGACTACAGACTGTTTTAATGCTACAATGCTGCTTTGTTTGATGTTGTTTTTGTGTCTCATGGAGGAAAAAGTGTAGCTGAGGCTGGTCTATTTTATTTCTGGAGTCCCTGGAGGAAACCTACACAAGGAGGATAAGCTCCAAACAGAAAGGCCCTGCCATAGTCAGAGTTTGAACACAGGGCCTTCTTGATGAGGCAGGGGTGCTAAGTCCTCTGCCACCGTTCTGCCCAAATAATATTATCATAGACTGGACCAGACCTCAACCATAACACATCATTTAGACTAAGTTTCAACAACCTTCAAAAACAATGGGCAAACATTTAGCCATATTTCATCAATGTTTCAAAATCTAAGTGCTGTCAGTGATTGGAGCAGGACAGGTTTGTTTTGTGCTTTACATTTCTATAGTTAGACTTTATTTAATGCTACAGGCTCTCTGTAAAACATTTGACTGAGAGGTTTCCAGGTTGTTGTCCTCTTGTTTCTGTCTTTATTTAGATTTTGATTTAAATCATTTCACAATTACATAATCGACAGAACATTTTAAATACAACCTCAGTATTTTATATTTTTACAAATGACACTGATCCAGGACCATCCACAGCACAATCCCACTGATCTTATATCAGTCTCACTCTTTTGCTCTGTTACTAGTTTCCTCTTTTATTCTTTCAACAGTCACCGCTGCTGTCATCATTTTTTTTCACTTTTTTTCATCAACTTCCTTTTTCCTCTGAACTCATGAGCCACACTGCAACATACACACCATATTATTCTCAAAACTCATGAAAAAGAAGGACAAATATAAGCTGAAAGTGTGTTGATGGTTGCTTTGACTTTATTTGATGGTTTTCCACTCTTTGTCTTTATCTCTGGTGTTGGTTTGGGTCTGAACAGTGCATCTCTGGAACAGAAGTGGGTGGTGCTGACGTTTGTTCATTTAGAGTCGAAGCACAAAGAGGAAGAGCTGTTGCATCAGTGCAGTCACAAATGTTAGGACTGGCTCAGGGGCCGTCACCTGCAAAAAGGGAGGAGCAAGAGATACAGCAGAGCAAAGCCACCAACAAGGCCCCCGCTGTAACCCCCCCACCACCACCATAAAGGCTTTAAACCTCTCAAAATGCCCTTTGACCAACAAAATACCAGACAAACTTTACCTTCCTTTCAGAAGATCAGTAAACGGAACAACCACAGTGGAAAGATTTGGGCAGAAACAACGATAATAACCAACCATTCCTTTTGTAATTCTTTTTTCATCAACAGCGGAGGGTACACATAAAAAACACAGACCTTACCGTGAACTGGTCTCACAGCGTCTGGCCCACCACGCGACCCAAGTAGAAAACAGTGTCCTTCATGAACTCACACTTTAAATGACCAAAAACAGCTTTAACTCACTGAAGATGTTCCTCCCACTTATCCAAATACACCACCAGGTGCTCAGCATGACTTTTATTCCCATCACACCTTCCTTTTCTGATGAACTCATTTTAACTCTCTCCAGCTCCTGTCTAACTCTCTCATTCTCCTGTTCAGATGAACACTACTAAGACTCTAAACGCCAAACTCAAACATCTTCTCAAATAGCCTTTTTTTGTATCTTTATTATGAACTTAATAGTACTCTGAAATCAAAATTAAATGTTTCTTTAAACAAAAATCGAAGCCATTTTCACATTGTGACTCAATAAAATCTTTAACCTCCTCATCCATGATGAACAGAATTACAAACAGAGACAGAAGCTGAAGTAACAGTTTGTGATGCACTCCTCAAAAGAACAGAATATTCCACTGACGACCGAACCAACACTTACTAACTCACCCTGTCTTCTGTGAGAACCTGACGATGGATTTGAAGCATTTAGACACCGATGTCACCAGCACGCTGGCATCTGAGTCACAGAGAGGTGTCGGCCCGGAATCAAACACACAACCTTCTTGCTTGTTGCTGTGCACCCCCCACTCCCTTTATGTGATGCTGAAATTTGATCTGTTGTTTGTCGAATTAAAGACAAGAACAAAGCTAGTTAACAAGGTTCAAGTAAAAGCATCTGGACTGAGTTTTCAAGGTGAAGACGTTTAGTTTCTAATTCCAAGAGACTTTGTCAATTCTGAGATCAACTGGTGAGAGAGCTGAGCTTTAACTCTAGAGGGAGGAGTTTAACCCGAAACCAAACCTGATGGACCAGACTGTTCTGGTCTCATGTTCGTTCGCTCTGAAAGGGAAGTGTGACTCCTGATGTGAGAGTCGTTAAGGCTCAGGAGAGTCGTTAGTGACACTGCTCCATTCAGGTGCTGTGTTTGTTGTTCTAGGGTGCAACTCTTTTGTTTTAGGTTTCAACACACTGTTATAAATACTAGGCAACATGAATCTAGAGATATAAGCTCAGCTCTCTCACCAGTTGATCTCAGAATTGACAAAGTCTCTTGGAATTAGAGACGAAACGTCTTCACCTTGAAAACTGAGTCCAGATGCTTTTACTTCAATCTTGTTTTCAAGATGTCCTGGATGACTAAGAACCTTCACAGACAACATAGCTAGTTATTTTTGAAAGGTTTCAATTAAGTTTGTGTCAAAAAAAAAAAAGTGTTTGGACTATATTGACATTTTTAGTTTTTTAAATTTAACGTGTAGCCAGGAATGTCTCACTGAGATTATAAATGTCACGTCCAGAAAATGAATGAATGAATGAATGAAAAGGTAAAATGAAAAACTAAAGTTATCTATATACATATTTGCAAAGTAAAGGAGGGAGAATAAAAACAAAAACAGGCCCAGATAATGTGGTTCTGTCCTGCTCAGAGGTCGCGCTAGACTTTCTCACTCTCTGTCATTTTGACGGACGGAGTCGTAAAATTTCCGTCCTCGTCAATCATTACCTGTCATTTTTAATTTTCATACTTTAATAATACTTATAATGGCTTTTTGTTTTACTCACGTTTCAGGAAATTTCAAGAAGAGCATAGAGGACAGATTATTTGTTTTATTTTAGTACAACAAATAACGTTACACAAAAAGTGAAAGGACATTTTGTGATTGAACTCTAGAGTACGCAGTATATTATACAAAATGATTCCGACAAAAATGAACTGAACTTAATTCCATCGCTGTTGTTGTGCCCCCCCGACAAGTCCGATACTTGTGTTAGTTTTTCTACAGATGTCACAGAACATTTTTCCTCCTTCTCACCTCAGCCACGTAAACTCCTGTTCCCACTGAACACAGAAGTCCCGTAATATCTGTTGGTGACATCTCAGTGTTCTCCGTTTGTCTTTATTCACCCTCCACTGCATCATGTCCTCTTTTTTTCACCTTTATTTACAATATGAGAACTTTTTGGTGGTTTGAAAAAACTACTCACGCTCAGCTGCCGTAACCTTTTTGCAACTGAATGCAGCGTGACAAAGACAAAACAATTCAAGATAATTGCTGATTGATATGTACATTCGCCACCAACTGGTCAGGAGTAGGAATTACAATAGATCATCCGCAGAATAATCCGTCAAAATGAAGGATGGCATTCAGATTTTTCCGTCCCTGCTAAAAAAAACAAAAAACGTCAATGACGGGAAATATTCGGTTAATGTGACCTCTGGTCCTGCTCCACAGTTTGTTCAGAGCAAAACAGACGTGAATAAATTACAAATGTATCCAGAGCTTAGAACGAGACCAATACATTTTTAAACTGTGTCAAAGACAAAGTCAGGACTCGACCTCAACCATAACAGTGTAGTTTTCAACTCTGGAGGTTAATGCAGTCACTTCCACTGTAGCCACTTTGGTTGGATTTAACACATGGGACTAAACACTTTAATTCTAGAGTTTTTCTGAATTCAATTTAAATTTGTGCTGCTGCGATAAAAAAAGTGTCTCTTTAGTAAAGTTTAAAGACAAGTGTATTTTAAAAGAGTGTTGTTTTGTTTAACAACAAAACTACATATTATTAAAATAGTCAAAACAATAGAAAAAACAACATGGCCTATATTATTAACAGTTTCATATTTATTAAAACCTATACTAACTCCTTTTGAAGCAAAACCTTTGTCTGGTTTGATCTTTGTTTAAACGTAAAATTAGGTAAAAAGACAATATTTAGTGAAAAACAATGACATTTTCAACACAGCTTAAGCATCACAGTAATAACTTTTTAAACACATAAAAAACTCTATGAACTACAGAATAGGGTCTGTAAAATAGTGATGGGATTTATGGCTCTTTGAGGGGATCCGGATCTTCGCGATCCGTTCCTTTCAAAGAGCCGTTCAAAAGAACTCTTGGCTCTTTTTAAATATTTAGTCAGTTTTAAGAAGCCAGCTTGGGGGCATCTCAGTTTATCCTGGAAATAATCACTGGGAGGAATGATGAGATGAGATTTGTAGTCAAATAATTCAAACTCAGATATCACACACCAATATCTGAGTTTGAATTATTCTGAAATATTGATTATTACCTCATTTGTCATGTGTGGACTATATTCCATAGGGTTGCACAAATCCCTCTGCTTAGACAGTGACGTCACTATTTTGGATTTACATTTAGTACAGTGTGTGTGTGTGTGTGTGTGTGTGTGTGTGTGTGTAAAGCTACGTTGACTTGTGTTATTCATACAATACCTTCTCACAAATAAACATCAAAAACAAAGCTGGCTGCAATGAATTTCTGTGCAAAACAGCTTTTACTACAAACACTTCCACACAAGAACATTATCACACAAGAACATTTCGATAGAAAACAAAAAATATTTAAAGTAGATAAAATAGAATAAATAAAATGGAAATGTCTACATACTAAATACTATTACTACTGTAAACTTTGCAAATAGGACATCAGCCCCTTCAAGTCAATGAACCATAACAAAGTGGGCTGCAATGAAGTACTCACGTGAAGGATGCGTGCACAACTAATAACTAATATCATCACGCTGTAAAGTGTCGGCCTGCGCTGGGTGCGCCCCTCCCCTATAACTGTTCTGTCTCGCGGAGGAGCTCATTTGTGTGCATCTGTGTGAGACACGCATAGGAAAAAAGAACGACAGAAAGAACGGCTCCCCTCCAGCCGCGACTCGGCTCCCATCGTTCATTTTTATGAGCCGTTCAAAAGAATCGGTTCGTTCGCGAACGTCACAACTCTACTGTAAAAGCTTGTTCAGTAAAAACACAGTAAAAGCACAATTAAAAATGTTACATGTGCAAGAAGTTCCTCTAATCCTACTTCATCACAGTTTTTGATAAAGATCTCAGCTTTTTTGTGATAAAACAGTAAACTGTGGTTATAGAAGAAATGCTTGGTGACTAGTAACTTTTAAATAGCACTACCCGGAGTGGTCAGTGTGTGACATGTGGATGTCAAGCCCTGGACATAATCCATCCTACTCTGGCTGTGGCTAACTTGTTTATCGTGTTTTGTTTGGTCTCTGATATAATAAAGTCAAAGTGAAAGAGCTGTTATTGTGGAAACAGTTTTGTGGAAAGAGCAATAGGTCAGTTTGCTCTCGTTCATGTAAAACTAGGACAAGTATAGTCCAGTTAAACAGCCTGAACAAGAATCTGACACGTCACATTTTAAAAAGACACTTTAAAGTCCATCTTGTTCATTTGTGATTTTAAATGTCTTCAACAGGTTTGACTGAAGTCTTCATCGGTGTCGGAGCAGTGGCCTCTCTGTTGGTGCTTCTGGTTGTAGCTGCTGTGGTGTTTTTCAAAATAAGAGCCAAGAGGAGCGCTGCAGAAACGACTGAAGACACTGAAGGTATGAAATGTTCCATATCTGCTGTCACTAAATCATCGTTGGTAAAGAACTTTGACTGGACTGTGCTCTGATTAGTTTCTCAGACGAGTCACTGATAATTATCTTTTGACTCATCTGTACAACATAATGATGCAGTTTTTTGCACCAGGATTATTTGAGCCACATGAGAAACTGCTTTTGTAAAGTCAAAAACACTATTAACATTATCTGTGTTTTAAAGACAGTATTTGACTTTTAATGTTCTATGTTCTTTCTTTTACAGGTGACGCAAAACCAGCCGACTCTGCTGTGAGTGATTTTTATTTCTCCATTTAAATGTTTAATATAGTTTTGTTGAAAGCTGACTTTCTGAAACAACTGAAAGTATAAATAAAATGTGAAAACTGAGAGAGCCTGCTAGTGGCAAAAAGTCAGACAGCACCTTGAGCTTTACCCTTCAGAGTTTAACACATGTTTATTATACATTGATGTGTATAACTTATATTGTTTTGTGTTCAGGTCGATTTTGAGAACAATGTGACCTACGCAAGGATAAACCATCAAAAAGTATCTAAGAAAAAAATGGTAAGTGTGTGTGCTAATCTCTTCAGGCAGTTTATCAGTCTTTGATGAGGAAGCACAGGTCCTAAAACCATCTGTGTCTATCTCTGGCGCCTCCTTGTGGTGTTATCTGTCGTTCTGTCCAAGTCCAACAGAACATAGACCTAATCCTCCAGTGACCTGTAGCCTTCAGCTGCTCTAGAAGAAATGCTAATATAAATAGAGCAACTGAATATTTAGACTCTTGCTAATGTTCTCTACCCACTCACTGACAGCACACACAGTCAGTCACTATTTACCAAAAGCATCTTGTTTTTACAGAAATATTCATTTTTGGTGACTAATATCCTTTTTATTTATTCAAAATGTTTTGTGGATTTTGACTTAAAATCTCCATTAGCTGGATTTTCTTTATTTGTCCCTGTCTCAGACTCCACTCTCCCCCAACAGCAGCCGAGGGACTTCTCCTGCTTCTCTTTATTTCAAACATTTTAAATGGACCAATCTTTCCTTCACAAAATACTAATAAATGACACCAAACTGAAGTTTAGAGTTTAGCATTAGTTATAATAATGTGTATAATAATGCTGTAATAATGTGAAAAGTAAAAAAGTACACATTATATTGTTCTGTTCTAACAAGACACACACATGTGATAAAGTGACAGATGTAATGTATGTTTCCAGCTTCTGTCACACTTCCATGTCCTCATGTGTTGTTTGGTTTAAAGCAGGTGGTGATGGAGGAGGACACGGTGGCGTACTCTGCAGTGAACATAAAGACAGCACCAGACTCCAGCTCCATCTACAGCACCGTCAACAAAACTAAAGTGTGAACAGAAAACCTTCCATTATGTGTTTGTTCTACACAGCTTCACAAACAAAGGAATTCAGCAAAGTCCACCGACTTCTGTTTCAAACTAAAACACACAAAACATCACTATTGTCAATCTTTCTGTTACAATAATAATACATTTTATTTTTATAGTGCTTTTAAAGACACTCAAAGACACTGTACAAAAGGTAAAACTAATGAAGATAAAACAGAACAAGACAATTTAAAACAGAAGCAGGAGAAGGCTTGGTCCTTCAGGGGAGGGGCAGGGGGGGCAGGTTATGGAGAGCTCTGAAGGTGATGAGGAGGACTTTGAACTGGATACATTGGGGGGGGGGGAGTCAGTGTAGTTTTTGTGTGTGTGTTTTTTGTTTTGTTTAAAAAAATGTAAATACCATGTATGATGTTTTAAATAAACTGTGTTCAACAAGTGCAACAAAAAACACAAAAAAACAAGGCACTCTCTGTAAAGGTTAAAATGCCTTTATTGTCTTCAGTAAATGTTCCCAAATTGGGGTCTGGAGGCCCCTGGTGGGCCACAAAGGTACTGCAGGGGGCCATCAGAGGTTGTATATATCAAGTACATAATAAAACTCAGAGGTTGTATATATCAAGTACATAATAAAACATTTGCTTGAATTAAAATGTGGGTTAAAAGATAAAACAATGTTGGACAGATGTTAATATATTTAGCCAATTTTCTTTTTCATATTTGAGTTGGATACTGTAAAATTTCTGTTCCATAATAAATCTGCTCTAACCAGGGCACTATTGTCTCTTCAGTTCTTCTCTGTGCTGTTTAAATATTATCATTAAACCTGTTTGACTCAACTTTAATTAAGTTCAGTGAACTGATTCTAGGCCTATTTAGTTTAACATTATTCGTATTTTATTTATATTTCTTTGTCTTTTAAGTCTTCTTTTAACACAGTGTTCTTGTGGATTTGTGTCTTCCTTGGTCCTTCAGTCAGTTTCACTTGACCTTTGACATTCACTCCATTGTCCTGTGACCCTGCTGACCTCTCTCTACCTTTGGGTGTCTGTCTGTTGCAGGTCGTGACTCTGATGCAGCATTTCTGTTTCCGTCCTCCTCCTGGAGTCACAGAAGAAGAACTGGACCTAACTCCAGGCGCTTTATCCCACTGACCTTCACATCATAAACTCTGACAGACCCTCATCAGGCTGTCCTATTAACTCAACATTTAACAAGCTCAAGTGTTAATATCCTTTTAAGTAAGTAAAGAAAAACTAGAAAAACTGTTTATTCAATTAGCTGTGATTGTGAAACTGTCTAAAACAAGACTTTATTCTGTTTTGGACCAATCACATGCTTCTCTTTAACAAAATGGGCCTGATAACACAGACACATGTTTGTTCCAGCTCTGGTTACGTCTGATTTGACTTTTTAATACAAATAAAAGCTCTGCTGTTGTTGCTGGGGTAATGGGACAGAAAAGAAGACCCTTTATGTTATATTAACAAGACAAATATGTGATAAAGTGAAACAAAGTAAATGTTTCCAACCACAGTGTTCACAGATAAACCTGTAAAATAAGGTACGTGGTAGATTTATTTGTCGTAAGAAATAGTTTTCAGTGAGAAAAACACACAACACAATAAAATCATTCCCTCTTAATGACACAGAAATATAAAACATAGTACAAGAGCCTAAGTCAATTTAAATCCACTGTACTAAATAAAAACAGGAATTCAGCAGGTCCTACCATCCCTTCTTCATTTACTCTAAAACCAGTCCATTAACAGGAAAAATATAAGAAAGTTCTGCTTAATCATTGCTTTAAATGTTGACCTACCCCAGCACAACTGTAAATACTGATGGGTTCAAATGTATTTTAATGTTTAATTAACATTAAAGACACTACAATCATTTAAACTCACACAATGGCATTATATCGACTAAAAATGAAAATAGTGAACAAATGGGACATTTTGACCATTTTATGTGAATGAATGTCGATGACGGCGTGCTGTCAGTGAATGAGTTTGAGAACATTAGTGAGTGGCTCCATATTCAGCTACAAAACAATAGAGTTCTACACTCGTAGTTTTAGGAGCAGCACTAAAGCCACTAAACCTACATTAAACACAGACACAGACACTAAACAAATGCATGTTAGGTAAAATGTACACAGAGAACACGTCTGGCCAATAACAATTATTAATAATACATCTCATGTCCTGCATGTCCCTCTGGAAAAAATACAGAGCCACTAAATGTAGAACCAATAGATTTATTCCAACGTCACTGCTGAGACAGACAAAAACTTTAAGAGCACTTTATTTTAATTTTCATACATCATAATATTAAGAGGTATACTGTTTATATCACTGCATTTATGATGAAATTGTGCATGTTTCCTGTGATTTTCTCATGTCTGTTGTATTTATTGTTAATGTTTGCAGCTGCATCTTGTCACATGTGAGCGTAATAGCTTCTTAAATCATTTTGGTCCATCTGCTAATGACAAACAACATCAGTGGAATATTGATGCTTTAAACGTCAAGACATGTTTTTCATGTTTTATTGGATGTTTATCAGTTTGAACTTTCCTGTCTCACTATATGAGCTTTCTGCAACAACTGAAAAATAAAGTGTTTAAGTAGTTATTCATTTACAAGTAAAGATTTATGCAAAGTGTCTCAAAAGTAGTAAACACTTTTGTTGATAAAGACTGAGAACAAGACAATTTAAAACAGACCTGTTCTGTACTGCTCCTTCAGACGAGGCATCACCCAGAACATAAATGAACACCCAGCTCTGTTCATGACTCTCACACTTAAATCAAAGTGTGGAGTTGGTTTTGTGGACAAATTAAATGTTTTTAACCTTTTTTCACGACAGACTTGGATTTACTCAGATCAGCTGTTGTGTCAAAACCTCAGAAGAACAGCACTGAAGGACAATTCTAATCTAAGGTCCATTAAAAGTTTTGCATTGACTTTTAATGAGTTCCTACAAAGAGTTTATAATGTGGGATAAATTATTGTGATATTTGTTCAAAGTGATATTTTTCTATCAGGGTTGTGGATATAAACCTGTAAAACATTATGAACAAAAGAGGAACTGAGCAAAAGTAAAAGCCTGTGATGGATGTTAGTTTATTTGGTTTAGTCTTTCCTTTCATTTTCACAGATTGAATACTGGTTTAAAATTGTTATCGTAAATTTTAGAATCTGCTGTATCGTGACACTATTGTCAGACACTGATCAGAAATCACATGCATTTTAAATATTATCATTAACCTGTTTTTCATTAGTTACAATGCATCTTTTCCCTTGTTCTCACAAACTCTATAACTTTTACATTTACTTTTAACACTGTGCATTTATTGTGAGGTTAAACAGAAGACACAGATTCTGTAGAGACCAGAAGTTCAGTGCCACTCTGTGTCATGTGTTCAGAAAATGACAGAAATGAGCGAAAGGTTTTGTGTGATGTTAAACTAAATATGGTCATGTTCCTGTTTTAGTCTGGACAAGAATAAGAGGAAACAAAGTAAATATAGTTAGAAAATGTAGGATCAGTTATTCTACCAACATTTTAATACATTTTGTTCAGATAATTGAAGATCTGGGTTTGTGTTTTTTATTTTCTTTGTCTCGTTATATTATATTTGTGCTCCTTGGACTTGGTCATGAGCAAATAAAATAAAATAAATGAAAAGCCTCACTGAAGGAAGCATGCTTTTCTTTCTTCATTTCTAGTATTGTTCTTCACAGAATAAGTTCCTAAATATCAAGTGCTCTGTTAAAATGGAGGACTTAAACTGAAAATGAAAGCTTAGAAAATGATAAATAACAGAAGACAATGCTGGCAGTGATTTCTTTAAGAAAGCTAGGCTTCCCTTATAATGTCTAAAATTAATGGTCAAATATGTACTATTGTATTAACATTTTATTGACTAAAAATCGTTGACGTTCATCTCAAAGGCGAGTTCTGTTCAGAATCAGTTACATATAGCAGGTCGTGACTCGATTTCCTTCTCATACACTCCGCAGCGTCACAGTGCATTTACAGAAGAAGCCCAGCGTCCATTGACTTCAATGGGAGCGCTTTATCAGCGCATCATAAACTAGGCGGTCTTGGATAAGGCTGTCCTTATGTCAACATTTAACAAGCTCAAGTGACTCTGGGACTGAATAAAGAGTAAGTAAGGACTAGAGCTTCAATGCGTGATGATTGGAGGGTCCTGTCGAAGACTGCATCTCCTTTTGACTGACAGCGATTGCTGTACTATAAGGAGCCTGATAACACAGACACATTACGCTCAGTCCCATCGCGATTTCTCAGTTCAGTCGAAATAAAAACTGCTGCAACCTCTTTCTTTGATATTTGGGACAGAAAGAATTGCTTGATTTTCATCATACATTTAATGAAAATATACACCACATTCCTAAATGTTTCAGTTTCAGTTTAATATATATTTTTTTAGATCGTTCATTTATTCCTTCCTTCATTCATTCAATCATTCAGTGAGAAAAACACACAACACAATGAAAATCATTCCCTCTTAATGGCAGACAGTGCTAAATATAAACATAGTACAAGACCTGAGTCCATTTGAAATCCACTGTACTAAATAAAACCAGAATTAAACAGCAGGAGCAGGTCCTACACCTAAGATAGATTTAGTACAAAAGATTAACAGGAAAAATAAGAAAGTTCTTTTAATCTCCTGGTATGACAAAGTTGACCTACCCAGCACAACTGTAAGTGCTGTGACAAATAAAATGTACTGCTGGCCATGCCTCTTGATGAAACCATCTCACGGATGTGTTGTTTGGTCAAAGGTGGGGTTTGGAGCAAAGATTGTATAATAATATTTGGAGATCTGTCTAACATTGACAGGGCATACAAAATGAGCTTCCCCTCTCTGACAGACCAGTAGCCGCCACTGAATGCTGGAGCTAAAAGGCTTGTTTCAAACGTAATGAGAAAGAAGTTCACTTGTTTTTTTCAAACAGACCTCGAAAAGTCCTCTTCCCTTATTTCTCGATTGGACTGGCCTCTGACGCCAAAAACTAAAGCCCTCAGGATCTGTCCCAGTGAGACTCGAGACTGAATCAATGAAGCCGGACACTTTTGGTGAATGTCTCAGTTCCTCAGAGAGACTTTTGAAGATTAGGATGTGTCCAGAGAATGAGTCAGAAGTTTTATATGTCTCAGAAAAAAATGTGTTCCTATCAGTTTGTAAAAAAGAGAAATAATAAACCAATGAAATATGGCTGGAGTTATTCCTACAGAAAATAATATCTTCTGTAGCACTTCATAAAGGCCAAGATTTACTTATGAACAATGTTCATGAAGTTAAATGAATGCTTTGGTTCAAATGTGTTGCCTCCAGTTACTTCACTGTTACATGTGGATTACTTAGCTTTTTCACTCTTGTCCATCTAGTTTGACAAACAACATCAGTGGAATTTGATGCTTTAAAATGATCCTAGGAGCTAGGTTGTCATGTTTTTATTGGTATGTTCTAAGGCAAACAGGTTTAGGTTTGAGGGCCAGACAAAGAGCGGTTCAGAACCCTTTATGCAACAAAAAAATAAGGACCGTAGTTATTCATTGCCCGGTAAAGATTTATGCGCAAAGTGCCCACCCTTTTGAAACACTTGGGGCTGCATCTGACGTCTGGTGGCGGGTCTTTCCCCACGGGGCCCAGGCTCAGCCCAGAAGGGCGGCGTGGGGCCGACCTCCCATGAGCCCAACACCTGCGTAAACCGTGAGGCGGTGCAAAGTGGATTGGGTGGCATACAGAACTCTGCTGGCAGAGGCCTCGGTAAGACCCAATCCCGGACACGGAATCTGGCGCTTACATGGAATGTCACCTCGCTGGCAGAAGGAGCCTGAGCTTGTGCGGGAGGTTGAGAGATGCCGACAGACCTAAAACTCGCACAGCTCTGGGCTCTGGAACCCAAATCCTCGAGATGCTGGACTCTCCACTGCTCTGGAGTTGCCTGCGGCGAGAGGCAGCGGGCTGGTGTGGGCTTGCTCATAGCCCCCAGCTTAGCCACCATGTGTTGGAGTTCAAGGTGAGCAGAGGTTTTGAAGTCTGAGATAGTCTTTAACTGTTGTTTGTGGTTTTACGGGCCAAATGGCAGTGCAGAATAAGGCCTTCTTGGAGTCTCTGGGAGTTAGAAAATGCTCCGACGTCATTCTACTACTACCAACAGACAGTGACACCTGGAGGCGTGATTGGGATAAGCGGAGATCTGGGTTAAGTGGTGTTCTGTTATTGGACTTCTGTGCTAGCAACAGTTTGTCATGAGCAAAAATAAAATAAATGGGTGTCCATCAGTGACCAGGACACCTAGGAGATCGATGATCTTTGTAGTTTTTCATCTGACCTCCGGCCGTATGTTTCCTAAAATCAAGTGCTCTGAAAATGAGAGCTTAAACTGTCAAAACTGATCACCACCTGGTGGTGAGTTGGATGATGGCAGAGAAATGCTGGAGCTAGACTTGTTTCAGGCCCAAGCGTGCTGAGAAGGTCTGTTCTTTCAAACAGAGCCCCTGTCAGAAAGTCCTTTCTCCACTTTCTCGGCAGAGCTTCGCCAGATCGAGGGAGGTTGGAGACATTGAGTCTGAGTGGACCATGTTTTCCACCTCCATTGTCGAGGCCACTCAAAGCTGTGGCCGTAAAGTCTCGGACACCTGTCGTGCTCAACCCCGAACCCGTGGTGGACACCGGAGTAAGGGATGTGTCAGAGAACTGAAGAAGGAGACCTACCGAGCCTGGTTGGCCCGTGGACTCCTGAGAAAAAGCGGACTGCAGCCGGGTGTTATATCGGCCTCGAAGAAATTCTGGCAAACTGTCCAGCACATCAGGAGGAATGCCCTGCACTGTTTACAGTGGAGGTGGGAACCTGCTGACTTCAACTGGGGATATTGTTGTACGGTGGAAGGATTCATATATTCTCCTCAAAAGTTAAGATTCAAACAGTGTTTACTGAAGCAGAGGCTTTGCTCGGAGGTGGACTCGTTGCCTCACCCATCTTTATTAGTCACTGATTGGGAAGCTCCATCAGTGGCACCGCTTATCCGGGTGGATGAGATCGCCTGAGTACCTCAAGTCTCTGGATGTTGTAGGGCTGTCTTGGTTGACCTCCTACCAGCTCTTGCGTGATACGGGGACAGTACCTCTGGACTGGCAGACCGGGGTGGTGGTCCCACCAGCGTTTCAGGGACCGGAGGTGTGTTCAACTACAGAGACACACTCCTCAGCCTCCCGGGAAAGTCTATGCCAGGGTACTGGAGGAGAATGACCGATAGTTGAACCTCGGATTCAGGAGGAACAGCGGCTCTACTTTCTCCTCCCGGTCGTGGAACACTGGACCAGCTCTATCCTCTCCAGGGTGCTGGAGGGTATATGGGAGTTTGCCCAACCAGTCCACATGTGTTTTGTGGATCTGGAGAAGGCATGACTGTGTCCTCGTGCGTGTGAGGTGCTCTGGGACTATGATCGGGGCTTTGATACAGCTGTCAGGTCCTTCACCACAACAGAGCAGGTACATCGACCATCACTGCAGAAGCTGCGGCAGTAAGTCAGACCTGTTCCCAGTGCATGTTGGACTCGTGAACAAGACTGCCCAAGATACCTGTTCATTATCTTTATGGACAGGATTTCTCCACCCAACCTGAAGGGAAGCCAGGTTTGGGGACCACAGGAACCTTGGTCTCTGCTTTTTGGAGATGATGTTGTCATCTGTTGGCTCCATCAAGCCAGGACCTGAAGGTCCTGAGAGCCAACAGGTTCTCATCGGAAAAGCAGTGGCTTGTCCTTCAGGTTGGTGGAGAGATCCTCCTCAAGTGGAGCTTTCAAGTATCCTGTCTTGTTCACGAGTGAACAGGAGGGAATGTAAAGATTGACAGGCGGATCGGTGCAGCTTCTGCAGTGATGCGGTCGATGTACCAGGTCTGTCGTGGTGAAGAAGGAGCTGAGCTGTAAGGCAAAGCTCGATTTACAGTCACGTTCCTCACCTATGGTCATGAGCTTTGGGTCATGACCGAGGACAAGATCCCGGATACAATGCCTTCTCCAGATGGGCTTTCACATGGGGGTGGACTGGTTGGGCAAAGGTGAGGAGCCCTCCAGCACCCTGGGAGGAGCTCAAAGTAGAGCCAGCTGCTCCTCCGCCCGAGAGGAGCCAGCTGAGGTGGCTCGGGCATCTGTTTCAGATCCTCCTGGAGGCCTCCTAGGTAGGTGTTCGGGCATGTCCCACCGTGGAGACCCGGAAGACCTAAGACACGCTGGAGGGACTATGTCTCTCGGCTGGTCACACGCCTCGGTATCCCCGGAAGAGCTGTAAGAGGTGTCTGCCAGAGAGGAAGTCTGGGCGTCTCTGCTTGCAGAGGCGTGCCCAAGACAGCCCCACCTCAGTAAGCGGTAGAAGATGGATGGATGGATGGATGGATGGATATTTAGTTACAGACAGTTTAATGACTAAAGCTTATTGTAACAGAATCATCTGAAAAAAATAAGACCTTAAGCCTTTCGGGACCTACTGTCGGGACCTACCGTCAGGACCTACTATCGGGACCTACTGTCGGGACCTACCGTCGGGACCTACTGCCGGGACCTACTGTCGGGTCATACTGTCAGGACCTACTGTCGGGACCTACCGTCGGAACCTACCGTCGGGACCTACTGTCGGGACCTACTGTCGAGACCTACTGTCGGGACCTTCTGTCGGGACCTACCGTTGGGACCTACCGTCGGGACCTACTGTCGGGACCTACTGTCAGGACCTACTACCGGGACCTGCCGTCAGGACCTACCTTCGGGACCTACTGTCGGGACCAGGCCAGAGGACTCCTAATGCAGACACTATGAAGGCAGATGTTTCACGAGGTTTATTTTCAGGCAAAGATACAGAATCAAATCCAAAAGACGAGGTTGAAAACAAGGCTCAGGTCAGAACACACAATAATTCCAAAACACCAGACACGAGGAATACACTAGAAGTACTAGACACTTAAACACAAGGAAAACTGAGCAGCGAACTCACAACAAGGAGTGAAGACAAACTGACCACGAACAGAGGAAACACACAGACTATAAAGGAAACACAACGAGGCACAGATGGAACACATTAGGGGCGGAGCAGGTAATCACAAAGGAGGGAAAGACACAAGGACAGGAAGTCCATCTGAAATAACAGACAGGGGTCTGACACTTCACAATAAGACACAGGAACTTAAATAACCTAAATAAACAGACAGACTGACACTGAACACGAGGTTGGGACATGACAAAGACTTCCTCTGGGATTTTAATAGAGAATGATCCGCCCACAGCAGGAGTTTGTCCAATCACAGCTCACTTCAGGAAAAAAGAAGCGCTCTCATTGGTCAACACTGATGTCAACAACAAAATAAACCAGGAAATGTGTTTCTGTTGTGTCTTATTTAACTGAAAAACAGAAAAACAACTTAAACTCAGATAAATGTTGGTAAAGCTTTGACTCAATGTTGAACGAGACAGAGATAATTACAGGAGCTCTACAGTCTAACGTAAACTCAGACATAAAAGTTTCAGCTCAGATCTAAACCTGGGTTTAATCTAATGTTTTAGTGTTTTGTGGAAATTTGCTTCAGTTTGAACTTTTTTTAATGAAAGAAGCAGAAAAGGTTAGTACACAGCTGTTGGGAGAGAGAGAGGTGAGGCTGAGGGAGGGACGAGAAAAGAAAACCAGGAAGTGGAGCTTTAATGTTGATGCTTAAGCTTTATGTTTTTATCAATGATTTAGATTTGATTCAAATAAATTTGCAGTAGTTTCACAAAATAACATGATGCATAATAAATACATGTATGTGTTGTCCTTCATTTCATCAGGACAGTTAAAGGCCAGCCAACAAAATAAAAATGTCACATATTTGTTTGACTCTGGTGTGTTTCCTGTGATCAGTGTTAATGACATCATTATTTTGATCAAAAGCTCTTGTCTGTCTTCAGTTTTATTTTTTGCCCAAAGTAACTGTTTTTTTCTTTTACTTCTTTTATGTTTTGACCAAACGGCCACTTCCTGTCACCTTTGACCTCATCAGCCGCACAACGTCTGAATGTCCTACAGAACAGACTTTTATTAATCATTCATGTTCACAAACTGAGCATTTATGAGATCCTAAAGGGTTTTCTCTTTGATCGATTCTGAACTGCAGATTCACAGGAAATGTTTTTTTAACACACGACCAAAAGTGGAAGTGTGTTTGAACAGAGGCTTTAGTGGGTGATGGGTGAGTTGAACCACAAAGAGGAAGAGCCTTCGTCTTGTTCTGTCACAAAGAAAAGTCTCTCAGAACAAGAGCAGCTACAAACAATAAACTAAATATGGTTTTAAAGTTAGTCCTGTTTGTGAATCTGTGTCTGCTGCAGTTTAAAGGTAAGTGTTGTTTTCTTCATCTGCTTTTATTTCGTGTTTTAGCTGTTCTCATCAGATATCTGTGGACTTCTAAATAACACATTTGTATTATTAATGATTAAAATAAACATTATATTTGTATTTAATGTGAAATAAGACAGAAGGGTCTTGATTACACTGTACATGAGACAACTATTAAACAGAAATCAGGAAGCTGAAACCTGCTCATAGTCTCATAACACAGCTGTATAAACTCAGTTTAAAGTTATGACATCCACATGTGATGGAAGTGACTGAGCATTGGTTCTTTGCAGGAGTCAGTCCAGAGACAGTCTCCATCGATAGTTTCTCCAGAGCTGGACAAGACTCCACACTGCCCTGTGACAGATTTAAACATCAGGGTCCAAGTTGTTCCAGTGTCGTCTGGATTTACAATAAACACAGCTCAAGCTCTTTAATCGAGGTCAGAAAAGGGAAGGTTGAGGAGAACAGTCCCAGATCCTCCAGACTGAGACTGAACACTGACTGCTCTCTGATCGTTCACAACGTCACTGATGAACTGATGAGGACACACAGGTGTCTCTGAGTGTTCTCACTGGTGAGTCCCATTTCTACATTTACTCTAGTATCTATCAAGTATTATACTTTGTGTCTTTTCACAAAACACATCAGAACTTCATCTTGTGTAAAAACTAAACATGGTTGTGTTTAAATTATTTAGATTTGTAACAATATTCTGACATGTAAAGCAGTCCTGATTTAAATGATGTCGAGGACTTACCTCCAGAGATCAGTGAATGAGGCTCTAACACACGACGACACACATAATAAAGAAAACATGCCGATACACTGAACCCTAAAGAGTCAGTAACTGTGATTGGACCAGGTTGATCTGGTCTCATAGTTGTTACCTTGAAAGTGTCGTGTGACTCTGATGTGAGAGTCGTTAAGGTGCATTACAGAAGTTTTAAAGGTTCAAAGAACAGTTTTTGTATCTCATACATGCCTCAGCTAAACCCTGATGTGCAGAATGAGCTGATCTGAATTCTCTGTGGTTGCCTCTGTAAACATGTGCAGTCAATTAAATGAGAAGTGTTCAGGAACAAAACTCCTGCTGTTTCAGTGAACGCGACGTAAAGCACGTGCACGTTTACCTGGTTCTGACTTCCTGATTTTCCACCAAAACTAAACTAAGCAACGCTAATGTTAAAGTTGAAAATGAATCCTGTGAACACGAGTAACAGACAGATCTCCAGTGAACCTGAAACACTGACAGACTCTGAGTCAAAACAAGAAAAGAGAGGTTTTATCAAGTGCCACGCTAAATTGAGTCCGACCGGCGTCCGAATAAGACGAGAGTCAAATCAGATCTGAGATCTGCTTTGGGGATAAAAACAGACTCTGAGCTGGCTTTCCTTTCATTGAAAAGGTAAGACATCATTACAGACCATGTATAATATATTGTGGTGTTTTGTTTTCAGTTTTCTAAAGCTAAATCACGTTGCAGTTCAGGCAGGTGCACCACGCTGACTGAGCCCTGTTGGAGTCTTTTGCAATAATTTTTACAACCTTTAAACATATTTTTTGTCAGTTTTAGTTTACTTTAAAATATTTAATCTGATGAAAAAACCACAAAACAGACACAAACAAAAAGGCTAACTGTAAATAATGTGTCAGAAAAAGAAAAAAAAAAGTTTAAAAAAATTATAATTCGACTTTTTGGAAATATTTTTTGATTTGATTTTAAAACTTTATTATTTTTGTCAAATGTCTAATAAACTGTCTCTCTTAGTCTCTCCAGCTCCACCAAGTCACGATGGAAGCGTCACATTCAGCTGCACTCTGTCGAGATACAGGAGCCAGTTTTGTCGACAGAACAGTCTCCTCTGGTTGGACCAAACAGGAACAGTTCTGTCTGGAGCTAGAATAACTCAGAATAAGTGTGTCTCTCTCCTGACTGTGGAGCGTCAGAGTGAACACAGGAAATACACCTGTCAATATGTCGACGAGAGGAATACAGTCCAGATCTCTGCAGACTACACACCTGAGGTCAGAAGAACAGGAGAGAGAGGAAATACAGGCGAGACACAAACACACTCATTACATTTACATGACACTGAAGAAATTCACATCATTGCCTTGGTTTGACTAAAACTCAACTTCTAAAGCATGTAAACATCTGAGTCGGACTGAATTTGAATTAGAACTGTTTTTCATTGAGCAAACACAGCTGGGATGATGTGGTTCTTACTGAGCCACATGTGAACGCTTTAGTGGGACTGGAGCTGAACCTGACCTCTGACCCGCTCCACAGTTTAGTGCACAGAGCCGACAGAGTGTAACCGAAGGAACCAATGAGAAAAAGACAACTCAGTTTTAGACTACAGACTGTTTTAATGCTACAATGCTGCTTTGTTTGATGTTGTTTTTGTGTCTCATGGAGGAAAAAGTGTAGGTGAGGCTGGTCTATTTTAGACGAGTTAAAGGATCCTGAATCAAAAACACTGTCCTTGAGTGTAACCCAGCATTTACTCAATAAACTTTAACAGAGTCAAAGTCAACACCTCAAGTTGTTGAAAAACTCTGAATGGAAGTTGAGGGAGAGAGACAAAATATGTTTTAAAACTTTATTTATTTATTTATTTATTCATCTTTGTCCCATTAGTGGTTGTGGGACTGGAGCCTATCCCAGCAGCTTTGGGGGGGTACAGTCTGGACAATGGGCTGTTTGTCGCAGGGTTAACACTTAGAGACAGACACTGACAAAGGACGTTCACTCACTAGGACCAGTTTATATATTAACCTATACGTGTGTGTCTTTGGACGGTGGGAGGAGCCAGAGAGAATCCTCAGTAACACAAGGAGGACTCCTCACAGAGAGGTGTCAACCCGGAATCAAACCCACAACCTTCTTGCTTGTTGCTGTGCACCCCCCACTCCCTTTATGTGATGCTGAAATTTCATCTGTTATTCGTCAAATTAAAGACAAGAACAAAGTAAATCGCAAACATTTAGCCATATTTCATCAATGTTTCAAAATCTAAGTGCTGTCAGTGATTGGAGCAGGACAGGTTTGTTTTGTGCTTTACATTTCTATAGTTAGACTTTATTTAATGCTACAGGCTCTCTGTAAAACATTTGACTGAGAGGTTTCCAGGTTGTTGTCCTCTTGTTTCTGTCTTTATTCAGTTTTTGATTTAAGTCATTTCACATTTACATAATCGACAGAACATTTTAAATACAACCTCAGTATTTCATATTTTTACAAATGACACTGAACCAGGACCATCCACAGCACAATCCCACTGATCTTATATCAGTCTCACTCTTTTGCTCTGTTACTAGTTTTCTCTTTTATTATTTCAACAGTCACCACTGCTGTCATCACTTTTTTTTTTTTTTTAAGCAAATGTGCAACTTCCTTTTTCCTCTGAACTCATCAGCCACACTGCAACATACACACCATATTATTCTCAAAACTCATGAAGAAGAAGGACAAATATAAGCTGAAAGTGTGTTGATGGTTGCTCTGACTTTGATGGTTTTCCACTCTTTGTCTTTATCTCTGGTGTTGGTTTGGGTCTGAACAGTGCATCTCTGGAACAGAAGTGGGTGGTGCTGACGTTTGTTCATTTAGAGTCGAAGCACAAAGAGGAAGAGCTGTTGCATCAGTGCAGTCACAAATGTTACGACTGGCTCAAAGTCACAACAAACAACCAGACCAATTTAAAATGCTCAAAGAGTATATTTATTAAATATAAATAAATGTAAACCCAACTAAAGGTTAAAAAAGTGCATGGTCTGTGAAACAAAAGACAACCTAAATGTGCAAAATGAGGAGTTGACGTCGCGTAGAGTCTGGACAAACCAAGGAGCAGCCTTTATACCACGTGGTGCCAGGGCCACAGCAGCACGCAGCAGGAGGAGGAGGAGGAGGAGGAGGAGAGGCAGCGTTCAGGGACCGTCACCTGAACAGAGGAGGAGCAAGAGAGGCAGAGCAAAGCCACCAACAAGGCTCCCGCTATAACACCCCCCCCCCATTCCACACACACCCTTAAGGCCAGTACACACCGGGACGAATATCGGCGCGCGTTATTCGCCAGCGTTTTTCAACGCATTTTTTGTGTTCACACCCAAGCGATTTTCGCTGACGATGAGCCGAGTGAACATGCAAATTCATTCCCTGACATTAGATGGCGCTTAATGTAAAACAGAAATACACATTTGCTGTGCAATACTACTCCATAATAGTTCTCTTTATCAAGATTTTTGTAATCGCTGTCGCGTTTGTCATATAGTTCTTTGTGTTCCGAAACCAACGAGACCAGCAGCTCTACATTCATCTTGCCTTGCAAGACGCTACTTGGCGATATCTTCTTAGCCACTGCAGTGTGCTCGGCAAGACTGTTTTGTGTTTGAGCGGCCCCAAGTTGTGTTTTACTGTAACTTCAGAAGCTCCAGACACGTGAGCAAAAGCGCCAATCTCATTGGTCGATAGTTTTTAACGCCAGCGGTCAAACCAAAAAAACGAACCCGAGGCGTTTTAAAAAAAAATGACGCTTTTATGCGTGGCGTTTTTTGCGTTGGTGTGCACACTCACATTTGTTTAGTCATGAGGCTTTAAACGCCGGCAAATATCGCGCGCGAAATTCGTCCCGGTGTGAACGGGCCTTTAGGGGATAACACTTTATTATTTAATTGTCACACATCTGGTGGATATTATCAAAGTAGTTTGGTCACAACAGATAAAACCAGTAAGAATCAAGACACGTTAGTTAGTGGACACTGGACAATGGGTCTGACACCACAGTGTCCCGGCCGATGTGTTGAAGGTCAAGAGTGTAAACCTGGAGGTAAAGAGCCCAACGCTTCAGCCTCTGGTTTGTGGTCTGTAAGCCGCTGAGGAGCTGAGAGGGTTATGGTCAGAATACACAACCACATCTGACATAAACGTTGAAGTGCTGTAGGCCCCAGACTAACACCAATGTTTCTCTCAATAACTGAATAGTTTTCTTGAAAACAATTACATTTCATTTAAAAAAAAAAAAACTAAAAATGGAAACTGGTGTTTTTTACACCGTTGTTATCAGTCTGAAGCAGCACTGTCCCAGCCCCCACAAGGCTGACATCAACCTTCAGAACAAGTTCTCGGTCCCATCGAAGAGCGGCAAGGAAAGGAGAATTTGAAATAAGGGCTTTAACTTTCTCAAAATGCCCTTTGACCAACAGAAGACCAGACAAACTTTACCTTCACTTTCAGAAGATCAGTAAACGGAACAACCACAGTGGAAAGATTTGGGCAGAAACAACGGTAATAACCAACCATTTCTAAGAAACACATTGATTCTTTTTTTCGTTAAAGGGGAGGGTACACATCAATCACACAGACCTTAAGGTGAACTGGTGGTGCTGACGTTTGTTCATTTAGAGTCGAAGCACAAAGTGGAAGAGCTGTTGCATCAGTACAGTCACAAAGAAAATCCTCTGAGAACAAGAGCTGACACAGAGAATAAACTAAACATGACTTTAATTAAAAGAATCCTTTTGGTTTATGTCTGTCTGCTTCAGTTTAAAAGTAAGAGAGTGATTTTTTTTGTTCCTTTGAGTTTATCACCAGTTGTCTTCAGATGTTTGGAGTGAAACAGGAAAAGGATGAACGTACATTTACAGAAGAAATAGATTTAACATAAAACATTTAATTTGGTTCAGATTCTGCTTCTGTTGTATTTAAGACAGAATAAAGTCAAAGTGTCCATTTTACACAGACAGGCTTCACTTTTAAACAAGACAGAGCTGAACTGAGTTATAAAAACATCATTATTATTCATCTAATAATCATAGAGTTTATATGTGAGTGTTATTTAAATGATAAATCAATAAATAAGTGGGATTGTGATTTCTGACTGAGCTGACCAAACTGTCTCTGACTCAGACACTGCTCTTTATAATCCACACACATAAAGTAGTCTTAAATAACACAGCTGTAAATACTCACAGTAAAAGTCATAAAAACATCATGTGATGGAAGTGACTGAGCATTTGTTCTTTGCAGGAGTCACTTCAGAGACAGTCCATCGTTTCTCCAGAGCTGGACAAAACTTCACACTGCCCTGTGTCAGAGCAGCACAAGAGGGTCCAACCTGCTCCAGAGTCGACTGGATTTACAACAGAAATAATCTCAGACCCACTGTTACTGAAGTTAAAAAAGGGAAGGTTGAGGAGAACAGTCCCAGATCCTCCAGACTGAGACTGAACACTGACTGCTCTCTGATCGTTCACAACGTCACTGATGAAGACTCTGGGAGATACACCTGTCGTCTTTTAGACGATGTCTTCTATGAGACATTAGTGTTTCTGAGTGTCCTCACTGGTGAGTCACATCAATCTGAAAAACACAAAGCTATAATGTGTAGTTTCTAGAGATAATAACAGCATGAAGACTAATATTTGAGGATTATAGAAACAAGGACAGAATTGGTGGAACTTTTATTTTTCATTAAGACTTATTATTATTAATTATTGGTTGAAAAGAGTTGAAAAGAAAAGGCTTAAAGTAAAGTGTACATGGGTTTACTCTGGTGACAGTACAAATGCTCTTCTCAAACTATTCTCCTCATTTCCTTCACCTGCTCTTGGCACAAACAACAGTCTATAATAACTCTAATCAAAGCCGCAAGCGGCGATAAAGGCCCTCGCCTCCCTTGAGACCGCGGAGACACATGCACTCGGAGGATTGCACTTCGTGCTTTAAAGCGTAAACTTCACGGTAATGTCAAAAAAAATTGGCCCGTGCTACTGCTTGGGCCTGCTACAACACCTTGTTATTTAGAGTTAAAGGTCTCCACAATCCCTGGTTTTCCTGGGAGCTGTCTGAACCTTTGAAAATAATAGATTATGCTTGGGCTAAGGCGAGAAAAACAAAGTACTGTTTTTTAAAAGAGAGGTTGTATTCTAAGGCGATTCACATATTCAATTCAAAATGGTGTTCCCGTGTGTGATAGGGTGTGGTTACCATTGGCTTTTTTGTTCATAAGCCCATGCTGGATGTGTGTACCAAGTTTCATTTGCCTACAACAAACTAAAACTTTTCCTTCCCATTGACTTTGTCCACATATTTGGGGCATTGCTATGGCAACACATTTATAGATAGGGGGTGGTTGTCATTGGCTTTTATGCTCGTCATGACATAAGAGATGTGTGTACCAAATTTCATGTCTCTATGACAAACTAAATTCTTGGGTCCCATTATAAGTTTGTAGGGGGCGCTGGAGAGCCATTTCTAAAGATAACCCTTTTATTTACATATTTTTGTGTTCAGGTCATGAATGTGCACAAACGCCTTTTTCGGTCCAACTCGATCCGAGAAGGCGTTTGAGAGTTAAGAGACGTTTTATTTTCACAAAAATGGCCACCTGTTACAGGCTTGCTTACACCCATACCCGATAAGATATCAACAACAAAGTCACAACTTTGGTTGGCACACGTGTCTAGATGATACTCACCAAATTTGGGGCCATTTAGATTAAAACACAATGATTTGCATCTTTCTGCTAGCGGTGCGATTTTAGTGGCCATGCGTTTCACCCCACATGGCGGACTTCCTGTTGAGTTTAGGGTGTGACTGTCATTGACTTTTCTGTTTGTTTGTTTGTTTGTTTGTTTCTTTGTGTCCTATAGATGTACCAAGTTCTTTTTTCTACATTGGAAAAATTTACTTTCATTTTCCATAGGCCCAATGTATTTTGACTTTTCTATTTTATTTATATTTACTAATTTGCTATTAATCAATAGTAGTATATCTCATCACAGAATCACTTTAAGACCTTCTCTTTAAGAAGATCTTTCACTTTAAGACCTCACCTGAAGCCCTGAAGGTCCAGCTACTTCTTCCTCAACATGCTTTATGACATCTTCACAAGATGTCTGAGTTTCCTATATGTAATTAAATAATGAACTAATGAATCAAATACACACGTATCAGTATGCATTCAACGCATCATGTTTATATTTCAGAGCAATTTAAATATGAAGGGGACATGGTTTTTAAAACTTTTAAAATGCATGATTTCCTTTAATCACGCTTTAATAATTCATAGTTCATAAAGACCTCACCTGAAGGTCCAGCTACTTCTTCCTCAACAAGCTTTATGACATCTTCACAAGATGTCTGAGTTTCCTTTATGTAATTAAATGAACTAATGAATAAAATACACACGTATCATAGTATGCATTCAACACATCATGTTTATGTTTCAGAGCCATTTTTAAATATGTAGGGGACATGGTTTTGTGGATTAATGTGTTGAAATTTATGTTAATCTATGCGTTAAGTTTGTCTGTATGAGACTAGCAGTAAGCTAGATCAACATTAGAATAAAATACAGATCATATTCTAACATTTTATTATTTTTGGAGTATATAACATTGATTAGTGACTGGTCAGTCACTACTGCTAGTTTATTTGTGTGGCTAGCTAGTTATTTTGCCTACTTACACTCGGACTCTGCTTTATGAAAAAGCTTCTTATGTCCCCTTTTTTCTTCTTGGGTGGCATCTACAAAGTACAAAAAGGGGCAAAAAAAAAACCGGAATATTAAAATGTTTTTACTCTGGCCTTTGTATGTGCAGAGACAGCCCTGGTAACTTACCGTCAACATGCACACACACACCAGCCGCTTCGCTGCTAGTGCAAGCACAAAGTAGTCCGCCCAGCGTGTAGCCTTTTAGATATCCGCCAATCAAATTACGGCGTTTCTTGTACTGTATGTCGTCCTGGTTAGAATCGATCCAAATAGCAGTTCAAAGGAGCTTGCTAAATATTGGTGGGGACAAATTTGCCATCTCAAAATATTGATAGGGACTAGTACCTAGCGTCCCCCCCTAAACCTACGCCCATGCCGGCTCGGGTCTAATAATAACGGATGCTATCAGATATAATAGACCCTTCCGGTTATCACCGGCTCGGGTCTAACTACAATAACACCATTAGCAACGACTTAAGTGACATACCACATCTTATAAAGACCAGTGTCATTGTTAGAATCTCGATCAGTGCTTGTGCTTTTGGGATGTATATCCTGTGTATTGCTTTGTACAGATAAATACTTTGACTTGATGAACTACTTGTTTTGACCAACTTTATTATTTCTATTCAGTGATTATTACACTTTCTCTCTCAGTCTCTCCAACAGAGCCACAACAAAATGGACTCATGACGTTCAAGTGCACTCTGGAGAGATACAATATTACACTTGAACCTTGTCGACAGAACAGTATCCTCTGGGTGGACGAAACAGGAACAGTTCTGTCTGGAGCTAGAATAACTCAGAATAAGTGTGTCTCTCACCTGACTGTGGAGCGTCAGAGTGAACACAGGAAATACACCTGTCAATATGTCGACGAGAGGAATACAGTCCAGATCTCTGCAGACTACACACCTGAGGTCAGAGAGGAAGGAAGAATCCAACCAGGAAATACAGGTGTGTTACCTTCACTACATTTACATGACACTGAGTGAAATAGAATCATTTAAAGTTCCAACAGGCCCAGATAAGGTGGTTCTGTCCTGCTTAATTGTGGAGTTTTTCTGAATTCAATTTAAATTTGTGCTGCTGCGATAAAAAAGTGTTTCTTTAGTAAAGTCTAATGACAAGTGTATTTAAAAAGAAGGTTGCTCTTTTAACGACAAAACTACATGAACTTTATTATTAAAATAGTCCATTTCCTAATTGTTAAAACCTGTACTAAGTCATTATGAAACATATTTAACCTCTGTCTGACCATTAACACTGGTATTTCCAATACAATTTAACATCACAGTAATATATTTCTAAACACATTAAAAAAACTGTATGAACTACAGAATAGTGGCTGTAAAAGCTTGTTCAGTTGAAACACAATAAAAAAAAGTCCCTTCATCACAGATTTTGATAAAGTTTTCAGCTTTTTTGTGATAAAACAGTAAACTGTGGTTATAGAAGAAATGCTTGGTGACTAGTAACTTTTAAATAGCACTACCGAGTGGTCAGTGTGTGACATGGATGTCAAGCCCTGGACATAATCCATCCTACTCTGGCTGTGGCTAACTTGTTTATCGTGTTTTGTTTGGTCTCTGATATAATAAAGTCAAAGTGAAAGAGCTGTTATTGTGGAAACAGTTTTGTGGAAAGAGCAATAGGTCAGTTTCCTCTCGTTCATGTAAAACTAGGACAAGTATAGTCCAGTTAAACAGCCTGAACAAGAATCTGACACGTCACATTTTAAAAAGACACTTTAAAGTCCATCTTGTTCATTTGTGATTTTAAATGTCTTCAACAGGTTTGACTGAAGTCTTCATCGGTGTCGGAGCAGTGGCCTCTCTGTTGGTGCTTCTGGTTGTAGCTGCTGTGGTGTTTTTCAAAATAAGAGCCAAGAGGAGCGCTGCAGAAACGACTGAAGGCACTGAAGGTATGACATGTTACATATCTGCTGTCAACAAATCATCGTTGGTAAAGACCTTTTTTTAATTTAATCTTTATTAAACCAGGTAGGTCAACTGAGATCCAATTTTCATTTACAAAGACAACCTGTCCCCATGGGAGTGTGTGTGTGTGTGTGTGTGGGGGGGGGGGACTGGAGTACCTGGAGGAAACTTACACAGACACGGGAAGAACATGAAAACTCCACACAAACTCCTGCCCAGGGATTGATCTGATTTGAGGCAGAAGTGCTAAGCACTCCACTGGGCAGGACTGTGCTCTGGTTAGCTTCTCGTATGAGTTTTTTGAGAAACCACATGAGAAACTGCTTTTGTAAAGTCAAAAACACTATTAACACTATGTGTTTTAAAGACAGTATTTGACTTGTATTTTTTTTAGAAGATTTATTTAATAAAGATTGACTTGGCAGGAGAAAACATTACATGCCAATCCTGAAATGTGTCAATCACAACATCAGAGAAAAGATAAAACATTCACAGAAAGGTTAGCATTAATCAGAGCCCTTTACAAAAACTAAGATTAAAATACAAGGAGACACTAAGAATAAAACAATCGCAGAGCTCGAGGTATAAAAGACATTTCATGTCACAACAGCCCCCCCTGGGGGACACCTGCTGGAATGGCAAAAGGAGGTATGTTCTCTGTCACTCAGGAAGCTCTTCAAACTGAGCCATAGAGGGCGCCACATCTGCATGTTTGCCACTACTTTGAGCAATTGACTGTGGTTGAATGTGTCAAAGGCACGTGAAAAATCCACAAAAAACATGTGTACATCCAGTACATCCAGACTGTTATTAAGTGGCTCCTGAAGAATATGTATAGGACGTCCCTTAAAATCCCTTTATAGATTTTACCAACACAACTGACAAGAGAGATGATGCAAGAATTAAAAACATCACACAACACAGGAGCCAATTCTTCTTTAGCAGCGATGCCTTTGATGGGTTGATTTTCCAAAGTCTGTCTTTGACTTGACCAATACTCAGAGGTGGCATTACATTCTGTGCCAGCTTATGCTCTTCAGATGGCAGTGTATAGTTGGACTGGCCCCACACTGAAGCTAAATGTTTAGTCAGAATGTCACATTCTAACTGATGAATACAGGGATTATTTGTACTCCATTCCCATGAGTGCTTTGATAGACTTGAACCACTGTCTAGAGTTAGAGCAGCGATAATAGGAGCATCATTGAGCCATGTTTCTGATACGCCACAACTGCAGTGTTTTTATTGGATGCAATACTGTACAGTTCCTCAGATTTATATCTTAATGATCTCACATTAGAGAGAATCCTGGCATTGTTACTTTAGGCTTGATTGGAGCTATGTGTACGTGGACAAGGTTAGCAGAGCAAGAAGATCTTACAAAGGGATATTGTCTTCCCCCACACTGTGCCCCATAGCCTATTGTCCCACACTGGCCTGGTCGATAACCAACAACAGTTTTAATGAAACGCCCAGTGCTTCTTCCAGCTCTCTTACCCCGAGGCCAAGACCTTAGTTTTACGATGCTGTCTTGTTGGAGAGCTGCTTTAACCTCAGGTGCCAGTGGTAAAACAAGTCTCCTCATGTCTTTTAGATGTTGAGGACTAGATCTGAAAGTCTGTTGTGCCATGAATTGCAGAGAAGTACTCCAGTAACCTCACAAACACATGGAGGCTGTCTTCAATCCATTCAAAATCCTGTCAGATGAGTGTCATCCGGGGAACATAATGTTCTATGTTCTTTCTTTTACAGGTGACGCAAAACCAGCCGACTCTGCTGTGAGTGATTTTTATTTCTCCATTTAAATGTTTAATATAGTTTTGTTGAAAGCTGACTTTCTGAAAAAACTGAATGTATAAATAAAATGTGAAAACTGAGAGAGCCTGCTAGTGGCAAAAAGTCAGACAGCACCTTGAGCTTTACCCTTCAGAGTTTAACACATGTTTATTATACATTGATGTGTATAACTTATATTGTTTGTGTTCAGGTCGATTTTGAGAACAATGTGACCTACGCAAGGATAAACCATCAAAAAGTATCTAAGAAAAAAATGTGTGCTAATCTCTTCAGTCAGTTTATCAGTCTTTGATGAGGAAGCACAGGTCCTAAAACCATCTGTGTATATCTCTGGCACCTCCTTGTGGTGTTATCTGTCGTTCGTCCAACAGAACATAGACCTAATCCTCCAGTGACCTGTAGCCTTCAGCTGCTCTAGAAGAAATGCTAATATAAATAGAGCAACTGAATATTTAGACTCTTGCTAATGTTCTCTACCCACTCACTGACAGCACACACAGTCAGTCACTATTTACCAAAAGCATCTTGTTTTTACAGAAATATTCATTTTTGGTGACTAATATCCTTTTTATTCATTCAAAATGTTTTGTGGTCGACTTGACGTCTGTTTCAAAATTGCATCGACCTGTTATTACACAATACTTTTTTACATTATTACAATATTTTGGGTTGTTGCATTTTGACTTTAAATCTCCATTAGCTGGATTTTCTTTATTTGTCCCTGTCTCAGACTCCACTCTCCCCCAACAGCAGCCGAGGGACTTCTCCTGCTTCTCTTTTATTTAAAACATTTTAAATGGACCAATCTTTCCTTCACAAAATACTAATAAATGACACCAAACTGAAGTTTAGACTTTAGCATTAGTTATAATAATGTGTATAATAATGCTGTAATAATGTGAAAAGTAAAAAAGTACACATTATATTGTTCTGTTCTAACAAGACACACACATGTGATAAAGTGACAGATGTAATGTATGTTTCCAACTTCTGTCACACTTCCATGTCCTCATGTGTTGTTTGGTTTAAAGCAGGTGGTGATGGAGGAGGACACGGTGACGTACTCTGCAGTGAACATAAAGACAGCACCAGACTCCAGCTCCATCTAGGCAGTAGCTCAGTGGGTAGAGTGGTCGTCTTTCAACCGGAAGGTGGTAGGTTCGATTCCACTCCCCACAGTTCATACTGTCGTTGTGTCCTTGGGCAAGACACTTAACCCACCTTGCCTCCAGTGACTGTAACACTGGTAATTACATTAGAACAATGTAAGTCGCTTTGGATAAAAGCGTCAGCTAAATGAATAAATGTAAATCTACAGCACCGTCACCCTGGTGGGCCACAAAGGTACTGCAGGGGGCCACCAGAGGTTGTATATATCAAGTACATAATAAAACATTTGCTTGAATTAAAATGTGGGTTAAAAGATAAAACAATGTTGGACAGATGTTAATATATTTTGCCCATTTTTTTTTTCATATTTGGGTTGGATACTGTAAAATTTCTGTCCTAAATAAATCTGCTCTAACCAGGGCACTATTGTCTCTTCAGTTCTTCTCTGTGGTGTTTAAATATTATCATTAAACCTGTTTGATATGTTTTTTGATTACAATGAAAATCTTTAGACAGTAAAATAGTTACATAATACAAAACCTTACGTAATTTGACGTAAAACTTAAATTAAGAGTTTGTGTTAAACCTTAATTAACCGGTTTAATTAAGGAACTCAACTTTAATTAAGTTCAGTGAACTCTGTGTCATGTGTTCAGTGAACTCTGAATGACCTTGTGTCTGTGTGCCTCTAAATATGGTCATGACTTCCTGTTCTCTGCTCACAGACAGAATTTGACCTATATTTTAGTTTCCTGATTCTAGGCCTATTTAGATTTAAACTCTTGGATCTCGTTTACACTTTTACACTTTTAAAACAATATTGATGTCTATTTAACTTTTAACATTATTCTTATGTATTTTATTTATATTTCTTTGTCTTTTTAAGTCTTCTCTTTTAACACAGTGTTCTTGTGGATTTGTGTCTTCCTTGGTCCTCGACGTTCCACTTGACCTTTGACATTCACTACATTGTCCTGTGACCCCTGCTGACCTCTTGACTCTACCTTTAAGGGTTCTGTCTGTTGCAGGTCGTAGGGTTTGTGACTCTGATGCAGCATTTCTGTTTCCGTCCTCCTCCTGGAGTCACAGAAGAAGAACTGGACCTAACTCCACAAGGCGCTTTATCCCACTGACCTTCACATCATAAACTCTGTGCAGACCCTCTTTTATCAGGCTGTCCTTTAACTCAACATTTAACAAGCTCAAGTGTTTTCTGCTGGGACTATAATAAAGAGTGAGTAATGAAAGAAAAACTAGAAAAACTGTTTATTCAATAGTGTGATTGTGAAACTGTCTAAAACAAGACTTTATTCTGTTTTGGACCAATCACATGCTCGCTCTTTAACAAGGGCATGATAACACAGACACATGTTTGTTCCAGCTCTGGTTACGTCTGACCCACTTTGACTTTTTTAATACAAATAAAAGCTCTGCTGTTGTTGTGGGGTTGGGACAGAAAAGAAGACCCTTTTATGTTAAATTAATGAAAATATACACAAACAGAAAGAAAGTAAATGTTCCAACCACAATGTTCACAGATAAACCTGTAAAATAAGGTACGTAGGTAGATTTATTTGTCCCGTAAGAAATAGTTTTTCAGTGAGAAAAACACACAACACAATAAAATCATTCCCTCTTAATGACACAGAAATATAAAACATAGTACAAGACCCTAAGTCAATTTAAATCCACTGTACTAAATAAAAACAGCAGGCTCGAGCAGGTCCTACCATCCCTTCTTCATTTACTCTAAAACCAGTCCATTAACAGGAAAAAAATAAGAAAGTTCTGCTTAATCATTGCTTTAAATGTTGACCTACCCCAGCACAACTGTAAATACTGATGGGTTCAAATGTATTTTAATGTTTAATTAACATTAAAGAGACTACAATCATTTAAACTCACACAATGGCATTATATCGACTAAAAATGAAAATTGTGAACAAATAGGACAATTTGACCATTTTTATGTTGATAATGTGTCGATGACGTGCGTGCTGTCAGTGAATGAGTTTGAGAACATTAGTGAGTGGCTCCATATTCAGCTACAAAACAATAGAGTTCTACACTCGTGGTTTTAGGAGCAGCACTAAAGCCACTAAACCTACATTAAACACAGACACAGACACTAAACAAATGCATGTTAGGTAAAGTAGCACACACAGGAACACGTCTGGCCAATAGAATTATTAATAATACATCTCATGTCCTGCATGTCCCTCTGGGAGGCGCTACAGAGCCACTAAATGTAGAACCAATAGATTTATTCCAACGTCACTGCTGAACAGACAAAAACTTTAAGAGCACTTTATTTTAATTTTCATACATCATAATTTTAAGAGGTATACTGTTTATATCACTGCATTTATGATGAAATTGTGCATGTTTCCTGTGATTTTCTCATGTCTGTTGTATTTATTGTAATGTTTTGCAGCTGCATCTTGTCACATCTGCTAATGACAAACAACATCAGTGGAATATTGATGCTTTAAACGCCCAAGACATGTTTTTCATGTTTTTATTGGATGTTTTTGAGTCCTTTTTTTAGTTTGAACTTTCCTGTCTCACTATATGAGCTTCTGCAACAACTGAAAAATAAAGTGTTTAAGTAGTTATTCATTTACAAGTAAAGATTTATGCCAAAGTGTCTCAAAAGTAGTTTTTTGAAACACTTTTGTTGATGAAGACTGAGCCGTAATGACCCGACCTGTTCTGTACTGCTCCAGTGGAAACGAGGCATCACCCAGAACATAAATGAACACCCAGCTCTGTTCATGACTCTCACACTTAAATCAAGGTGTTCGGAGTTGGTTTGTGGACAAATTAAATCCCATTAACCTCCTCTTTTCACGACAGACTTGGATTTCCTCAGATCAGATCAGATCAGATCAGCTCGTTGTGTTAAAGTTAAAGTAACTCTCTTTAACACTCTCAGAGAGTAACATCAAGAGATGATTGGATTTATTTACAAACCTGCAGAAAAAGGCATCTTTCTTCACAAATTTTCCGTCTTTGTCCAGGAAGTGAGCCGGATAGAAACTCTGTGGTCTGTCCCATTCAGTGTCATCGTACAGGACAGAGGTCAGGAGAGGATACACTGTGGTCCCCTGTGAACAGGAGAAGAGTGTAGAAATGATGTAGTTTGAGTTGAAACCAAAGCCTAGAGAAACAGTCAGTATAATTCCACAGTAGAGCTACATTTGAACCTTGTCTGTTTAATAATTGAGGAATAAAACTGTTTGAATACGATTGAGCATTAACTTAAGCTGCACATTTCCAGATCTGCTCACATGTGTAATGTTGAATGTTTGACCTTCAGACCTCACCTTCTCAATGAAGTGTCCCTGGAAGGTAATGTCCTGACTCGTTCTGTGAGGAAGGGCCATTGGGACGACGTTTGAGACTCTTTGTATTTCGTGGATAACAGCGTCAGTGAACGGCAGCTCTTTTCTGGCGTCGAGCTGAACCTGTCGACTCTCTATCACTCGGTTTATCTCCTCGTGGACCTGGTCTGAGAGACGACATCAGATTAAACCAGATGCAAACACACACTAACGTTTGCGGGCAATTGGAAAGCATTCAGTGAGTCCATCATCTGACAGAGCTGAAAGTATAACTGCTGGAGTCTGGTGCCATTCACACTTCAAATCTGCATTTTAAATTTAGTTAGATTTATGTCTAAGTTTACACATTTAATATGTAATGTGCAAATGAAAATGACTGTTCTCTATATTTGACAGCAACACAAACATTATCATTAAAACTTCTTTGTTTGTGTTTACAGCTCTGAAAAAAATAAGAGACCACTGCCAGTAAAGCCAGAATTGAACCCTTCTTTTTCTCACTCAAAACCTTTCTTTTCAACTTTTATGGCATGGTCAATAGTTATATTTTTTATTCCAATTACTTTTGAGGTACTACTAGCACTGTTTTTTCCATCCAGCTGGTCCTACTGCAAGAGGATGACCACAGAAGTGTTCTTTTATACTTTTCCTTATTAAATAAGATCTGGTTCAGGTGATATATCTAATCAGTAGAATGAGGTGTGCCTGTGTTGGATTCAACAGACATTGGAATGGAATGGCTTCCAAACTTGTAAAGATGCTGATTTTAGAAAAAAATTGCAGTGGTCTCTTCATTTTTTCCAGAGCTGTATTTAAAATAAAAAGAGCCGGTGGTGGAGGAGTGGGGGGGCAGTGTAGTGTTTCTGATCAACACTGAACTCAAAGCCAATCTGGTGTCTGTCCACAGCTGACAGGTGGGCATTTCCCATCATGCACCATGCCCTGCAGCCTCTCGGTGGTTTCCGTTACCGGCGCATAGCTTACGTCAGAGCGAGTTGGACACAAACCTGAGCGGTGTGCCGAGCAGAGGTTTAGCTCAAGTCCAACGCACCTAGTTTGGTCTTTCTTGGTTTGACTTCCAGAAGGCGTAACTTACAGCCAATCAGAATTCAGGAACAGTACCAACTAATTAGAAAAACAGACAAGCAATCAGAAAAATAGAGCAACGCTTAAAGCCCGTTCCATTTTAAAAGGGAGGTTACAATGGGCGCAGAGGGTCAGGCGTTAGAGCGGTCGTCCTATACCCGCGAGGTAGACAGTTCAATTCCCGCTCTCCCCAGTTCGTACTGTCCTTGTGTCATTGGGCAATGGTAGAGGCACATTTTAGAATAAAACAAATCACTACCTTTAAAATTCTTGAAGATTCAACAACTACAACAAAAAACTTAAATGTTAAAATGCCTTTATTGTCTTCAGTAAATGTTCTCAAACTGGGTCTGGAGGCCCCTGGTGGGCCACAAAGGTACTGCATTATAAACATTTGCTTGAATTAAAGTGTGGGTTAAAAGATAAAACAATGTTGGACAGATGTTAATATATTTTGCCCATTTTCTTTTTCATATTTGGGTTGGATACTGTAAAATATCTGACCCATAATAAATCTGCTCTAACCAGGGCACTATTGTCTCTTCAGTTCTTCTCTGTAGTGTTTAAATAATATCATTAAACCTGTTTTTGAATAACATTTTCAGAGAAATCTTCTTGTATTTTGATTACAGTGAAAATCTTTAGAGAGACTTTGGGAATGGGCTGGTCCAGGGCAGGGTCACAATGGACACTAACAAACTATCATCTCCATTGTTTGGCCTTAAGCCTGCATCAGGGAGGCTAACGACGTCCAGTTTAACCACACACTTAAAGTAACACTGTGTAACGTTTAGCCAGTATCACTGTGTAATTTTAAATTCCAAATTATACATTCTCGTTTTGAAGAGACCTCACACTCAGCCGCTCAAACACAAGGAACAGAAACAGTGCTGCTTTAAAATATGAAACAATGTATAATACAGAAGTACACAGCTATAATCTATAGGAAGACAGTAAGATCCAAGTGCTCATTGGGTCCAGGGAGTTTTGTAGTTTGTAGTTGATGTTTCCAAAAGCATTTTCTTTATTTTAGTTTTTGTAATCTGTTCCTTTTTGTCTTGTTCCAGGGCTCTGTGTCTGAAGACTCCACTTACCAGAGCCTCTGTCCGGCCACAAGAGACCCAGACCAGGTCTACAGCCAGCTCCGCCCACAGCCTCAGGACCGAGTAACAGCTCATACAGAACTCTGCTGGTCAGAGAGGGTAAGATACAAACTCAAACTTAATGACGATTAACACTTACATAATTTTGTAAAAGATAGAGATGTTAAAAACCCTTTTGAGAGATTGGACAGACCCTAAAACCTGGAACACCTCTGGGTCCGCTGTAGCAGAGTGAGGCTGCTCTCCAGAGAGACCTGATATAATTTGTAGAATCTGTAGAGACCAGATCCTGCCACTAGAGCGCAGCGTTGTCCAAGAAAATGAGAAGAAAGGTTTTAGAAATGTGATGTTAAACATTTATGTGCATGTTTGTGGTTTTAGTCTGGACAAGAATAAAAGGAATAAAGTAAAAATAGTTAGAAAATGTAGGATCAGTTATTCTATCAACATAATACATTTTGTTCAGATAATTGAAGATTTGGTTTTGTGTTTTTTGCTTTGTCTTTTTTATAAGTTATATATTTGTGCTCCTTGGACTTGGTCATGAGCAAATAAAATAAAATAAATAAAAAGGCTCACTGAAGGGAACATGCTTTTCTTTTTTCTTTATTTTTCTGCTATTATTGTTCTTCACAGAATAAGTTCCTAAAAATCAAGTGCTCTGTTAAAATGGAGGACTTAAACTGAAAATGAAAGCTTAGAAAATGATAAATAACAGAAGACAATGCTGGAGCTAAAAGGCTTGTTTCAAACGTAACGAGAAAGAAGGTCACTCACTTTTTTCAAACAGATCCCGAAAAGTAAGTCCTCTTCCCTTATTTCTCGATCGGACTGGCCTCTGACGCCAAAAACTAAAGCCCTCAGGATCTGTCCCAGTGAGACTCGAGACTGAATCAATGAAGCCGGACACTTTTGGTGAATGTCTCAGTTCCTCAGGGAGACTTTTGAAGATTAGGATGTGTCCAGAGAATGAGTCAGAAGTTTTATATGTCTCAGAAAAAAAATGTGTTTCTATCAATTTGTAAGAAATACAGAGTTTAATTTAAGCTCAGTAACAAAATAAAGTATGTTTTAATCTAAATAAATGGAAATAATGAGCCAATGAAATATGGCTGGAGTTATTTCTACAGAAAATAATATCTTCTATAGCACTTCATAAAGGCCAAGATTTATTCATATTCATAGATTGAAAAGATTTGAAAGAGTGAAAGATTTAAACAATGTTCATGAAGTTAAATGAATGCTTTGTTTCTAATGTGTTGTCTCCAGTCTTTATTACTACACTGTTATTGGGATTACTTACTTTTTTCACTCTTGTATTTAGTTTGACAGTTTAATTAGGGGCGGCAGTGGCTCAGTGGTAGAGCAGTCGGCTTTCAACCGGAAGGTAGTGGGTTCGATTCCCGCTCTCCCCACAATTCAAAAAACTGTCGTTGTGTCCTTGGGCAAGACACTTAACCCACCTTGCCTCGTATGAATGTGTAAGAATGTTGAGTGAATGTATGTGGGGATGGTCGGAGAGGCCGTAGGCGCAAAATGGCTGCCACGTCTCTGTCAGTCTGCCCCAGGGCAGCTGTGGCTACAGTTGTAGCTTACCACCACCAGTGTGACTGTGTATGAATGAATAATGGACGGACTGTAAGCGCTTTGAGTCCCTCGGTCCCTCGGGAGAAAAGCGCAATATAAATCCAATCCATTATTATTATTATTAATGACTAAAGCTTATTGTAACAGAATCATCTGAAAAAATGAGACCTTAAGCCTGTCGGGACCTACTGCCGGGAACTACCGCCGGGAACTACTGCCGGGACCTACTGTCCTGAACAGACCAGAGGACTCCCAATGCAGACTCCACGAAGGCAGATGTTTCACGAGGTTTATTTTCAGGCAAAGATACAGAATTGAATCCAAAAGACGAGGTCGAAAACAAGGCTCAGGTCAGAACACACTATAAATCCAAAACACCAGACACAAGGAATACACTAGAAGTACAAGACACTTAAACACAAGGAAAACTGAGCAGCGAACTCACAACAAGGTGAAGACAAACTGACCACGAACAGAGGAAACACACAGACTATAAAGGAAACACAACGAGGCACAGGTGGAACACATTAGGGGCGGAGCAGGTAATCACAAAGGAGGGAAAGACACAAGGACAGGAAGTCCATCTGAAATAACAGACATGGGGTCTGACACTTCACAATAAGACACAGGAACTTAAATACACTACATAAACAGACTGACTAACACTGAACACCAGGTTGGGACGTGACAAAGACTTCCTCTGGGATTTTAATAGATGAGAATGATCCGCCCACAGCAGGAGTTTGTCCAATCACAGCTCACTTCAGGAAAAAAGAAGCGCTCTCATTGGTCGACACTGATGTCAACAACAAAATAAACCAGGACATGTGTTTCTGTTGTGTCTTATTTAACTGAAAAACAGAAAAACAACTTAAACTCAGATAAATGTTGGTAAAGCTTTGACTCAATGTTGAACGAGACAGAGATAATTACAGGAGCTCTACAGTCTAACGTAAACTCAGACATAAAAGTTTCAGCTCAGATCTAAACATGTGTTTAATGTAATGTTTTAGTGTTTTGTGGAAAATTGCTCCAGTTTGACCTTTTTTTAATGAAAGAAGCAGAAAAGGTTAGTACACAGCTGTTGGGAGAGAGAGAGGTGAGGCTGAGGGAGGGACGAGAAAAGAAAATCAGGAAGTGGAGCTTTAATGTTGATGCTTAAGCTTTATGTTTTTATCAATGATTTAGATTTGATTCAAATCAATTTGCAGTAGTTTCATAAAAATAACATGATGCATAATAAATACATGTGTGTTTTGTCCTTCATTTCATCAGGACAGTTAAAGGCCACGGCCAACAAAATAAAAATGTCACATATTTGTTTGACTCTGGTGTGTTTCCTGTGATCAGTGTTAATGACATCATTACTTTGATCAAAAGCTCTCGTCTGTCTTCAGTTTTATTTTTTGCCAAAAGTAACTAATGTTTTTTTCTTTTACTTCTTTTATGTTTTAACCAAACGGTCACTTCCTGTCACCTTTGACCTCATCAGCCGCACAACGTCTGAATGTCCTACAGAACAGATTTTTATTAATCATTCATGTTCGACCTGAGCATTTATGAGATCCTAAAGGGTTTTCTCTTTGATCGATTCTGAACTGCAGTTTCACAGGAAATGTTTTTTTAACACACGACCAAAAGTGGAAGTGTGTTTGAACAGAGGCTTTAGTGGGTGATGGGTGAGTTAAACCACAAAGAGGAAGAGCCTTCGTCTTGTTCTGTCACAAAGAAAAGTCTCTCAGAACAAGAGCAGCTACAAACAATAAACTAAATATGGTTTTAAAGTTAGTCCTGTTTGTGAATCTGTGTCTGCTGCAGTTTAAAGGTAAGTTTTGTTTTCTTCATCTGCTTTTATGTCGTGTTTTAGCTGTTCTCATCAGATATCTGTGGACTTCTAAATAACACATTTGTATTATTAATGATTAAAATATACATTATATTTGTATTTAATGTGAAATAAGACAGAAGGGTCCTGATTACACTGTACATGAGACAACTATTAAAATATTAAACAGAAATCAGGAAGCTGAAACCTGCTCATAGTCTCATAACACAGCTGTATAAACTCAGTTTAAAGTTATGACATCCACATGTGATGGAAGTGACTGAGCATTGGTTCTTTGCAGGAGTCAGTCCAGAGACAGTCTCCATCGATCATTTCTCCAGAGCTGGACAAGACTCCACACTGCCCTGTGACACATTTAAACATCATGGTCCAAGATGTTTCAGTGTCAACTGGATTTTCTATAAATATGTGGATCATCCTTTACCCGAGGTCAGAAAAGGGAAGGTTGAGGAGAACAGTCCCAGATCCTCCAGACTGAGACTGAACACTGACTGCTCTCTGATCGTTCACAACGTCACTGATGAAGACTCTGGGTTATTTCTCTGTCGTCCGTCGTGGAGGACTGATTGGGACACATTTGTGTTTCTGAGTGTTCTCACTGGTGAGTCCCATTTCTACATTTACTCTAGTATCTATCAAGTATTATACTTTGTGTCTTTTCACAAAACACATCAGAACTTCATCTTGTGTAAAAACTAAACCTGGTTCTGTTTAAATTATTTAGATTTGTAACAATATTCTGACATTTAAAGCAGTCCTGATTTAAATGATGTCCCGGGACGAGGACTTACCTCCAGAGATCAGTGAATGAGGCTCTAACACACGACACATATAATAAAGAAAACATGCCGATACACTGAACCCTAAAGAGTCAGTAACTGTGATTGGACCAGGTTGATCTGGTCTCATAGTTGTTACCTTGAAAGTGTCGTGTGACTCCTGATGTGAGAGTCGTTAAAGGTGCATTACAGAAGTTTTAAAGGTTCAAAGAACAGTTTTTGTAACTCATACATGCCTCAGCTAAACCCTGATGTGCAGAATGAGCTGATCTGAATTCTCTGTGGTTGCCTCTGTAAACATGTGCAGTCAATTAAATGAGAAGTGTTCAGGAACAAAACTCCTGCTGTTTCAGTGAACGTGACGTAAAGCACGTGCACGTTTACCTGCTTCTGACTTCCTGATTTTCCACCAAAACTAAACTAAGCAACGCTAATGTTAAAGTTGAAAATGAATCCTGTGAACACGAGTAACAGACAGATCTCCAGTGAACCTGAAACACTGACAGACTCTGAGTAAAAACAAGAAAAGAAAGGTTTTATCAAGTGCCACCAAAAAAGCCAAATTGGAGTCCGACCGGCGTCTGAATAAGACGAGAGTCAAATCAGATCTGAGATCAGCTTTGGGGATAAAAACAGACTCTGAGCTGGCTTTCCTTTCATTGAAAAGGTAAGACATCATTACAGACCATGTATAATATATTGTAGTGTTTTGTTTTCAGTTTTCTAAAGCTAAATCACGTTGCAGTTCAGGCAGGTGCACCACGCTGACTGAGCCCTGTTAGTCGGGCTGGTCCTGGTGTGGCACATCCTGTGGAGCTTGTCACTGATGTGTTCCACAAGGTTTAGGAACAGTGCAGCTGTTTTAGTTGACCAAATAAAAATGAAGTGCTCCAACATTTGTGCAAAGACTTGATAAAATAACAGTAAAAGTAACAGGTGTAAGTTACCGTTAACGTCAGAGGTGGCACACTAATACAAACACTCTGGATCTTCTGTAATGCACCTTCAAGTAAACAGTTTGACTCTAGAACAACAACAACACCTGAATGGAACAGTGTCACTAATGACTCTCCTGAGTCTTTACCGACTCTCACATCAGGAGTCACACTGTCCTTTCAGAGTTAACGACTATGAGACCAGAACAGCCTGGTCCAATCAGGTTTAGTTTCAGGTCAAGCCCCTCCCTCTAGAGATAAAGCTCAGCTCTCTTACAGTTGATCTCAGAATTAATAAAGTCTCTTGGAATTAAAAAAAACAAAGTGTCTTCACCTTTAAAACTCAGACTAGAGTCCTTTACAATAACTTTATAATTTCTATAAACTTTAAACATATTTTTAGTGAGTATTAGTTTACTTTTTACTTAAAATATTTAATCTGATTAAAAAGACACAAAAAAGGACTGTGTTGGCGAACTGGAAATTTAGTAAAAAATGAAAAAATATAAAAGTAATGTAAAAGTCTGTGGAAATAACATTTTGTGATTTGATTTTAAAACTGTATTATTTCTGTCAAATGTCTAATAAACTGTCTCTCTTAGTCTCTCCAGCTCCACCAAGTCTCAATCCAAATCACGATGGAGGCATCACATTCAGCTGCACTTTGTCGAGACACTGGAGCCAGTCTTGTCGACAGAACAGTCTCCTCTGGTTGGACCAAACAGGAACAGTTCTGTCTGGAGCTAGAATAACTCAGACTAAGTGTGTCTCTCACCTGACTGTGGAGCGTCAGAGTGAACACAGGAAATACACCTGTCAATATGTCGACGAGAGGAATACAGTCCAGATCTCTGCAGACTACACACCTGAGGTCAGAAGAACAGGAGAGAGAGGAAATACAGGCGAGACACAAACACACTCATTACATTTACATGACACTGAAGAAATTCACATCATTGCCTTGGTTTGACTAAAACTCAACTTCTAAAGCATGTAAACATCTGAGTCGGACTGAATTTGAATTAGAACTGTTTTTCATTGAGCAAACACAGCTGGGATGATGTGGTTCTTACTGGAGCCACATGTGAACGCTTTAGTGGGACTGGAGCTGGACCTGACCTCTGACCTGCTCCACAGTTTAGTGCACAGAGCCGACAGAGTGTAACCGAAGGAACCAATGAGAAAAAGACAACTCAGTTTTAGACTACAGACTGTTTTAATGCTACAAGTCTGCTTTGTTTGATGTTGTTTTTGTGTCTCATGGAGGAAAAAGTGTAGGTGAGGCTGGTCTATTTTAGACGAGTTAAAGGATCCTGAATCAAAAACCACTGTCCTTGAGTGTAACCCAGCATTTACTCAATAAACTTTAACAGAGTCAAAGTCAACACCTCAAGTTGTTGAAAAACTCTGAATGGAAGTTGAGGGAGAGAGACAAAATATATTTTTTTACTTTTTTATTTTATTTATTCATCTTTGTCCTGTTAGTGGTTGTGGGACTGGAGCCTATCCCAGCAGCTTTGGGGTGGTACAGTCTGGACAATGGGCTGTTTGTCGCAGGGTTAACACTTGGAGACAGTCACTGACAAAGGACGTTCACTCACTAGGACCAGTTTATATATTAACCTATACGTGTGTGTCTTTGGACGGTGGGAGGAGCCAGAGATAATCCTCAGTAACACAAGGAGGACTCCTCACAGAGAGGTGTCGACCAGCCCGGAATCAAACCCACAACCTTCTTGCTTGTTGCTGTGCACCCCCCACTCTCTTTATGTGATGCTGAAATTTCATCTGTTGTTTGTCAAATTAAAGACAAGAACAAAGTCAGTCGTTTTTGAAAAAAGTGTTGGGACTATATTGGGATTTATTTAATTTTTTTTAACCTTAGTGCAGCCAGGAACGTCCCACTGAGATTACAAATGTCATGTCCAGAGGAGTCCTGGACATGTCACTGAACCAGGTCCATCCACAGCACAATCCCACTGATCTTATATCAGTCTCACTCTTTTGCTCTGTTACTAGTTTCCTCTTTTATTCTTTCAACAGTCACCGCTGCTGTCATCACTTTTTTTTACTTTTTTATTTTTAGCAAATGTGCAACTTCCTTTTTCATCTGAACTCATCAGCCACACTGCAACATACACACCATATTATTCTCAAAACTCATGAAAAAGAAGGACAAATATAAGCTGAAAGTGTGTTGATGGTTGCTTTGACTTTATTTGATGGTTTTCCACTCTTTGTCTTTATCTCTGGTGTTGGTTTGGGTCTGAACAGTGCATCTCTGGAACAGAAGTGGGTGGTGCTGACCTTTGTTCGAAGCACAAAGAGGAAGAGCTGGTTTAAAAAAAGTACAATGAGGTGTGGGTGTGTGTCAGTGCTGTACAGCAGTGTTGTATGTACAAGGTGAGTGTATGTGGCAAAAGTGCATGGTCTGTGAAACAAAAGACAACCTAAATGTGCAAAACAAGAAGTTAACGCATAGAGTCTGGACAAACCAAGGAGCAGCCTTTATACCACGTGGTGCCAGGGCCACAGCAGCACGCAGCAGGAGGAGGAGGAGGAGGAGGAGGAGGAGAGGCAGCGTTCAGGGACCGTCACCTGAACAGAGGAGGAGCAAGAGAGGCAGAGCAAAGCCACCAACAAGGCCCCCGCTGTAACACCCCCCCACCCTCACCCTTAGAGGATAACACTTTATTATTTAATTGTCACACATCTGGTGGATATTATCAAAATGGCTTTGGTCACTAAAGATAATACCAGTAAGAATCAAGACACGTTAGTTAGTGGACACAGGACAATGGGTCTGCCACCACAGTGTCCCGGTGTTGAAGGTCAAGAGTGTAAGCCTGGAGGTAAAGAGCCCAATGCTTCAGCCTCTGGTTTGTGGTCTGTAAGCTGCTGAGGAGCTGAGAGGGTTATGGTCAGAATACACAACTGTCGCTGCCTTCGGCTCTAGGTTCGTTGATCACCAAAAAGAGTACCACAGAGAAACACGAGGGGACTGAGTTTGAGTTTAAAATGTCTGAAGTTTATTAAAAGTATAAAAAAAAAAAAACAACTATAATTAAAGCCGCAAGCGGCGATAAAGGCCCTCGCCTCCCTTGAGACCGCGGGGACACATGCACTCGTGCTTTAAAGCGTAAACTTCACGGTAAAAGGATTCTGAGGAGTTTTCTAAGACTCTAGCCGTGGCTCTGGAGGGGCCTCCTCTAAAGGAAGGATCCTGGCAATTGGGAAATGGCATTTATTTCCCAAAGGTTGCCTCTTCACAGACCCATTACGACCACAGCCACAAATGTATCAAAAAACAAATTGATAACTTTTTTTGCGTGTCTAGATGATACTCACCAAATTTGGAGCTGTTTAGATGAAAAGCCTTTAGACAGAAGGGGTGCGATTTAGGTGGTCACGCATTACACCCAACATAGTAGATTTTCTGTTGAGTTTACGATATGGCTGTAATAAACTTTTCAGTTTGCCCTGAGGTGTCCTATGGATGTACCAAGTTTCATTTTTGTACGTTGGAAAAAAGTTACTTTCACTTTCCATACGCCCAATGTATTTTGACTTTTCTAGGGGTCGCCACTGAGTCATTTTTCGTATTTTTTTTTCGGGGACTTCAAATACATAAATTTTTCGCCGAGCTTGAAGTCTGGGACATATAAAATGACTTTTCGTGCATGTTCACTGGGTCAAATTTAGGATCATATGGGGAGAAGAAGAAAGATAAAAAAAAAAAAATCCGAGCAAAAACAATAGGCCCTCCCGGTCATCACCGGCTCGGGCCTAATTAAAGCCGCAAGCGGCGATAAAGGCCCTCGCCTCCCTTGAGACCGCGGGGACACATGCACTCGGAGGATTTCATTTCGTGCTTTAAAGCGTAAACTTCACGGTAATGTCAAATAACCGGGCCTGTGCTACTGCTTGGGCCTGCTACACCACCTTGTAACCTAACTTTAGAGTTAAAGGTCTCCACAATCCCTGGTTTTCCTGGGAGCTGTCTGAACCTTTGAAATAATAGATTATGCTTGGGCTAAAGGCGAGAAAAACAAAGTACTGGCTGGAGATTTGAGATGACTCAGGAATCGCTGCACCCCTGTTTAAAAGACAAAATGTAAATATAACTTGTCTAAAAGTACAAGGTTACAAGTTCCAAATGATTCTGAGGAGTTTTCTAAGACTCTAGCCTTGGCTCTGGAGGGCCTCCTCTAAAGGAAGGATCCTGGCAATTGGGAAATGGCATTTATTTCCCAAAGAAATGGCTGCCTCTTCACAGACTCATTACGACCACAGCCACAAATCTATCAAAAAACAAATTGATAATTTTTTTGGCACACGTGTCTAGATGATACTCACCAAATTTGGAGCTGTTTAGATGAAAAGCCTTTAGACACAAGGGGTGCGATTTAGGTGGTCACGCATACACCCAACATAGTAGATTTCCTGTTGAGTTTACGATATGGCTGTAATACATTTTCTGTTCGCCCTGAGGTGTCCTATGGATGTACCAAGTTTCATTTTTCTAGGTTGGAAAAAGTTACTTTCACTTTCCATAGGCCCAATGTATTTTGACTTTTGTAGGGGCCGCCACTGAGTCATTTTTCATATTTTTTTAGACTTCAAATACATAAATTTTTGCCGAGCTTGAAGTCTGGGACCAATAAAAATGACTTTTAGTTGCACGTTTACTGGGTCAAATTGAGGATCATTTTGCAGAAAAATTATAATAAAAAAATATACCAAATTATAATAAAATAAAATATAACTCGAGCAAAAAGTCTAGAAAAACGCTTGTCTATTTTACATACATGTGTTTAGCTCATTTTGCCCAAGTTTGGTGTCTGTGGAATGAAGCAGCTATTTTCTGAGTTCTTTTAAAAAGAGGTGTATTTTAAGTCGGTTCACATTTTCAATTCAAAATGGCCGCCTTCCCGTGTGTGATAGGATGTGGTCCCCATTGGCTTTTTGTTCATAAGCCCATGCTGGATGTGTGTACCAAGTTTCATTTGCCTACGACAAACTAAAATTTTCACTTCCCATTGACTTTTTCCAAATATTTGGGGCGTTGCTATGGCAACACATTTATAGATAGGGGTGGTTGTCATTGGCTTTTATGCTCGTCATGACATAAGAGATGTGTGTACCAAATTTTATGTCTCTATGACAAACTAAATTCTTGGGTCCCATTATAAGTTTGTAGGGGCGCTGGAGAGCCATTTCTAAAGATAACCCTTTTATTTACATATTTTTGTGTTCAGGTCATGAATGTGCACAAACGCCTTTTTGGGTCCAACTCGATCCGAGAAGGCGTTTGAGAGTTAAGAGCGTTTTATTTTCACAAAAATGGCCACCTCGTTACAGGCTTGCCACACCCATACCCGATAAGATATCAACAACAAAGTCACAACTTTGGTTGGCACACGTGTCTAGATGATACTCACCAAATTTGGGGCCATTTAGATTAAAACACAATGATTTGCATCTTTCTGCGCAAAGTGCGATTTTAGTGGCGCGCGTTTCACCCACATGGCGGACTTCCTGTTAAGTTTAGGGTGTGACTGTCATTGACTTTTCTGTTTGCCCTGAGGTGTCCTATGGATATACCAAGTTTCATTTTCTACGTTGGAAAAAGTTACTTTCACTTTCCATAGGCCCAATGTATTTTGATTTTGTAGGGTCGCCACTGAGTCATTTTTGTATTTTTTTGGACTTCAAATACATAAATTTTTCGCTGAGCTTGAAGTCTGGGACCAATATAATGACTTTTAGTTGTTCACTGGGTCAAATTTAGGATCATAGGTCGACAAGAAAGATAAAAAAAAAAAAAAAAATCCGAGCAAAAACAATAGGCCCTCCCGCCATCACCGGCTCGGGCCTAAATATATACCAAATTATAATAAAAAAATATAACTCGAGCAAAAAGTCTAGAAAAACACTTGTCTCATTTACATACATGTGTTTAGCTCATTTTGCCCAAGTTTGGTGTCTGTGGAATGAAGCAGCTTTTTCTGTGTACTTTTAAAAAGAGGTGTATTTTAAGTCGGTTCACATTTTCAATTCAAAATAACCGCCTTCCTGTGTGTGATAGGGTGTGGTCCCCATTGGCTTTTTGTTCATAAGCCCATGGTGGATGTGTGTACCAAGTTTTATTTGCCTACAACAAACTAAAAATTTCCACTTCCCATTGACTTTTTCACATTTTTGGGACGTTGCTATGGCAACACATTTATAGATAGGGGTGGTTGTCATTGGCTTTTATGCTCGTCATGACATAAGAGATGTGTGTACAAAATTTTATGTCTCTATGACAAACTAAATTCTTGGGTCCATTATAAGTTTGTAGGGGCGCTGGAGAGCCATTTCTAAAGATAACCCTTTTATTTACATATTTTTTGTTCAGGTCATGAATGTGCACAAACGCCTTTTTGGGTCCAACTCGATCCGAGAAGGCGTTTGAGGATAAGGCGTTTTATTTTCACAAAAATGGCCACCTCGTTACAGGCTTGCCACACCCATACCCGATAAGATATCAACAACAAAGTCACAACTTTGGTTGGCACATGTGTCTAGATGATACTCACCAAATTTGGGGCCATTTAGATTAAAACACAATGATTTGCATCTTTCTGCGCAAGGGTTGCGATTTTAGTGGCCGCGCGTTTCACCCCACATGGCGGACTTCCTGTTAAGTTTAGGGTGTGACTGTCATTGACTTTTCTGTTTGCCCTGAGGTGTCCTATGGATATACCAAGTTTCATTTTTCTACGTTGGAAAAAAGTTACTTTCACTTTCCATAGGCCCAATGTATTTTGATTTTGTAGGGGTCGCCACTGAGTCATTTTTCGTATTTTTTTTTCTGCGACTTCAAATACATAAATTTTTCGCCGAGCTTGAAGTCTGGGACCAATAAAATGACTTTTCGTGCATGTTCACTGGGTCAAATTTAGGATCATAGGTCGACAAGAAAGATAAAAAAAAAAAAAAAAAAAAATCCGAGCAAAAACAATAGGCCCTCCCGGCCATCACTGGCTCGGGCCTAATAAGAAGTCCAGAAAATGGCTTTTAAAGTAAGTCCGCGGGTTACAGGGGAAAGTCCGGGGAAACTGCGGGGAGAGCAGTCTTTAAGTTGTAGGCCTCGGCCTCCCGTCCGCGCTGCAGGGCCGGCTTGGAGGAGTGCTGGCGCTCCCTCAGCGGTCTCAGTGGACTCCGAGGTCCCAATACACCGCCACAGGACTATAACACACACGAGAATGTCGGCTCAACGACCACACAAATATATATCAAAATAGAACCGCACAGCATGCAATAAAATACGGGACACGTCCCTTCACTTAGCGTTAAAATAGCTTTGTACAGGTCCCTGGTTCCTCCCTGGTCCCTGGATACGCGGTCGCTTCCTTAGGTCCTGATCCGGTCTCTTCTCCGAAGGGGGAAGATGGCGCTGTGGACAGGGGAAGGCGGTCTTCGGCACACAGTTAAAAACAGCTCAGGTAGGTGTAACCTCCACACAGTTATGGACACTTCCCTTTACTTAGCTGTATCTGAGCGTTGTATGCGGTGGGTTCCTGCGGTTTCTCTGGCTTTCCGTTGCCTTCAGTTGGTTCAGCTCTCCGTGCTGCTCAATATCCTTTCCTTCTGCCGTACCTTCCTCTCTGTCTCTGTCCGTTCTTCCGTTTCTCCTTCTCTCTGTTCCTTCTGGGTTCTCACTCCTTCCTGGTTTCTTCCTCTGTCCGTTCACTTCCCCGCCGTAGTTCCTCTCACCTTACCGGTCCCTGGCTCTCTCACTCTGGTCGCGGGTCGCCCCAGGCCTCCTCCTCGGCCCCTCGCTTCCCGTCCTACCAGACACGCCTCGCGGGTACCCTGGCCTCAGGTCTGTTCAAGAATCCTCCCGGCTTCCTCCTCCTCTCACCCTTCCTCTGCTGCCAATCCTCCTTTCCTTTTTCGTCCCTTTCTCCTTTGCTCTCCTGTGCCGTCTGCTTCTCTTGTCTTTTCTCCGCTCTCAGTTCCCAGTCCTCCTTGTCTGTCCTTCCATTGGGCCTTTTGAACTAGACCCGGGCATATCCTATTGGTCCTGGTGATTGTGCAGGTGTGGCGGGCGTTCCCCATCACGAGTTCATCCGTGTGCCTGCAAAATTTAAAGGGGCCGCGCACTCACAGAACACACAGAGGGGGGACAAACACAAAGTACAAACCGGCACCCTGTGACACAACCACAGGACCACATCTGACATAAACGTTGAAGTGCTGTAGGGCCCAGACCAACACCAATGTTTCTCTCAATAACTGAATAGTTTTCATGAAAACAATTACATTTGATTAAAAAAAATAATAAAAAATGGAAACTGGTGTTTTTTACACCGTCGTTATCAGTCTGAAGCAGCACTGTCCCAGCCCCCACAAGGCTGACATCAACCTTCAGAACAAGTTCTCGGTCCCATCGAAGAGCGGCAAGGAAAGGAGAATTTAAAATAAGGGCTTTAACTTTCTCAAAACACCCTTTGACCAACAGAAGACCAGACAAACTTTACCTCTCTTTCAGAAGATCAGTAAACGGAACAACCACAGTGGAAAGATTTGGGCAGAAACAACGATAATAACCAACCATTTCTAAGAAGCACATTGATTCTTTTTTTCGTTAACGGCGAAGAGTACACATCAATCACACGGACCTTAAGGTGAACTGGTCTCACAGCGTCTGGCCCACCACACGACCCAAGTAGACAACAGTGTCCTTCACAAACTCACACTTTGCTGTGCACCCCCCACTCTCTTTATGTGATGCTGGAATTTCATCTGTTGTTTGTCAAATTAAAGACAAGAACAAAGTCAGTCGTTTTTTAAAAAGTGTTGGGACTATATTGTTTTTTTTTTCATTTAACCTTAGTGCAGCCAGGAACGTCCCACTGAGATTACAAATGTCATGTCCAGAGGAGTCCTGGCCCCACAGGGAACTTATCTGACATGTTTTTAGTTTTAAGGGGAAACTGGAGTCCCTGGAGGAAACCTACACAAGGAGGATAAGCTCCAAACAGAAAGGCCCTGCCATAGTCAGAGTTTGAACACAGGGCCTTCTTGATGAGGCAGGGGTGCTAAGTCCTCTGCCTCCGTTCTGCCCAAATAATATTATCATAGACTGGACCAGACCTCAACCATAACACATCATTTAGACTAAGTTTCAACAACCTTCAAAAACAATGGGCAAACATTTAGCCATATTTCATCAATGTTTCAAAATCTAAGTGCTGTCAGTGATTGGAGCAGGACAGGTTTGTTTTGTGCTTTACATTTCTATAGTTAGACTTTATTTAATGCTACAGGCTCTCTGTAAAACATTTGACTGAGAGGTTTCCAGGTTGTTGTCCTCTTGTTTCTGTCTTTATTCAGTTTTTGATTTAAATCATTTCACATTTACATAATCGACAGAACATTTTAAATACAACCTCAGTATTTCATATTTTTGCAAATGTCACTGAACCAGGACCATCCACAGCACAATCCCACTGATCTTATATCAGTCTCACTCTTTTGCTCTGTTACTAGTTTCCTCTTTTATTCTTTCAACAGTCACCGCTGCTGTCATCACTTTTTTAACTTTTATTTTGCAAATATAAGCTGAAAGTGTGTTGATGGTTGCTTTGACTTTATTTGATGGTTTTCCACTCTTTGTCTTTATCTCTGGTGTTGGTTTGGGTCTGAACAGTGCATCTCTGGAACAGAAGTGGGTGGTGCTGACGTTTGTTCATTTAGAGTCGAAGCACAAAGAGGAAGAGCTGTTGCATCAGTGCAGTCACAAATGTTATGACTGGCTCAATGTCACAACAAACAACCAGACCAATTTAAAATGCTCAAAGAGTATATTTATTAAATATAAAGAAATGTAAACCCAACTAAAGGTTAAAAAAGTGCATGGTCTGTGAAATAAAAGACAACCTAAATGTGCAAAATGAGGAGATGACGTTGCGTAGAGTCTGGACAAACCAAGGAGCAGCCTTTATACCACGTGGTGCCAGGGCCACAGCAGCACGCAGCAGGAGGAGGAGGAGGAGGAGGAGGAGAGGCAGCGTTCAGGGACCGTCACCTGAACAGAGGAGGAGCAATAGAGGCAGAGCAAAGCCACCAACAAGGCCCCCGCTGTAACACCCCCCACCCTCACCCTCAGAGGATAACTCATTATTATTTAATTGTCACACATCTGGTGGATATTATCAAAGTGGCTTTGGTCACTAAAGATAATACCAGTAAGAATCAAGACACGTTAGTTAGTGGACACAGGACAATGGGTCTGCCACCACAGTGTCCCGGCCGATGTGTTGAAGGTCAAGAGTGTAAGCCTGGAGGTAAAGAGCCCAAAGTTCAGATTCTGGTTTGTGGTCTGTAAGCTGCTGAGGAGCTGAGAGGGTTATGGTCAGAATACACAACCACAGGACCACATCTGACATAAATGTTGAAGTGCTGTAGACCCCAGACCAACACCAATGTTTCTCTCAATAACTGAATAGTTTTCTTAAACAATTACATTTCATTAAAAAAAAAAACTAAAAATGGAAACTGGTGTTTTTTACACCGTCGTTATCAGTCTGAAGCAGCACTGTCACAGCCCGCACAAGGCTGACATCAACCTTCAGAACAAATTCTCGGTCCCATCGAAGAGCGGCAAGGAAAGGAGAATTTAAAATAAGGGCTTTAACTTTCTCAAAACACCCTTTGACCAACAGAAGACCAGACAAACTTTACCTCTCTTTCAGAAGATCAGTAAACGGAACAACCACAGTGGAAAGATTTGGGCAGAAACAACGATAATAACCAACCATTTCTAAGAAACACATTGATTCTTTTTTTCGTTAAAGGGGAGGGTACACATCAATCACACAGACCTTAAGGTGAACTGGTCTCACAGCGTCTGGCCCACCACGCGACCCAAGTAGACAACAGTGTCCTTCACAAACTCACACTTTGCTGTGCACCCCCCACTCCCTTTATGTGATGCTGGAATTTCATCTGTTGTTTGTTAAATTAAAGACAAGAACAAAGTCAGTCGTTTTTGAAAAAGTGTTGGGACTATATTGGGATTTTTTTTTTATAATTTAACCTTAGTGCAGCCAGGAACGTCCCACTGAGATTACAAATGTCATGTCCAGAGGAGTCCTGGCCCCACAGGGAACTTATCTGACATGTTTTTAGTTTTAAGGGGGAACTGGAGTCCCTGGAGAAAACCTACACAAGGAGGATAAGCTCCAAACAGAAAAGCCCTGCCATAGTCAGAGTTTGAACACAGGGCCTTCTTGATGAGGCAGGGGTGCTAAGTCCTCTGCCAGTTCTGCCCAAATAATATTATCATAGACTGGACCAGACCTCAACCATAACACATCATTTAGTCTAAGTTTCAACAACCTTCAAAAACAATGGGAAAACATTTAGCCATATTTCATCAATGTTTCAAAATCTAAGTGCTGTCAGTGATTGGAGCAGGACAGGTTTGTTTTGTGCTTTACATTTCTATAGTTAGACTTTATTTAATGCTACAGGCTCTCTGTAAAACATTTGACTGAGAGGTTTCCAGGTTGTTGTCCTCTTGTTTCTGTCTTTATTCAGTTTTTGATTAAATCATTTCACATTTACATAATCGACAGAACATTTTAAATACAACCTCAGTATTTTATATTTTTACAAATGACACTGAACCAGGACCATCCACAGCACAATCCCACTGATCTTATATCAGTCTCACTCTTTTGCTCTGTTACTAGTTTCCTCTTTTATTCTTTCAACAGTCACCACTGCTGTCATCACTTATTTTTAACTTTTTTATTTTAAGCAAATGTGCCACTTCCTTTTTCATCTGAACTCATCAGCCACACTGCAACATACACACCATATTATTCTCAAAACTCATGAAAAAGAAGGACAATTAAAGCCGCAAGCGGCGATAAAGGCCCTCGCCTCCCTTGAGACCGCGGGGACACATATATTCGGAGGATTGCATGTCGTGCTTTAAAGCTAATTTGGAGCTGTTAAGATGAAAACCCTTTAGCACAAAGTGTACGATTTAGGTGGTCATGTATTCCACCCAACATTTTCTGTTGAGAAGGATCCTGGCAATTGGGAAATGGCATTTATTTCCCAATAGTTGCCTCTTCACAGACTCATTGACCACAGCCACAAATCTATCAAAAAACAAATTGATAACTTTTTTTTGCACACGTGTCTAGATGATACTCACCAAATTTGGAGTTGTTTAGATGAAAAGCCTTTAGACACAAGGGGTGCAATTTAGGTGGTCACGCATACACCCAACATAGTAGATTTCCTGTTGAGTTTACGATATGGCTGTAATACATTTTTCTGTTCGCCTGAGGTGTCCTATGGATGTACCAAGTTTCATTTTTCTACGTTGGAAAAAGTTACTTTCACTTTCCATAGGCCCAATGTATTTTGACTTTTGTAGGGGAATTCGCCACTGAGTCATTTTTCATATTTTTTTACTTCAAATACATAAATTTTTCGAGCTTGAAGTCTGGGACCAATAAAAATGACTTTTAGTTGCACGTTTACTGGGTCAAATTGAGGATCATTTTGCAGAAAAATTATAATTAAAAAAATATACCAAATTATAATAAAATAAAATATAACTCGAGCAAAAAGTCTAGAAAAACGCTTGTCTATTTTACATACATGTGTTTAGCTCATTTTGCCCAAGTTTGGTGTCTGTGGAATGAAGCAGCTATTTTCTGAGTTCTTTTAAAAAGAGGTGTATTTTAAGTCGGTTCACATTTTCAATTCAAAATGGCCGCCTTCCGTGTGTGATAGAGTGTGGTCCCCATTGGCTTTTTGTTCATAAGCCCATGCTGGATGTGTGTACCAACTTTCATTTGCCTACGACAAACTAAAATTTTCACTTCCCATTGACTTTTTCCAAATATTTGGGACGTTGCTATGGCAACACATTTATAGATAGGGGTGGTTGTCATTGGCTTTTATGCTCGTCATGACATAAGAGATGTGTGTACCAAATTTTATGTCTCTATGACAAACTAAATTCTTGGGTCCCATTATAAGTTTGTAGGGGCGCTGGAGAGCCATTTCTAAAGATAACCCTTTTATTTACATATTTTTGTGTTCAGGTCATGAATGTGCACAAACGCCTTTTTAGGTCCAACTCGATCCGAGAAGCCGTTTGAGAGTTAGAGGCGTTTATTTTCACAAAAATGGCCACCTCGTTACAGGCTTGCCACACCCATACCCGATAAGATATCAACAACAAAGTCACAACTTTGGTTGGCACATGTCTAGATGATACTCACCAAATTTGGGGCCATTTAGATTAAAACACAATGATTTGCATCTTTCTGCGCAAAGTGCGAATTTTAGTGGCGCGCGTTTCACCCCACATGGCGGACTTCCTGTTAAGTTTAGGGTGTGACTGTTATTGACTTTTCTGTTTGCCCTGAGGTGTCCTATGGATATACCAAGTTTCATTTTCTACGTTGGAAAAAGTTACTTTCACTTTCCATAGGCCCAATGTATTTTGACTTTTCTAGGGGCCGCCACTGAGTCATTTTTCGTATTTTTTTCGGGACTTCAAATACATAAATTTTTGCCGGGCTTGAAGTCTGGGACCAATAAAAATGACTTTTAGATGTTCGTTTACTGGGTTAAATTGAGGATCATTTTGCAGAAAAATTATAATAAAAAATATATACCGAATTATAATAAAAAAATATAACTCGAGCAAAAAGTCTAGAAAAACACTTGTCTCTTTTACATACATGTGTTTAGCTCATTTTGCCCAAGTTTGGTGTCTGTGGAATGAAGCAGCTTTTTCTGTGTACTTTTAAAAAGAGTGTATTTTAAGTCGGTTCACATTTTCAATTCAAAATGGCCGCCTTCCTGTGTGTGATAGGGTGTGGTCCCCATTGGCTTTTTGTTCATAAGCCCATGGTGGATGTGTGTACCAAGTTTTATTTGCCTACAACAAACTAAAAATTTCACTTCCCATTGACTTTTTCACATTTTTGGGGCGTTGCTATGGCAACACATTTATAGATAGGGGTGGTTGTCATTGGCTTTTATGCTCGTCATGACATAAGAGATGTGTGTACAAAATTTTATGTCTCTATGACAAACTAAATTCTTGGGTCCATTATAAGTTTGTAGGGGGCGCTGGAGAGCCATTTCTAAAGATAACCCTTTTATTTACATATTTTTTGTTCAGGTCATGAATGTGCACAAACGCCTTTTTGGGTCCAACTCGATCCGAGAAGGCGTTTGAGAGTTAAGAGAGGCGTTTATTTTCACAAAAATGGCCACCTCGTTACAGGCTTGCCACACCCATACCCGATAAGATATCAAAAACAAAGTCACAACTTTGGTTGGCACACGTGTCTAGATGATACTCACCAAATTTGGGGCCATTTAGATTAAAACACAATGATTTGCATCTTTCTGCGCAAAGTGCGATTTTAGTGGCGCGTTTCACCCACATGGCGGACTTCCTGTTGAGTTTAGGGTGTGACTGTCATTGACTTTTCTGTTTCCCTGAGGTGTTCTATGGATATACCAAGTTTCATTTTTCTACGTTGGAAAAAGTTACTTTCACTTTCCATAGGCCCAATGTATTTTGATTTTGTAGGGTCGCCACTGAGTCATTTTCGTATTTTTTTTGGCAACTTCAAATACATAAATTTTTGAGCTTGAAGTCTGGGACCAATAAAATGACTTTTAGTGCATGTTCACTGGGTCAAATTTAGGATCATAGGTGGAAAAGAAAAATAAAAATAATAATAAATTAAAGCCATAGCGGCGATAAAGGCCCTCGCCTCCCTTGAGACCGCTGAGGACACATATATTCGGAGGATTGCATGTCGTGCTTTAAAGCAAATTTGGAGCTGTTTAGATGAAAACCCTTTAGCACAAAGTGTACGATTTAGGTGGTCATGTATTCCACCCAACATTTTCTGTTGAGAAGGATCCTGGCAATTGGGAAATGGCATTTATTTCCCAATAGTTGCCTCTTCACAGACTCATTACGACCACAGCCACAAATCTATCAAAAACAAATTGATAACTTTTTTTGCACACGTGTCTAGATGATACTCACCAAATTTGGAGCTGTTTAGATGAAAAGCCTTTAGACACAAGGGGTGCAATTTAGGTGGTCACGCATACACCCAACATAGTAGATTTCCTGTTGAGTTTACGATATGGCTGTAATACATTTTTCTGTTCGCCCTGAGGTGTCCTATGGATGTACCAAGTTTCATTTTTTACGTTGGAAAAAGTTACTTTCACTTTCCATAGGCCCAATGTATTTTGACTTTTGTAGAATTCGCCACTGAGTCATTTTTCATATTTTTTTAGTGACTTCAAATACATAAATTTTTCGCGAGCTTGAAGTTTGGGACCAATAAAAATGACTTTTAGTTGCACGTTTACTGGGTCAAATTGAGGATCATTTTGCAGAAAAATTATAATAAAAAATATATACCGAATTATAATAAAAAAATATAACTCGAGCAAAAAGTCTAGAAAAACACTTGTCTCTTTTACATACATGTGTTTAGCTCATTTTGCCCAAGTTTGGTGTCTGTGGAATGAAGCAGCTTTTTCTGTGTACTTTTAAAAAGAGGTGTATTTTAAGTCGGACCAAATTTTCAATTCAAAATGGCCGCCTTCCTGTGTGTGATAGGGTGTGGTCCCCATTGGCTTTTTGTTCATAAGCCCATGGTGGATGTGTGTACCAAGTTTTATTTGCCTACAACAAACTAAAAATTTCACTTCCCATTGACTTTTTCACATTTTTGGGACGTTGCTATGGCAACACATTTATAGATAGGGGTGGTTGTCATTGGCTTTTATGCTCGTCATGACATAAGAGATGTGTGTACAAAATTTTATGTCTCTATGACAAACTAAATTCTTGGGTCCATTATAAGTTTGTAGGGGCGCTGGAGAGCCATTTCTAAAGATAACCCTTTTATTTACATATTTTTTGTTCAGGTCATGAATGTGCACAAACGCCTTTTTGGGTCCAACTCGATCCGAGAAGGCGTTTGAGAGTTAAAGGCGTTTTATTTTCACAAAAATGGCCACCTCGTTACAGGCTTGCCACACCCATACCCGATAAGATATCAAAACAAAGTCACAACTTTGGTTGGCACACGTGTCTAGATGATACTCACCAAATTTGGGGCCATTTAGATTAAATACAATGATTTGCATCTTTCTGCGCAAGGTGCGATTTTAGTGGCGCGTTTCACCCCACATGGCGGACTTCCTGTTAAGTTTAGGGTGTGACTGTCATTGACTTTTCTGTTTGCCCTGAGGTGTCCTATGGATATACCAAGTTTCATTTTTCTACGTTGGAAAAAGTTACTTTCACTTTCCATAGGCCCAATGTATTTTGATTTTGTAGGGTCGCCACTGAGTCATTTTTCGTATTTTTTTCGACTTCAAATACATAAATTTTCGCGAGCTTGAAGTCTGGGACCAATAAAATGACTTTTCGTGCATGTTCACTGGGTCAAATTTAGGATCATTGGGTCGGAAGAAAAATAAAAAAAAAAAAAAAAAAATCCGAGCAAAAACAATAGGCCCTCCCCGGCCATCACCGGCTCGGGCCTAATTAAACCGCAAGCGGCGATAAAGGCCCTCGCCTCCCTTGAGACCGCGGGGACACATATATTCGGTAGAGTTGTGACGTTCGCGAACGAACCGATTCTTTTGAACGGCTCACAAACATGAACGATGGGAGTCAGTCGCGGCTGGAGGAGCCGTTCTTTCTGTCGTTCTTTTTTATGCGTGTCTCACACAGATGCACACAAATGAGCTCCTCCGCGAGACAGAACAGTTATAGGGGAGGGCGCACAGCGCAGGCCGACCCTTTATAGCGTGATATTAGTTATTAGTTGTGCACGCATCCTTCACGTGAGTACTTCATTGCAGCCCACTTTGTTATTGTTCATTGACTTGAAGGGGCTGATGTCCTATTTGCAAAGTTTACAGTAGTAATAGTATGTAGACATTTCCATTTTATTTATTCTATTTTATCTACTTTAAATATTTTTTATTTTCTATCAAAATGTTCTTGTGTGATAATGTTCTTGTGTGGAAGTGTTTGTAGTAAAAGCTGTTTTGCACAGAAATTCATTGCAGCCTGCTTTGTTTTTGATGTTTATTTGTGAGTAGGTATTGTATGAATAACATAAGTCAACGTAGCTTTACATTGTACTAAATGTAAATCCAAACTGTCTAAGCAGAGGGATTTGTGCGACCCTATGGAATATAGTCCACACATGACAAATGAGGTAATAATCAATATTTCAGAGTAATTCAAACTCAGATATTGGTGTGTGATATCTGAATTTTAATTATTTGACAACAAATCTCACACCATCATTCCTCCCAGTAATTATTTCCAGGATAAACTGAGATGCCCCAAAGCTGGCTTCTTAAAACTGACTAAATATTTAAAAAGAGCCAAAGAGCCGTTCTTTTGAAAGGAACGGATCGCGAAGATCCGGATCCCCTCAAAGAGCCATAAATCCCATCACTAATATTCGGAGGATTGCATGTCGTGCTTTAAAGCAAATTTGGAGCTGTTAAGATGAAAACCCTTTAGCACAAAGTGTACGATTTAGGTGGTCATGTATTCCACCCAACATTTTCTGTTGAGAAGGATCCTGGCAATTGGGAAATGGCATTTATTTCCCAATAGTTGCCTCTTCACAGACTCATTACGACCACAGCCACAAATCTATCAAAAAACAAATTGATAACTTTTTTTTGCACACGTGTCTAGATGATACTCACCAAATTTGGAGCTGTTTAGATGAAAAGCCTTTAGACACAAGGGTGCAATTTAGGTGGTCACGCATACACCCAACATAGTAGATTTCCTGTTGAGTTTACGATATGGCTGTAATACATTTTTCTGTTCGCCCTGAGGTGTCCTATGGATGTACCAAGTTTCATTTTCTACGTTGGAAAAAGTTACTTTCACTTTCCATAGGCCCAATGTATTTTGACTTTTGTAGGGTCGCCACTGAGTCATTTTTCATATTTTTTTGGCGACTTCAAATACATAAATTTTTCGCCGAGCTTGAAGTCTGGGACCAATAAAAATGACTTTTAGTTGCGTTTACTGGGTCAAATTGAGGATCATTTTGCAGAAAAATTATAATAAAAAATATATACCGAATTATAATAAAAAAAATATAACTCGAGCAAAAAGTCTAGAAAAACACTTGTCTCTTTTACATACATGTGTTTAGCTCATTTTGCCCAAGTTTGGTGTCTGTGGAATGAAGCAGCTTTTTCTGTGTACTTTTAAAAAGAGGTGTATTTTAAGTCGGTTCACATTTTCAATTCAAAATGGCCGCCTTCCTGTGTGTGATAGGGTGTGGTCCCCATTGGCTTTTTGTTCATAAGCCCATGGTGGATGTGTGTACCAAGTTTTATTTGCCTACAACAAACTAAAAATTTCACTTCCCATTGACTTTTTCACATTTTTGGGACGTTGCTATGGCAACACATTTATAGATAGGGGTGGTTGTCATTGGCTTTTATGCTCGTCATGACATAAGAGATGTGTGTACAAAATTTTATGTCTCTATGACAAACTAAATTCTTGGGTCCATTATAACTTTGTAGGGGCGCTGGAGAGCCATTTCTAAAGATAACCCTTTTATTTACATATTTTTGTGTTCAGGTCATGAATGTGCACAAACGCCTTTTGGGTCCAACTCGATCCGAGAAGGCGTTTGAGAGTTAAGAGACGTTTTATTTTCACAAAAATGGCCACCTCGTTACAGGCTTGCCACACCCATACCCGATAAGATATCAACAACAAAGTCACAACTTTGGTTGGCACACGTGTCTAGATGATACTCACCAAATTTGGGGCCATTTAGATTAAAACACAATGATTTGCATCTTTCTGCGCAAAGTGCGATTTTAGTGGCAGCGCGTTTCACCCCACATGGCGGACTTCCTGTTAAGTTTAGGGTGTGACTGTCATTGACTTTTCTGTTTGCCCTGAGGTGTCCTATGGATATACCAAGTTTCATTTTTCTACGTTGGAAAAAGTTACTTTCACTTTCCATAGGCCCAATGTATTTTGACTTTTGTAGGGGTCGCCACTGAGTCATTTTTCGTATTTTTTTGGCGACTTCAAATACATAAATTTTTGCCAGGCTTGAAGTCTGGGACCAATAAAAATGACTTTTAGTTGTTCGTTTACTGGGTTAAATTGAGGATCATTTTACAGAAAAATTATAATAAAAATATATACCGAATTATAATAAAAAAATATAACTCGAGCAAAAAGTCTAGAAAAACACTTGTCTCATTTACATACATGTGTTTAGCTCATTTGCCCAAGTTTGGTGTCTGTGGAATGAAGCAGCTTTTTCTGTGTACTTTTAAAAAGAGGTGTATTTTAAGTCGGTTCACATTTTCAATTCAAAATGGCCGCCTTCCTGTGTGTGATAGGGTGTGGTCCCCATTGGCTTTTTGTTCATAAGCCCATGGTGGATGTGTGTACCAAGTTTTATTTGCCTACAACAAACTAAAAATTTCACTTCCCATTGACTTTTTCACATTTTTGGGGACGTTGCTATGGCAACACATTTATAGATAGGGGTGGTTGTCATTGGCTTTTATGCTCGTCATGACATAAGAGATGTGTGTACAAAATTTTATGTCTCTATGACAAACTAAATTCTTGGGTCCATTATAAGTTTGTAGGGGCGCTGGAGAGCCATTTCTAAAGATAACCCTTTTATTTACATATTTTGTGTTCAGGTCATGAATGTGCACAAACGCCTTTTTGGGTCCAACTCGATCCGAGAAGGCGTTTGAGAGTTAAGAGACGTTTTATTTTCACAAAAATGGCCACCTCGTTACAGGCTTGCCACACCCATACCCGATAAGATATCAACAACAAAGTCACAACTTTGGTTGGCACACGTGTCTAGATGATACTCACCAAATTTGGGGCCATTTAGATTAAAACACAATGATTTGCATCTTTCTGCGCAAGTGCGATTTTAGTGGCGCGTTTCACCCCACATGGCGGACTTCCTGTTAAGTTTAGGGTGTGACTGTCATTGACTTTTCTGTTTGCCCTGAGGTGTCCTATGGATATACCAAGTTTCATTTTCTACGTTGGAAAAAGTTACTTTCATTTTCCATAGGCCCAATGTATTTTGATTTTGTAGGGTCGCCACTGAGTCATTTTTCGTATTTTTTTGGCGACTTCAAATACATACCATTTTTGCCGAGCTTGAAGTCTGGGACCAATATAATGACTTTTTGTGCATGTTCACTGGGTCAAATTTAGGATCATTTGGTCACAATAAAGATAAAAAAAAAAAAAAAAAAAAAAAAATCCGAGCAAAAACAATAGGCCCTCCCGGCCATCACCGGCTCGGGCCTAATTAAAGCCGCATAGCGGCGATAAAGGCCCTCGCTCTCTTGAGACAGCGAGGACACATGCACTCGGAGGAGTGCATTTAGTGCTTTAAAGCGTAAACTTCACGGTAAAAGGATTCTGAGAGTTTTCTAAGACTCTAGCCGTGGCTCTGAGGGGCCTCCTCTAAAGGAAGGATCCTGGCAATTGGGAAATGGCATTTATTTCCCAAAGGTTGCCTCTTCACAGACTCATTACGACCACAGCCACAAATGTATCAAAAACAAATTGATAACTTTTTTGGCACACGTGTCTAGATGATACTCACCAAATTTGGAGCTGTTTAGATGAAAAGCCTTTAGACAGAAGGGGTGCGATTTAGGTGGTCACGCATTCCACCCAACATAGTAGATTTTCTGTTGAGTTTACAGTATGGCTGTAATAAACTTTTCTGTTTGCCCTGAGGTGTCCTATGGATGTACCAAGTTTTGTATTTCTACATTGGAAAAATTTACTTTCATTTTCCATAGAACCAATGTATTTTGACTTTTGTAGGGGTCGCCACTGAGTCATTTTTCGTATTTTTTTTCGGGGACTTCAAATACATAAATTTTTCGCTGGGTTTGAAGTCTGGGACCAATAAAAATTACTTTTAGTTGTTGGTTTACTGGGTCAAATTTAGGATCATTTTGCAGAAAAAATATGATAAAAAAATATATACCGAATTATAATAAAAAAAAATATAACTCGAGCAAAAAAGTCTAGAAAAACGCTTGTCTATTTTACATACATGTGTTTAGCTCATTTTGCCCAAGTTTGGTGTCTGTGGAATGAAGCAGCTATTGTCTGTGTACTTTTAAAAAGAGGTGTATTTTAAGTCGGTTCACATTTTTAATTCAAAATGGCCGCCTTCCGTGTGTGATAGGTGTGGTCCCCATTGGCTTTTTGTTCATAAGCCCATGGTGGATGTTGTACCAAGTTTCATTTTTCTACGTTGGAAAAAGTTACTTTCACTTTCCATAGGCCCAATGTATTTTGATTTTGTAGGGGTCGCCACTGAGTCATTTTTCGTATTTTTTTCGCGACTTCAAATACATAAATTTTTCACGCGAGCTTAAAAATTGGACCAATAAAAATGACTTTTCGTTCATGTTCACTGGGTCAAATTTAGGATCATAGGTCGACAATAAAAAAAAAAAAAAAAAAAAAAATAATCCGAGCAAAACAATAGGCCTTCGCCATCACCGGCTCGGGCCTAATTAAAGCCGCAAGCGGCGATAAAGGCCCTCGCCTCCCTTGAGACCGCGGGGACACATATATTCGGAGGATTGCATGTCGTGCTTTAAAGCAAATTTGGAGCTGTTTAGATGAAAACCCTTTAGCACAAAGTATACGATTTAGGTGGTCATGTATTCCACCCAACATTTTCTGTTGAGAAGGATCCTGCAATTGGGAAATGGCATTTATTTCCCAATAGTTGCCTCTTCACAGACTCATTACGACCACAGCCACAAATCTATCAAAAACAAATTGATACCTTTTTTTGCACACGTGTCTAGATGATACTCACCAAATTTGGAGCTGTTTAGATGAAAAGCCTTTAGACACAAGGGGTGCAATTTAGGTGGTCACGCATACACCCAACATAGTAGATTTCCTGTTGAGTTTACGATATGGCTGTAATACATTTTTCTGTTCGCCCTGAGGTGTCCCAAGTTTCATTTTTCTACGTTGGAAAAAAGTTACTTTCACTTTCCATAGGCCCAATGTATTTTGACTTTTGTAGGGGTCGCCACTGAGTCATTTTCATATTTTTTTAGCGACTTCAAATACATAAATTTTTCGCGAGCTTGAAGTCTGGGACCAATAAAAATGACTTTTAGTTGCACGTTTACTGGGTCAAATTGAGGATCATTTTGCAGAAAAATTATAATTAAAGCCGCAAGCGGCGATAAAGGCCCTCGCCTCCCTTGAGACCATGGGACATATATATTCGGAGGATTGCATGTCGTTCTTTAAAGCAAATTTGGAGCTGTTTAGATGAAAATCCTTTAGCACAAAGTGTACAATTTAGGTGGTCATGTATTCCACCCAACATTTTCTGTTGAGAAGGATCCTGGCAATTGGGAAATGGCATTTATTTCCCAATAGTTGCCTCTTCACAGACTCATTACGACCACAGCCACAAATCTATCAAAAAACAAATTGATAACTTTTTTTTGCACACGTGTCTAGATGATACTCACCAAATTTGGAGCTGTTTAGATGAAAAGCCTTTAGACACAAGGGGTGCAATTTAGGTGGTCACGCATACACCCAACATAGTAGATTTCCTGTTGAGTTTACGATATGGCTGTAATACATTTTTCTGTTCGCCCTGAGGTGTCCTATGGATGTACCAAGTTTCATTTTCTACGTTGGAAAAAGTTACTTTCACTTTCCATAGGCCCAATGTATTTTGACTTTTGTAGGGATCGCCACTGAGTCATTTTTCATATTTTTTTGTGACTTCAAATACATAAATTTTTCCGAGCTTGAAGTCTGGGACCAATAAAAATGACTTTTAGTTGCACGTTTACTGGGTCAAATTGAGGATCATTTTGCAGAAAAATTATAATAAAAAAATATACCAAATTATAATAAAATAAAATATAACTCGAGCAAAAAAGTCTAGAAAAACGCTTGTCTATTTTACATACATGTGTTTTGCCCAAGTTTGGTGTCTGTGGAATGAAGCAGCTATTTTCTGAGTTCTTTTAAAAAAGAGGTGTATTTTAAGTCGGTTCACATTTTCAATTCAAAATGGCCGCCTTCCCGTGTGTGATAGGGTGTGGTCCCCATTGGCTTTTTTGTTCATAAGCCCATGCTGGATGTGTGTACCAAGTTTCATTTGCCTACGACAAACTAAAATTTTCACTTCCCATTGACTTTTTCCAAATATTTGGGACGTTGCTATGGCAACACATTTATAGATAGGGGGTGGTTGTCATTGGCTTTTATGCTCGTCATGACATAAGAGATGTGTGTACCAAATTTTATGTCTCTATGACAAACTAAATTCTTGGGTCCCATTATAAGATTGTAGGGGCGCTGGAGAGCCATTTCTAAAGATAACCCTTTTATTTACATATTTTTGTGTTCAGGTCATGAATGTGCACAAACGCCTTTTGGGTCCAACTCGATCCGAGAAGCCGTTTGAGAGTTAAGAGACGTTTTATTTTCACAAAAATGGCCACCTCGTTACAGGCTTGCCACACCCATACCCGATAAGATATCAACAACAAAGTCACAACTTTGGTTGGCACATGTGTCTAGATGATACTCACCAAATTTGGGGCCATTTAGATTAAAACACAATGATTTGCATCTTTCTGCGCAAGTGCGATTTTAGTGGCAGCGTTTCACCCACATGGCGGACTTCCTGTTAAGTTTAGGGTGTGACTGTCATTGACTTTTCTGTTTGCCCTGAGGTGTCCTATGGATATACCAAGTTTCATTTTTCTACGTTGGAAAAAGTTACTTTCACTTTCCATAGGCCCAATGTATTTTGACTTTTCTAGGGGCGCCACTGAGTCATTTTTCGTATTTTTTTCGGGACTTCAAATACATACATTTTTGCCGGGCTTGAAGTCTGGGACCAATAAAAATGACTTTTAGTTGTTCGTTTACTGGGTTAAATTGAGGATCATTTTGCAGAAAAATTATAATAAAAATATATACCAAATTATAATTAAAAAAATATAACTCGAGCAAAAAGTCTAGAAAAACACTTGTCTCATTTACATACATGTGTTTAGCTCATTTTGCCCAAGTTTGGTGTCTGTGGAATGAAGCAGCTTTTTCTGTGTACTTTTAAAAAGAGGTGTATTTTAAGTCGGTTCACATTTTCAATTCAAAATAACCGCCTTCCTGTGTGTGATAGGGTGTGGTCCCCATTGGCTTTTGTTCATAAGCCCATGGTGGATGTGTGTACCAAGTTTTATTTGCATACAACAAACTAAAAATTTCCACTTCCCATTGACTTTTTCACATTTTTGGGGCGTTGCTATGGCAACACATTTATAGATAGGGGTGGTTGTCATTGGCTTTTATGCTTGTCATGACATAAGAGATGTGTGTACAAAATTTTATGTCTCTATGACAAACTAAATTCTTGGGTCCATTATAAGTTTGTAGGGGCGCTGGAGAGCCATTTCTAAAGATAACCCTTTTATTTACATATTTTTTGTTCAGGTCATGAATGTGCACAAACGCCTTTTTGGGTCCAACTCGATCCGAGAAGGCGTTTGAGAGTTAAGAGGCGTTTTATTTTCACAAAAATGGCCACCTCGTTACAGGCTTGCCACACCCATACCCGATAAGATATCAACAACAAAGTCACAACTTTGGTTGGCACATGTGTCTAGATGATACTCACCAAATTTGGGGCCATTTAGATTAAAACACAATGATTTGCATCTTTCTGCGCAAGGGTTGCGATTTTTTAGTGGCCGCGTTTCACCCCACATGGCGGACTTCCTGTTAAGTTTAGGGGTGACTGTCATTGACTTTTCTGTTTGCCCTGAGGTGTCCTATGGATATACCAAGTTTCATTTTTCTACGTTGGAAAAAGTTACTTTCACTTTCCATAGGCCCAATGTATTTTGACTTTTGTAGGGTCGCCACTGAGTCATTTTTCGTATTTTTTTCGGCGACTTCAAATACATAAATTTTTTGCCAGCTTGAAGTCTGGGACCAATAAAATGACTTTTAGTTGTTCGTTTACTGGGTTAAATTGAGGATCATTTTGCAGAAAAATTATAATAAAAAATATATACCGAATTATAATAAAAAAATATAACTCGAGCAAAAAGTCTAGAAAAACACTTGTCTCATTTACATACATGTGTTTAGCTCATTTTGCCCAAGTTTGGTGTCTGTGGAATGAAGCAGCTTTTTTCTGTGTACTTTTAAAAAGAGGTGTATTTTAAGTCGGTTCACATTTTCAATTCAAAATGGCCGCCTTCCTGTGTGTGATAGGTGTGGTCCCCATTGGCTTTTTTGTTCATAAGCCCATGGTGGATGTGTGTACCAAGTTTTATTTGCCTACAACAAACTAAAAATTTCACTTCCCATTGACTTTTTCACATTTTTTGGGACGCTGCTATGGCAACACATTTATAGATAGGGGTGGTTGTCATTGGCTTTATGCTCGCATGACATAAGAGATGTGTGTACAAAATTTTATGTCTCTATGACAAACTAAATTCTTGGGTCCATTATAAGTTTGTAGGGGCGCTGGAGAGCCATTTCTAAAGATAACCCTTTATTTACATATTTTTGTGTTCAGGTCATGAATGTGCACAAACGCTTTTTGGGTCCAACTCGATCCGAGAAGGCGCTTTGAGAGTTAAGAGACGCTTTATTTTCACAAAAATGGCCACCTCTACAGGCTTGCCACACCCATACCCGATAAGATATCAACAACAAAGTCACAACTTTGGTTGGCACACGTGTCTAGATGATACTCACCAAATTTGGGGCCATTTAGATTAAAACACAATGATTTGCATCTTTCTGCGCAAGTGCGATTTTAGTGGCCGCGCTGTTTCACCCCACATGGCGGACTTCCTGTTAAGTTTAGGGTGTGACTGTCATTGACTTTTCTGTTTGTTCTGAGGTGTCCTATGGATATACCAAGTTTCATTTTTCTACGTTGGAAAAAGTTACTTTCACTTTCCATAGGCCCAATGTATTTTGATTTTGTAGGGTCGCCACTGAGTCATTTTTCGTATTTTTTTCGCGACTTCAAATACATAAATTTTTCGCTGAGCTTGAAGTCTGGGACCAATATAATGACTTTTCGTGCATGTTCACTGGGTCAAATTTAGGATCATAGGTCGACAAGAAAGATTAAAAAAAAAAAAAAAAAAAAAAAAAAAAATCCGAGCAAAAACAATAGGCCCTCCCGGCCATCACCGGCTCGGGCCTAAAAAAAAAAAAAAAAAAAAAAAAATCCGAGCAAAAACAATAGGCCCTCCCGGTCATCACCGGCTCGGGCCTAAATATAAGCTGAAAGTGTGTTGATGGTTGCTTTGACTTTATTTGATGGTTTTCCACTCTTTGTCTTTATCTCTGGTGTTGGTTTGGGTCTGAACAGTGCATCTCTGGAACAGAAGTGGGTGGGTCTGACGTTTGTTCATTTAGAGTTGAAGCACAAAGAGGAAGAGCTGGTTTAAAAAAAGTACAATGAGGTGTGAGTGAGTGTCAGTGCTGTACAGCAGTGTTGTATTTACAAGGTGAGTGTATGTGGCAAAAGTGCGTGGTCTGTGAAATAAAAGACAACCTAAATGTGCAAAATGAGGAGTTGACGTCGCGTAGAGTCTGGACAAAACAAGGAGCAGCCTTTATACCACGTGGTGCCAGGGCCACAGCAGCACGCAGCAGGAGGAGGAGGAGGAGGAGGAGGAGAGGCAGCGTTCAGGGACCGTCACCTGAACAGAGGAGGAGCAAGAGAGGCAGAGCAAAGCCACCAACAAGGCCCCCGCTGTAACACCCCCCACCCTCACCCTCAGAGAATAACACTTTATTATTTAATTGTCACACATCTGGTGGATATTATCAAAGTAGCTTTGGTCACTAAAGATAATACCAGTAAGAATCAAGACACGTTAGTTAGTGGACACAGGACAATGGGTCTGACACCACAGTGTCCCGGCCGATGTGTTGAAGGTCAAGAGTGTAAGCCTGGAGGTAAAGAGCCCAACGCTTCAGCCTCTGGTTTGTGGTCTGTAAGCTGCTGAGGAGCTGAGAGGGTTATGGTCAGAATACACAACCACAGGACCACATCTGACATAAACGTTGAAGTGCTGTAGACCCCAGACCGACACCAATGTTTATCTCAATAACTGAATAGTTTTCATGAAAACAATTACATTTCATTGAAAATAAAACAAAAAATCGGAATATCAACCTTCAGAACAAGTTCTCGGTCCCATCGAAGAGCGGCAAGGAAAGGAGAATTTAAAATAAGGGCTTTAACTTTCTCAAAATGTCCTTTGACCAACAGAAGACCAGACAAACTTTACCTCTCTTTCAGAAGATCAGTAAACGGAACAACCACAGTGGAAAGATTTGGGCAGAAACAAAAATAATAACCAACCATTTCTAAGAAACACATTGATTCTTTTTTTCATTAACAGCGAAGAGTACACATCAATCACACGGACCTTAAGGTGAACTGGTCTCACAGAGTCTGGCCCACCACGCGACCCAAGTAGACAACAGTGTCCTTCACAAACTCACACTTTGCTGTGCACCCCCCACTCCCTTTATGTGATGTTGAAATTTCATCTGTTGTTTGTTAAATTAAAGACAAGAACAAAGTCAGTCGTTTTTTAAAAAGTGTTGGGACTATATTGGGATTTTTTTATTTAACCTTAGTGCAGCCAGGAACGTCCCACTGAGATTACAAATGTCATGTCCAGAGGAGTCCTGGCCCCACAGGGAACTTATCTGACATGTTTTTAGTTTTAAGGGGGAACTGGAGTCCCTGGAGAAAACCTACACAAGGAGGATAAGCTCCAAACAGAAAGGCCCTGCCATAGTCAGAGTTTGAACACAGGGCCTTCTTGATGAGGCAGGGGTGCTAAGTCCTCTGCCAACGTTCTGCCCAAATAATATTATCATAGACTGGACCAGACCTCAACCATAACACATCATTTAGACTAAGTTTCAACAACCTTCAAAAACAATGGGCAAACATTTAGCCACATTTCATCAATGTTTCAAAATCTAAGTGCTGTCAGTGATTGGAGCAGGACAGGTTTGTTTTGTGCTTTACATTTCTATAGTTAGACTTTATTTAATGCTACAGGCTCTCTGTAAAACATTTGACTGAGAGGTTTCCAGGTTGTTGTCCTCTTGTTTCTGTCTTTATTCAGTTTTTGATTTAAATCATTTCACATTTACATAATCGACAGAACATTTTAAATACAACCTCAGTATTTTATATTTTTACAAATGTCACTGAACCAGGACCATCCACAGCACAATCCCACTGATCTTATATCAGTCTCACTCTTTTGCTCTGTTACTAGTTTCCTCTTTCATTCTTTCAACAGTCACCACTGCTGTCATCACTTTTTTATTTTTAGCAAATGTGCAACTTCCTTTTTCCTCTGAACTCATCAGCCACACTGCAACATACACACCATATTATTCTCAAAACTCATGAAGAAGAAGGACAAATATAAGCTGAAAGTGTGTTGATGGTTGCTTTGACTTTATTTGATGGTTTTCCACTCTTTGTCTTTATCTCTGGTGTTGGTTTGGGTCTGAACAGTGCATCTCTGGAACAGAAGTGGGTGGTGCTGACGTTTGTTCATTTAGAGTCGAAGCACAAAGAGGAAGAGCTGTTGCATCAGTGCAGTCACAAAGAAAATCCTCTCAGAACAAGAGCTGACACAGAGAATAAACTAAACATGACTTTAATTAAAAGAATCCTTTTGGTTTATGTCTGTCTGCTTCAGTTTAAAAGTAAGAGAGTGATTTTTTTAATGTTCCTTTGAGTTTTATCACCAGTTGTCTTCAGATGTTTTTGGAGTGAAACAGGAAAAGGATGAACGTACATTTACAAGAAATAGATTTAACATAAAACACATTTAATTTGGTTCAGATTCTGCTTCTGTTGTATTTAAGACAGAATAAAGTCAAAGTGTCCATTTTACACGAGACAGGCTTCACTTTTAAACAAGACAAGAGCTGGAACTGAGTTATAAAAACATCATTATTATTCATCTAATAATCATAGAGTTTATATGTGAGTGTTATTTAATTGATAAATGAATAAATAAGTGGGATTGTGATTTCTGACTGAGCTGACCAAACCCTGTCTCTGACTCAGACACTGCTCTTTATAATCCACACACATAAAGTAGTCTTAAATAACACAGCTGTAAATACTCACAGTAAAAGTCATAAAAACATCATGTGATGGAAGTGACTGAGCATTTGTTCTTTGCAGGAGTCACTTCAGAGACAGTCCATCGTTTCTCCAGAGCTGGACAAAACCTCACACTGCCCTGTGTCAGAGCAGCACAAGAGGGTCCAACCTGCTCCAGAGTCGACTGGATTTACAACAGAAATAATCTCAGACCCACTGTTACTGAAGTTAAAAAAGGGAAGGTTGAGGAGAACAGTCCCAGATCCTCCAGACTGAGACTGAACACTGACTGCTCTCTGATCGTTCACAACGTCACTGATGAAGACTCTGGGTTATACACCTGTCGTCTTTTAGACGATGTCTTCTATGACACATTAGTGTTTCTGAGTGTCCTCACTGGTGAGTCACATCAATCTGAAAAACACAAAGTTATAATGTGTAGTTTCTAGAGATAATAACAGCATGAAGACTAATATTTGAGGATTATAGAAACGAGGACAGAATTGGTGGAACTTTTATTTTTCATTTAGACTTATTTTTATTTATTATTGGTGGAAAAGAGTTGAAAAGAAAAGGCTTAAAGCAAAGTGTACATGGGTTTACTCTGGTGACAGTACAAATGCTCTTCTCAAACTATTCTCATCATTTCCTTCACCTGCTCTTGGCACAAACAACAGTCTATAACAGGGCCGCGGGAAGTAATTTTGAACAGGGGGTGCTGTGAATTATTATTATTTTTTTTTTTTTACAAAAAACCTATGAGCCTATAGGCCTATTTAAAATAAATTTTAAAAATAAATACATTGAGATTTACTACTTTATTGTCATACACTTCAGTGCACAGCCAGCCAGGGTCTGAAACACACAGACATCAGTTCTCAGATATGCGCAATGCGCTATTAATCTGAAGCAGAAATAATAGTTTAATAATCGAAAGAAAACGAAATAATTACTTTCATTACAATTTCAGATAGCCTATACATACATGCAACTTATTTAGATAAAAACAAATAATATTACAACAAAATATAATATTAATCAAACTTCACAATAACGCTAAAACAATGCAATCGTTTTGGTCAGGTGGCTTGAGTCACTGCGCGTTTATGTCACACGCAACTCTATTAACTCCAAAATCTTTTTATGCACACCACAAGGAAATAATCTCCGACTATTTAAGCAATTTGTTTATTGAACAGTTCTCCACATCCATTACGCAAAGAACACACAAACGAAATAATACTCTCCATCTCCATCACCACCACCTTACAAAAATACTATAGTGTACTACTTACAATTGCTTGGCTAGTCAAAGCTGATCCCACACTTGTTGCAAAAAAATAAATGTTACAAGCGCGGCAGCACCATGCTCTTACCTGAGCTACATGCAGGCGGGGTGCCCTGGTTACAGGTGTCCAAATGTCGAGGTGCGCTCTGGGGTCGTGGAGATAAAGTCTCTCATGAGGGGACGAATGTCCAGGGAGTTCAGAATGTCTGTGTTGGTATGCATCAGCGAAAGGTGTGCAAGTTTTTTCTGGGTCATGGTGCTGCGTACCCATGTCTTCAAAAAACGCAAGGCGGAGAAAGTGCGTTCGGATGAGGCCACGGAGATGGGTAGGCACAGACATAACTCGATCAGATTTTCTATCTCTGAAAACATGGGTCTTGTTTGTGGCTGGAGCTTTATCAAACATGATGCTACATATTGGACTGTGACACACATAAACCCTCTGTCTTTTGTGACATCGGCAAGCTGCTTGGCGATGCTTGGCCTAAGAATTTTGAGCTGGAGTTCAAGGCGGTGACCTGCCTGCCTGACGTTGACAACATAACTTCTGAACCTGTGTTGTTTAGGCCTCAAAATATGGAATTAAAATCCAAAAGAATACGTAATAGCCTACGTGTGTCAAAATCATTTTCTAAAATATTCATAAGGAATTTATAAATTGTGCAAAATATTTTAATAGGCCTACATTTTTTTAATCTCCCTCGTCACTAGGGGTGCTGCAGCACCAGCACCACTTCCATGCGGCCATGGTCTATAATAACTCTAATTACAATAAGACCATTAGCAACGACTTAAGTGACATACCACATCTTATAAAGACCAGTGTCATTGTTAGAATCCTCGATCAGTGCTTGTGCTTTTGGGATGTATATCCTGTGTATTGTTGCTTTGTTCAAAGATAAATACTTTGACTTGATGAACTACTTGTTTTGACCAACTTTATTATTTCTATTCAGTGATTATTACACTTTCTCTCAGTCTCTCCAACAGAGCCACAACAAAATGGACTCATGACGTTCAAGTGCACTCTGGGGAGATACAGTAGTAAACTTGAACCTTGTCGACAGAACAGTATCCTCTGGTTGGACCAAACAGGAACAGTTCTGTCTGGAGCTAGAATAACTCAGAATAAGTGTGTCTCTCACCTGACTGTGGAGCGTCAGAGTGAACACAGGAAATACACCTGTCAATATGTCGACGAGAGGAATACAGTCCAGATCTCTGCAGACTACACACCTGAGGTCAGAGAGGAAGGAAGAATCCAACCAGGAAATACAGGTGGGTTACCTTCACTACATTTACATGACACTGAGTGAAATAGAATCATTAAAAGTTCCAACAGGCCCAGATAATGTGGTTCTGTCCTGCTCCACAGTTTGTTCAGAGCAAAACAGACGTGAATAAAAGAGGAAATTACAAATGTATCCAGAGCTTAGAACGAGACCAATGCATTTTTAAACTGTGTCAAAGACAAAGTCAGGACTCAACCTCAACCATAACAGTGTAGTTTTCAACTCTGGAGGGTAATGCAGTCACTTCCACTGTAGCTACTTTGGTTGGATTTAACACATGGGACTAAACACTTTAATTTATGTTAAAAAGGTGTTTCTTTAGTAAAGTCTAATGACAAGTGTATTTAAAAACAGTGTTGCTCTTATAACAACAAAACTACATGGACTATATTATTAAAATAGTCCATTTCCTATTCGTTTAAATCTTTGCTCATTATGAAACAGATTGAACCTCTGTCTGATCATTAACACTGGTATTTCTAATACAATTTTAGCATTGCAGTAATATATTTTTAAACACACGTAAAAAAAAACAAAAAACTGTATGAACCACAGAATTGTGGCTGTAAAGGCTTGTTCAGTTGAAACACAATAAAAAAAAGTTCCTTCATCACAGTTTTTCATAAAGTTTTCAGCTTTTTTTTGATAAAACAGTAAAGAAGAAAGAAGAAGAAATGTTTGGTGACTAGTAACTTTTAAATAGCACTACCCGGAGTGGTCAGTGTGTGACATGTGGATGTCAAGCCCTGGACATAATCCATCCTACTCTGGCTGTGGCTAACTTGTTTATTGTGTTTTGTTTGGTCTCTGATATAATAAAGTCAAAGTGAAAGAGCTGTTATTGTGGAAACAGTTTTGTGGAAAGAGCAATAGGTCAGTTTGCTCTCGTTCATGTAAAACTAGGACAAGTATAGTCCAGTTAAACAGCCTGAACAAGAATCTGACACGTCACATTTTAAAAAGTTAATCTTGTTCATTTGTGATTTTAAATGTCTTCAACAGGTTTGACTGAAGTCTTCATCGGTGTCGGAGCAGTGGCCTCTCTGTTGGTGCTTCTGGTTGTAGCTGCTGTGGTGTTTTTCAAAATAAGAGCCAAGAGGAGCGCTGCAGAAACGACTGAAGACACTGAAGGTATGACATGTTCCATATCTGCTGTCAACAAATCATCGTTGGTAAAGAACTTTTTTTATATAAATATAAAATAGCCCTTTACAAAAACTAAGATTAAAATACAAGGAGACACTAAGAATAAAACGATCGCAGAACTCGAGGTATAAAAGACATTTTAGGTCTTTTGGTCTTGCTCATATTTGATAAACACTGTCTTTGGTGTCTGAGCTCATAACCACTAGATGGTGCCTGGTTTATGAAAGTCTGCAGAAGAGCTGTCCTTCAGGACGTTGTGTAAGGTGTAAGCTGTGGCTTTATCCCGCCTCTCACTCAGAGAGGACAGGGAGGAGGGTGGAATATATTGGGGGGTCAGGACTCCCCTGCAAAAGAGATTTGTAATCTCAGTGGGACTTTCCTGGTTAAATAAAGGTTAAGAAAAAAAAATATCAATAATCCTACAGCATCTTTTTTTCACCTGCTCCAACTCATCTGACGGGCCTTTGGTCAGCCCCCCCCCACCCACAGGACATACTCCAGCACAGGTCTGATGAAACTCAGATAGACCTGCTTAAGGACGTCAGGTCTTTGTGCAACATTAAGGTAATGAATCCTAGGGTTTACTTTGGAGAGCATATATTTTATATGTGCATCCAAAGATAAATCAGAAGAGATTTTTACTCCGAGAACTTTGAATGTGGAGACTCTTTGGATCATATGACCACTGACTTCAGGCAGAGAGGGGCAAGGGATGTTACACTCTCTCCTGGCACTTAGGACCATGTCCATAGTTTTAGATCCGTTGACTGTCAGTGAGAACTCCTGACCCCACTCATCCACAGAGTCTAGTGCCTTCTGCATGAGACCAGGAAGTGTCCCCATGAGCAGCTCAGTCAGTGTCAGATCGTCTGCATATTTCACAGGGACAACTGAAGCTGTTTATGCTTATTACAAAGAGTAAAGGAGACAACAGCCCCCCCTGGGGGACACCTGCTGGAATGGCAAAAGGAGGTGAAGTGCAGGAGCCCCACTGCACTGTTTGTTCTCTGTCACTCAGGAAGCTTTTCAAACTGAGCCATAGAGGGCGCCAAATCTGCATGTTTTACCACTACTTTAAACAACACTACTTCATAGATTTTACCAACACAACTGACAAGAGAGATCTGGCGGAAGTCAGATGGGAAACTCGGCCTTGTTTTTTTGGAGACTGCCTTAACAAGAGCCTTTTTCCAAAGTGCTGGAAAGTTGCAAGAATTAAAAACATCACACAACACAGGAGCCAATTCTTTGCAAAAGGTTTTTAGCAGCAATACTGTGGAATACTGTCAGGACCTGCTGCCTTTGATGGGTTGATATTCCGAAGTCTGGCTTTGACTTGACCAATACTCAGAGGTGTATGGAGCTAAAAGAGTTCCAGCTGGCCGGAAATGAAGCCGTTAATACCGAAAATATTTATTATTAATATCTCAAAAACTATAACAGCACAAAAGAAACTTTTTGCTGCACAAACGAAGCACAAACGATCTAGATAGTTTTGGAGTCAATCCATTTTGGTGGGGGGCCAACTTCATGGAGCTAGACAGAACAACTCCACCGCGCTAGCCTGCGCTCGCGCCACACAGGCATATCGCGCTGTGTGAACGCGTTTGTGTGATTGGCTTAGAAGTAAACACCCCCCCGCGTGGGGTGCGTTCTTGTGATTGGCTAAAACAAGGGAGATATATGATTGGTTGCTGATCATTCTCTGTTAAAAAAAAGGCATTTGTGTGTCGAGCCGAGTCAGAGGAGTCTCAAAATTCACACACAAATGCAGTCAAGTTCACAGATCAGTTTGTAAATCACGATATATTTGTGTGTGCATCAGAAATACATTTCTGAATCTTGAGTGCATTTGTAAATGTTGTTTGCATTTCTGAACTGCGTGTGTATTTATGAATTTTGTGTGCATTTCTGAAATTTGTGTGCATTTGTGAATCTTCTGTGCTTTTTAAATTTTGTGTGCATTCGTGAATTTTGTGTGCATTTGTGTATCCTGTGTCTGTATTTATGAATCATGTGTGTGCATATCTGAATGTAGTGTGTGCATTTATCTTTTTTGAGACTCTTTTAGCTCCATAGAGGTGCCAGCTTATTAAATACTTCCTCTTCAGATGGCAGTGTATAGTTGGACTGGCCCCACACTGAAGCTAAATGTTTAGTCAACAAAAGTGTAAAGTGCAACACCACCCCCTCTGCTCCCGGCGCGGTCCGTGTGGTGTAAAGCATATCCAGGAAATGCTACAGTAGAGTCTGATATAGCATCATTGAGCCATGTTTCTGATACGGCCACAACTGCAGTGTTTTTATTGGATGCAATACTGTACAGTTCCTCAGATTTATATCTTAATGATCTCACATTAGAGAGAATCCTGGCATTGTTGGTTTAGGCTTGATTGGAGCTATGTGTACGTGGACAAGGTTAGCAGAGCAAGAAGATCTTACAAAGGGATATTGTCTTCCCCCAAACTGTGTCCCATAGCCTATTGTCCCACACTGGCCTGGTCGATAACCAACGACAGTTTTAATGAAACGCCCAGTGCTTCTTCCAGCTCTCTTACCCCGAGGCCGAGACCTTAGTTTTAAGATGCTGTCTTGTTGGAGAGCTGCTTTAACCTCAGGTGCCAGTGGTAAAACAAGTCTCCTCATGTCTTTTAGATGTTGAGGACTAGATCTGAAAGTCTGTTGTGCCATGAATTGTAGAGAAGTACTCCAGTAACCTCACAAACACATGGAGGCTGTCTTCAATCCATTCAAAATCCTGTCAGATGAGTGTCCTCCGGGGAACATATTGTTCTATGTTCTTTCTTTTACAGGTGACGCAAAACCAGCCGACTCTGCTGTGAGTGACTTTTATTTCTCCATTTAAATGTTTAATATAGTTTTGTTGAAAGCTGACTTTCTGAAACAACTGAATGTATAAATAAAATGTGAAAACTTAGAGAGCCTGCTAGTGGCAAAAAGTCAGACAGCACCTTGAGCTTTACCCTTCAGAGTTTAACACATGTTTATTATACATTGATGTGTATAACTTATATTGTTTTGTGTTCAGGTCGATTTTGAGAACAATGTGACCTACGCAAGGATAAACCATCAAAAAGTATCTAAGAAAAAAATAGTAAGTGTGTGTGCTAATCTCTTCAGGCAGTTTATCAGTCTTTGATGAGGAAGCACAGGTCCTAAAACCATCTGTGTATATGTCTGGCGCCTCCTTGTGGTGTTATCTGTCGTTCTGTACAAGTCCAACAGAACATAGACCTAATCCTCCAGTGACCTGTAGCCTTCAGCTGCTCTAGAAGAAATGCTAATATAAATAGAGCAACTGAATATTTAGACTCTTGCTAATGTTCTCTACCCACTCACTGACAGCACACACAGTCAGACACTATTTACCAAAAGCATCTTGTTTTTACAGAAATATTCATTTTTGGTGACTAATATCCTTTTTATTCAGTCAAAATGTTTTGTGGTCGGTTTGACGTCTGTTTCAAAATTGCATCGACCTGTTATTACACAATACTTTTTTACATTATTACAATATTTTGGGTTGTTGCATTTTGACTTTAAATCTCCATTAGCTGGATTTTCTTTATTTGTCCCTGTCTCAGACTCCACTCTCCCCCAACAGCAGCCGAGGGACTTCTCCTGCTTCTCTTTTATTTAAAACATTTTAAATGGACCAATCTTTCCTTCACAAAATACTAATAAATTACACCAAACTGCAGTTTAGAGTTTAGCATTAGTTATAATAATGTGTATAATAATGCTGTAATAATGTGAAAAGTAAAAAAGTACACATTATATTGTTCTGTTCTAACAAGACACACACATGTGATAAAGTGACAGATGTAATGTATGTTTCCAGCTTCTGTCACACTTCCATGTCCTCATGTGTTGTTTGGTTTAAAGCAGGTGGTGATGGAGGAGGACACGGTGACGTACTCTGCAGTGAACATAAAGACAGCACCAGACTCCAGCGCCATCTACAGCACCGTCAACAAAACTAAAGTGTGAACAGAAAACCTTCCATGATGTGTTTGTTCTACACAGCTTCACAAACAAAGGAATTCAGCAAAGTCCACCGACTTCTGTTTCAAACTAAAACACACAAAACATCACTATTGTCAATCTTTCTGTTACAATAATAATACATTTTATTTTTATAGTGCTTTTAAAGACACTCAAAGACACTGTACAAAAGGTAAAACTAATGAAGATAAAACAGAACAAGACAATTTAAAACAGAAGCAGGAGAAGGCTTGGTCCTTCAGGGAGGGGCAGGAGGGGCAGGTTATGGAGAGCTCTGAAGGTGATGAGGAGGACTTTGAACTGGATACATTGGGAGTCAGTGGAGTTTTTGTGTGTGTGTTTTTTGTTTTGTTTAAAAAAATGTAAATACCATGTATGATGTGTTAAATAAACTGTATTCAACAACTGCAACAAAAAACACAAAAAAAACAAGGCACTCTCTGTAAAGGTTAAAATGCCTTTATTGTCTTCAGTAAATGTTCCCAAACTGGGGTCTGGAGGCCCCTGGTGGGCCACAAAAGGTACTGCAGGGGGCCACCAGAGGTTGTATATATCAAGTACATAATAAAACATTTGCTTGAATTAAAATGTGGGTTAAAAGATAAAACAATGTTGGACAGATGTTAATATATTTACATTTTTTTTTATTATATTTGAGTTGGATACTATAAAATTTTTGTCCCATAATAAATCTGCTCTAACCAGGGCACTATTGTCTCTTCAGTTCTTCTCTGTGGTGTTTAAATATTATCATTAAACCTGTTTGATATGTTTTTTGATTACAATGAAAATCTTTAGACAGTAAAATAGTTACATAACACAAAACCTTACGTAATTTGACGTAAAACTTAAATTAAGAGTTTGTGTTAAACCTTAATTAACCGGTTTAATTAAGGAACTCAGTTTTAATTAAGTTCAGTGAACTCTGTGTCATGTGTTCAGTGAACTCTGAATGACCTTGTGTCTGTGTCTGTGTGCCTCTAAATATGGTCATGACTTCCTGTTCTCTGCTCACAGACAGAATTTGACCTATATTTTAGTTTCCTGATTCTAGGCCTATTTAGATTTAAACTCTTGGATCTCGTTTACACTTTTACACTTTTAAAACAATATTAATGTCTATTTAACTTTTAACATTATTCTTAAGTATTTTATTTATATTTCTTTGTCTTTTTAAGTCTTCTCTTTTAACACAGTGTTCTTGTGGATTTGTGTCTTCCTTGGTCCTCGAAGTTCCACTTGACCTTTGACATTCACTACATTGTCCTGTGACCCCTGCTGACCTCTTGACTCTACCTTTAAGGGTTCTGTCTGTTGCAGGTCGTAGGGTTTGTGACTCTGATGCAGCATTTCTGTTTCCGTCCTCCTCCTGGAGTCACAGAAGAAGAACTGGACCTAACTCCACGAGGCGCTTTATCCCACTGACCTTCACATCATAAACTCTGTGCAGACCCTCTTTTATCAGGCTGTCCTTTAACTCAACATTTAACAAGCTCAAGTGTTTTCTGCTGGGACTATAATAAAGAGTAAGTAAGTAAAGAAAAACTAGAAAAACTGTTTATTCAATAGTGTGATTGTGAAACTGTCTAAAACAAGACTTTATTCTGTTTTGGACCAATCACATGCTCGCTCTTTAACAAGGGCCGCCTGATAACACAGACACATGTTTGTTCCAGCTCTGGTTACGTCTGACCCAGTTTGACTTTTTTAATACAAATAAAAGCTCTGCTGTTGTTGTGGGGTTGGGACAGAAAAGAAGACCCTTTTATGTTATATTAATGAAAATATACACAAACAGAAAGAAAGTAAATGTTCCAACCACAGTGTTCACAGATAAACCTGTAAAATAAGGTAATGAGGTAGATTTATTTGTCCCGTAAGAAATAGTTTTTCAGTGAGAAAACACACAACACAATAAAATCATTCCCTCTTAATGACACAGAAATATAAAACATAGTACAAGACCCTAAGTCAATTTAAATCCACTGTACTAAATAAAAACAGCAGGCTCGAGCAGGTCCTACCATCCCTTCTTCATTTACTCTAAAACCAGTCCATTAACAGGAAAAACAAGAAAGTTCTGCTTAATCATTGCTTTAAATGTTGACCTACCCCAGCACAACTGTAAATACTGATGGGTTCAAATGTATTTTAATGTTTAATTAACATTAAAGACACTACAATCATTTAAACTCACACAATGGCATTATATCGACTAAAAATGAAAATTGTGAACAAATAGGACATTTTGACCATTTTATGAGCGATAATGTGTCGATGACGTGCGTGCTGTCAGTGAATGAGTTTGAGAACATTAGTGAGTGGCTCCATATTCAGCTACAAAACAATAGAGTTCTACACTCGTGGTTTTAGGAGCAGCACTAAAGCCACTAAACCTACATTAAACACAGACACAGACACTAAACAAATGCATGTTAGGTAAAGTAGCACACACAGGAACACGTCTGGCCAATAGAATTATTAATAATACATCTCATGTCCTGCATGTCCTCTGGGAGGCGCTACAGAGCCACTAAATGTAGAACCAATAGATTTATTCCAACGTCACTGCTGAACAGACAAAAACTTTAAGAGCACTTTATTTTAATTTTCATACATCATAATTTTAAGAGGTATACTGTTTATATCACTGCATTTATGATGAAATTGTGCATGTTTCCTGTGATTTTCTCATGTCTCTTGTATTTATTGTAATGTTTTGCAGCTGCATCTTGTCACATGTGAACGTAATAGCTTCTTATCATTTTGGTCCATCTGCTAATGACAAACAACATCAGTGGAATATTGATGCTTTAAACGACCAAGACATGTTTTTCATGTTTTTATTGGATGTTTTGAGTCTTTTTTAGTTTGAACTTTCCTGTCTCACTATATGAGCTTCTGCAACAACTGAAAAATAAAGTATTTAAGTAGTTATTCATTTACAAGTAAAGATTTATGCCAAAGTGTCTCAAAAGTAGTTTTTTGAAACACTTTTGTTGCTGAAGACTGACCCGTAATGACCCGACCTGTTCTGTACTGCTCCAGTGGAAACAAGGCATCACCCAGAACATAAATGAACACCCAGCTCTGTTCATGACTCTCACACTTAAATCAAAGTGTTCTGAGTTGGTTTGTGGACAAATTAAATCCCATTAACCTCCTCTTTTCACGACAGACTTGGATTTCCTCAGATCAGCTCGTTGTGTCCAAAAAACCTCAGAAGAACAGCACTGAAGGACAATTCTAATCTAAGGTCCATTGAAAGTGTTGCATTGACTTTTAATGAGGCCTACAAAAGAGTTTATAATGTAGGGATAAATTATTGTGATATTTGTTCAAAGTGATAGTTTTCACTGTAAACGGTCGGTTGTGGATATAAACGTGAAAAAGTTATGAACAAAAGAGGGACTGAGCAAAAAGTAAAAGCCTGTGATGGATATTAGTTTATTTGGTTTAATCTTTCCTTTACATTTTCACAGATGTTGTGGTTTATTGTTATAGTTATATCTATATAGTTATGTCTTCAGAATCGCTGTATCGTGACACTATTGCAGACACTGATCAGAAATCACATGCATTTTCTGCAATTCCAACCTGTTTTTCATTAGTTGCATCTTTGTTCCTTGTTCTCACTAAACTCAAGTGTAACTTTTACATTTACTTTTAATACTGTGCATTTATTGTGAGGTCAAACAGAAGACACAGAGTTTATGTGGAGCAGGGTTCAGAGTGAAGCCGACTCGTGGAGTTAGGTCCAGTTCTTCTTCTGTGACATCAGAGTCACAAAGAAGATGAACAGCTCCATTCGGGCCAAACCTTCTCCAGGACAAACCCTAAGACCTGAGAGAGAGAGTTAAAGTAACTCTCTTTAACACTCTCGGAGAGTAACATCAAGAGATGATTGGATTTATTTACAAACCTGCAGAAAAAGGCATGAAGGCCTCTTTCTTCACAAAATTCCCGTCTTTGTCCAGGAAGTGAGCCGGATAGAAACTCTGTGGTCTTTCCCATTCAGTGTCATCGTACAGGACAGAGGTCAGGAGAGGACACACTGTGGTCCCCTGTGAACAGGAGAAGAGTGTAGAAATGATGTAGTTTGAGTTTAAACCAAAGCCTAGAGAAACAGTCAGTATAATTCTACAGTAGAGCTACATTTGAACCTTGTCTGTTTAATAATTGAGGAATAAAACAGTTGTAATAGGATTGAGCATTAACTTAAGCTGCACATTTCCAGATCTGCTCACATGTGTAATGTTGAATGTTTGACCTTCAGACCTCACCTTCTCAATGAAGTGTCCCTGGAAGGTGATGTCCTGACTCGTTCTGTGAGGAAGGGCCATTGGGACGACGTTTGAGACTCTTTGTGTTTCGTGGATAACAGCGTCAGTGAACGGTAAGTCTTTTCTGGCGTCGAGCTGAACCTGTCGACTCTCTATCCCTCGGTTTATCTCCTCGTGGACCTGGTCTGAGAGACGGCATCAGATTAAACCAGATGCAAACACACACTAACGTTTGCGGGCAATTGGAAAGCATTCAGTGAGTCCATCATCTGACAGAGCTGAAAGTATAACTGCTGGAGTCTGGTGCCATTCACACTTCAAATCTGCATTTTAAATTTAGTTAGATTTATGTCTAAGTTTACACATTTAATATGTAATGTGCAAAATGCCCTAAAGGACTGTGTTCTCTATATTTGACAGCAACACAAACATTATCATTAAAACTTCTTTGTTTGTGTTTACAGCTCTGAAAAAAATAAGAGACCACTGCCAGTAAAGCCAGAATTGAACCCTTCTTTTTCTCACTCAAAACTTTCCTTTTCAACTTTTATGGCATGGTCAATAGTTATATTTTTTGATTCCAATTACTTTTGAGGTACTACTAGCACTGTTTTTTCCATCCAGCTGGTCCTACTGCAAGAGGATGACCACAGAAGTGTTCTTTTATACTTTTCCTTATTAAATAAGATTTGGTTCAGGTGATATATCTAATCATTAGAATGAGGTGTGCCTGTGTTGGATTCAACAGACATTGGAATGGAATGGCTTCCAAACTTGTAGAGATGCTGATTTTAGAAAAAATTGCAGTGGTCTCTTCATTTTTTCCAGAGCTGTATTTAACATAAAAAGAGCCGGTGGTGGAGGAGTGGGGGGCAGTGTAGTGTTTCTGATCAACACTGAACTCAAAGCCAATCTGGTGTCTGTCCACAGCTGACAGGTGGACATTTCCCATCATGCACCAAGCCCTGCAGCCTCTCGGAGGTTTCCGTTACCGGCGCATAGCTTACGTCAGAGCGAGTTGGACACAAACCTGAGCGGTGTGCCGAGCAGAGGTTTAGCTCAAGTCCAACGCACCTAGTTTGGTCTTTCTCGGTTTGATTTCCAGAAGGCGTAACTTACAGCCAATCAGAATTCAGGAACAGTACCAACTTATTAGAAAAACAGACAAGCAATCATAAAAATAGAGCAACGCTTAAAGCCCGTCCCATTTTAAAAGGGAGGTTACAATGGGCGCAGAGGCTCAGGCGTCAGAGCGGTCGTCCTATACCCGGGAGGTAGGCGGTTCAATTCCCGCTCTCCCCAGTTTGTACTGTCCTTGTGTCATTGGGCAATGGGAGAGGCACATTTTAGAATAAAACAAACCACTACCTTTAAAATTCTTGAAGATTCAACAACTGCAAAAAAAAACTTAAATGTTAAAATGCCTTTATTGTCTTCAGTAAATGTTCTCAAACTGGGGTCTGGAGGCCCCTGGTGGACTACAAAGGTACTGCATTATAAAACATTTGCTTGAATTAAAGTGTGGGTTAAAAGATAAAACAATGTTGGACAGATTTTAATATATTTTGCCCATTTTCTTTTTCATATTTGGGTTGGATACTGTAAAATTTCTGTCCTAAATAAATCTGCTCTAACCAGGGCACTATTGTCTCTTCAGTTCTTCTCTGTGGTGTTTAAATATTATCATTAAACCTGTTTTTGAATAACATTCAGAGAAATCTTCTTGTATTTTGATTACAGTGAAAATCTTTAGAGAGACTTTGGGAATGGTCTGGTCCAGGGCAGCCCATTCCCATTCTCCTTTTATTAAACCATTATTAAATAATACAATTTTATTATAAATAATCCTCATTCATTTTATCTTTCCTTGCAATGTCTGTGTTTACCCAACAGATGGCGCACTCCAAAGACAATGACCTTTGTTTGGGTGTGATTCACAATATTAAGTCAATAGATTAACTGGTTAGTGATGAAGCTGTCAGTGGCTTACAGCCATATTGCTTACATTTGAGCCCATTTAAATTATGAAATCAGAAACTTGGCTACACTCTGTCGTATATTTTTTCACAGGAAATGAACTGCTCAGATCACAGATATGAACATCATGGAGTTTTATTAGGCACTTGAAGGAGGTTACTATACTTGAAGAGGATAGATCCCCCATCCCAGAAGCTGTAAAAAGAGAAAGTCAAATATATCCAAAATGTATTTCTGTTTATCTAAATGTATTTTCCATTGTTATTTAAACATCTAAACTTGAAGTAAAAAGAGAGCAAGTCAGCAAAAGAATCAGAGTTGTAGGGATTGGTGTTTTGGGATTGAGAGATGAGTCATGCTGTTTGTGTGGTGAAATAATTAAGAGTGAGAGATCTCACCAGTCTTCTGTGCGCAGATAGACTAATGCATCTGTTAAATAAAAAAAGAAAACACATTGTTAATAATAAAGAAAATGCACTTACTAACTATACTGTACACAAAACATAATTGAATTACTTTTGATTGTACGGTAGGACTTTTGAGATGCAAGGACTAGTTTCACTGCAAGGAGAACCACATAAGATAACAGCAGGTTAATTGCAAATGTTTGAGAATTATAAAGTTTGCAGTGTAGTGTGCAATCTTCTCACTTTTATTTCCTGTTCTCTTGGTTTCCTAATTCTGTCAATCCTTTTATGGCTCTTTCACTGGAATTTTGATGCACCTTCTTCTGTCCCTCTTCTGATTGTTTCTTAAATTCTTATGCTCTTTTTGTCCCTACATTTTTCTGTTTTTTTCTGCCTTGGTTGTCAAATTGCTATTACTTCTTTCTTTCTTTAGCTTTTTTCGTGCACTGTATTGTCAGGCTCAATCCCAGGCTGAAAGAGAAAACAGACATTATTTTGTTACACTGAATTACTACTGAAAAACTGTTAGTTAACACGTGTAACAATATTGTTTGTTCCCTGTATGCTAAACAACAGCCAAACATCTTTAAAATATAACTGGTTGCTCAAAAATTGACAATATTAACTACTGGGATTTATTGAGCTCACCTGAATATAAGCTGCACCCACTGAATTTTTAAAAAAATTACTATTTTGAACATGAATAATAATAATTTTAACCGAGCTGATCAGCTGATAGTATGACAGATAAACAGTTTTGCTTATTATTAGGTTGTGATGTTTGGCGGCTTATTTACACCTTAATAATGTTATGACCACTAGCTAGCTAATCAGAAGGCTTTATAATTGGAAAAATACGTCCCGTCTTTTGTACATTAAGGGTAAACAATCTCTCTTAAACCAGGTTTTAAATGCGTGTGCTCTGTGACTGTCATTATTTAGCACAATACTACACCTCATTACTGCAAATTGCCGGTTCTGTCACGGACTGTATGTCCTTCTCCTCTGCTATCCGCTCCTCGTCCTCTTCTTTGTCAAGCTCGTTAGCAGCATGTACATGACGCCGTCGCCGTGAAGAAATGTGTCAGTTTTGGCAACGTGGCAATGTATTTTTTTGCTTCCTTGCACTTTTTTCTTTTATCGGCTCCGCTCGGATAACTCCGCTGAATTTTGATTCCCGCTATCTCACTCAAACACAGAATGTGTGAAGCCTGTCGTGGAATGGAATAGTCCATTGTAGTATTGAGAGGGGTGCAGTATTGTTCAACGACTCTGTAAATGTTTTAGGTGTTTTTTTAATTGTAAATTAAATTGTTTCTATAAATATAAAATCATAACAAGAAGTGCAATAGTAGTTGGGAAGGGGCTGCTTGTTGGGGCCCTTGCATGTTCGGGGCCCTAGGCAATTGCCTACCCTTGCCTAATGGTAAGTCCGCCCCTGGCCTTAAGCCTGCATCAGGGAGGCTAACGACGTCCAGTTTAATCACACACTTAAAGTAACACTGTGTAACGTTTAGCCAGTATCACTGTGTAATTTTAAATTCCAAAATGATACATTCTCGTTTTGAAGAGACCTCACACTCAGCCGCTCAAACACAGGGAACAGAAACAGTGTTGCTTTAAAATATAAAACAATGTATAATACAGTACACAGCTATAATCTATAGGAAGACAGTAAGATCCAAGTCCAGGGACTTTTGTAGTTTGTAGTTGATGTTTCCAAAAGCATTTTCTTTATTTTAGTTTTTGTAATCTGTTCCTTTTTGTCTTGTTCCAGGGCTCTGTGTCTGAAGACTCCACTTACCAGAGCCTCTGTCCGGCCACAAGAGACCCAGACCAGGTCTACAGCCAGCTCCGCCCACAGCCTCAGGACCGAGTAACAGCTCATACAGAACTCTGCTGGTCAGAGAGGGTAAGACACAAACTCAAACTTAATGACGAGTAACACTTACATAATTTTGTAAAAGATAGAGATGTTAAAAGCCCTTTTGAGAGATTGGACAGACCCTAAAACCTGGAACATCTCTGGGTCCGCTGTAGCAGAGTGAGGCTGCTCTCCAGAGAGACCTGATATAATCTGTAGAATCTGTAGAGACCAGATCCTGCCACTAGAGCGCAGCGTTGTCCAAGAAAATGAGAAGAAAGGATTTAGAAATGTGATGTTAAACATTTATGTGCATGTTTGTGGTTTTAGTCTGGACAAGAACAAGAGGAAACAAAGTAAATATAGTTAGAAAATGTAGGATCAGTTATTCTACCAACATAATACATTTTGTTCAGATAATTAAAGATCTGGGTTTGTGTTTTTTGCTTCATCTTTTTAATATGTTATATTATATTTCACTCGCTTTTTTCAAACAGACCCTGAAAAGTAAGACCTCTTCTCTTATTTCTCGATCGGACTGGCCTCTGACGCCAAAAACTAAAGCCCTCAGGATCTGTCCCAGTGAGACTCGAGACTGAATCAATGAAGCCGGACACTTTTGGTTAATGTCTCAGTTCCTCAGGGAGACTTTTGAAGATTAGGATGTGTCCAGAGAATGAGTCAGAAGTTTTATATGTCTCAGAAAAAATGTGTTTCTATCAATTTGTAAAAAAGAGAAATAATGAACCAATGAAATATGGCTAGAGTTATTTCTACCGAAAATCTAAAATATCTTCTGTATAACTTCGTAAAGTCCAAGATTTATTCATGTTTTGATTCAAGAGTGAAAGATTTATATAGTGTTCATGAAGTTAAATTAATGCTTTGTTTCTAATGTGTTACCTCCAGTCTTTATTACTTCACTGTTTTTGGGATTACTTATTTTTTTCACTTTTGTATTTAGTTTGACAGTTTAATGATTAAAGCTTATTGTAACAGAATCAACTGAAAAAAATGAAACCTTAAGCCTGTCAGGACCTACTGTCGGGACCTACCGTCGGGACCTAATGTTGGGACCTACCGTCGGGACCTACTGTCGGGACCTACTGTCGGGACCTACCGTCGGGACCTACCGTCGGGACCTACTGTCGGGACCTACCGTCGGGACCTAATGTTGGGACCTACTGTCGGGACCTACTGTCGGGACCTACTGTCGGGACCTACCGTCGGGACCTAATGTTGGGACCTACCGTCGGGACCTACCGTCGGGACCTACCGTCGGGACCTAATGTTGGGACCTACTGTCGGGACCTACTGTCGGGACCTGGGACTAATGTTGGGACCTACCGTCGGGACCTAATGTCGGGACCTACTGTCGGGACCTCACCGCCGGACCTAATGTTGGGACCTACCGTCGGGACCTACTGTCGGGACCTACTGTCGGGACCTACCGTCGGGACCTAATGTTGGGACCTACCGTCGGGACCTACTGTCGGGACCTACCGTCGGGACCTACCGTCGGGACCTACTGTCGGGACCTACCGTCGGGACCTACTGTCGGGACCTACCGTCGGGACCTACCGTCGGGACCTACTGTCGGGACCTACTGTCGGGACCTACCGTCGGGACCTACTGTCAGGAACAGGCCAGAGGACTCCTAATGCAGACTCCACGAAGGCAGATGTTTCACAAGGTTTATTTTCAGGAAAAGATACAGAATCGAATCCAAAAGACGAGGTCGAAAACAAGGCTCAGGTCAGAACACACTATAAATCCAAAACACCAGACACGAGGAATACACTAGAAGTACAAGACACTTAAACACAAGGAAAACTGAGTAGCGAACTCACAACAAGGAGTGAAGACAAACTGACCACGAACAGAGGAAACACACAGACTATAAAGGAAACACAACGAGGCACAGGTGGAACACATTAGGGGCGGAGCAGGTAATCACAAAGGAGGGAAAGACACAAGGACAGGAAGTCCATCTGAAAGAACAGACAGGGGTCTGACACTTCACAATAAGACACAGGAACTTAAATACACTACATAAACAGACTGACTAACACTGAACACCAGGTTGGGACGTGACAAAGACTTCCTCTGGGATTTTAATAGATGAGAATGATCCGCCCACAGCAGGAGTTTGTCCAATCACAGCTCACTTCAGGAAAAAAGAAGTGCTCTCATTGGTCAACACTGATGTCAACAACAAAATAAACCAGGAAATGTGTTTCTGTTGTGTCTTATTTTACTGAAAAACAGAAAAACAACTTAAACTCAGATAAATGTTGGTAAAGCTTTGACTCAATGTTGAACGAGACAGAGATAATTACAGGAGCTCTACAGTCTAACGTAAACTCAGACATAAAAGTTTCAGCTCAGATCTAAACCTGGGTTTAATGTAATGTTTTAGTGTTTTGTGGAAAATTGCTCCAGTTTGACCTTTTTTTTAATGAAAGAAGCAGAAAAGGTTAGTACACAGCTGTTGGGAGAGAGAGGTGAGGCTGAGGGAGGGACGAAAAGAAAATCAGGAAGTGGAGCTTTAATGTTGATGCTTAAGCTTTATGTTTTTATCAATGATTTAGATTTGATTCAAATAAATTTGCAGTAGTTTCACAAAAATAACATGATGCATAATAAATACATGTGTGTTTTTGTCCTTCATTTCATCAGGACAGTTAAAGGCCACGGCCAACAAAATAAAAGTGGCACATATTTGTTTGACTCTGGTGTGTTTCCTGTGTTCAGTGTTAATGACATCATTATTTTGATCAAAAGCTCTCGTCTGTCTTCAGTTTTATTTTTTGTCACTTTTTTTCTTTTACTTCTTTCATGTTTTGACCAAACGGCCACTTCCTGTCACCTTTGACCTCATGAGCCGCACAACGTCTGAATGTCCTACAGAACAGATTTTTATTAATCATTCATGTTCACGACCTGAGCATTTATGAGATCCTAAAGGGTTTTCTCTTTGATCGATTCTGAACTGCAGTTTCACAGGAAATGTTTTTTAACACACGACCAAAACTGGAAGTGTGTTTGAACAGAGTCTTTAGTGGGTGATGGGTGAGTTGAAGCACAAAGAGGAAGAGCCTTCGTCTTGTTCTGTCACAAAGAAAAGTCTCTCAGAACAAGAGCAGCTACAAACAATAAACTAAATATGGTTTTAAAGTTAGTCCTGTTTGTGAATCTGTGTCTGCTGCAGTTTAAAGGTAAGTTTTGTTTTCTTCATCTGCTTTTATGTCGTGTTTTAGCTGTTCTCATCAGATATCTGTGGACTTCTAAATAACACATTTGTATTATTAATGATTAAAATAAACATTATATTTGTATTTAATGTGAAATAAGACAGAAGGGTCTTGATTACACTGTACATGAGACAACTATTAAAATATTAAACAGAAATCAGGAAGCTGAAACCTGCTCATAGTCTCATAACACAGCTGTATAAAGTCAGTTTAAAGTTATGACATCCACATGTGATGGAAGTGACTGAGCATTGGTTCTTTGCAGGAGTCAGTCCAGAGACAGTCTCCATCGATCGTTTCTCCAGAGCTGGACAAGACTCCACACTGCCCTGTGACAGATTAAAACATCATGGTCCAAGATGTTCCAGTGTCGTCTGGTTTTTCTATAATAATCTGGATCATTCTTTAACCGAGGTCAGAGAAGGGAAGGTTCTGAAGAACAGTCCCAGATCCTCCAGACTGAGACTGAACACTGACTGCTCTCTGATTGTTCACAACGTCACTGATGAAGACTCTGGGTTATTTGTCTGTCGTCTGTCGTGGAGGACTGATGAGGACACAGATGTGTATCTGAGTGTTCTCACTGGTGAGTCCCATTTCTACATTTACTCTAGTATCTATCAAGTATTATACTTTGTGTCTTTTCACAAAACACATCAGAACTTCATCTTGTGTAAAAACTAAACATGGTTGTGTTTAAATTATTTAGATTTGTAACAATATTCTGACATTTAAAGCAGTCCTGATTTAAATGATGTCCCGGGACGAGGACTTACCTCCAGAGATCAGTGAATGAGGCTCTAACACACGACACACATAATAAAGAAAACATGCCGATACACTGAACCCTAAAGAGTCAGTGACTGTGATTGGACCAGGTTGATCTGGTCTCATAGTTGTTACCTTGAAAGTGTCATGTGACTCCTGATGTGAGAGTCGTTAAAGGTGCATTACAGAAGTTTTAAAGGTTCAAAGAACAGTTTTTGTAACTCATACATGCCTCAGCTAAACCCTGATGTGCAGAATGAGCTGATCTGAATTCTCTGTGGTTGCCTCTGTAAACATGTGCAGACAATTAAATGAGAAGTGTTCAGGAACAAAACTCCTGCTGTTTCAGTGAACGTGACGTAAAGCACGTGCACGTTTACCTGGTTCTGACTTCCTGATTTTCCACCAAAACTAAACTAAGCAACGCTAATGTTAAAGTTGAAAATGAATCCTGTGAACACGAGTAACAGACAGATCTCCAGTGAACCTGAAACACTGACAGACTCTGAGTAAAAACAAGAAAAGAAAGGTTTTATCAAGTGCCATCAAAAAAGCTAAATTGGAGTCCGACCGGCGTCTGAATAAGACGAGAGTCAAATCAGATCTGAGATCTGCTTTGGGGATAAAAACAGACTCTGAGCTGGCTTCCCTTTCATTGAAAAGGTAAGACATCATTACAGACCATGTATAATATATTGTGGTGTTTTGTTTTCAGTTTTCTAAAGCTAAATCACGTTGCAGTTCAGGCAGGTGCACCACGCTGACTGAGCCCTGTTGGGTCGGGCTGGTCCTGGTGTGGCACATCCTGTGGAGCTTGTCACTGATGTGTTCCACAAGGTTTAGGAACAGTGCAGCTGTTTTAGTTGACCAAATAAAAATGAAGAGCTCCAACATTTGTGCAAAGACTTGATAAAATAACAGTAAAAGTAACAGGTGTAAGTTACCGTTAACGTCAGAGGTGGCACACTAATACAAACACTCTGGATCTTCTGTAATGCACCTTCAAGTAAACAGTTTGACTCTAGAACAACAACAACACCTGAATGAAACAGTGTCACTAATGACTCTCCTGTTCTTAACGACTCTCACATCAGGAGTCACACTGGTCTTTCAGAGTTAACGACTATGAGACCAGAACAGCCTGGTCCAATCAGGTTTAGTTTCAGGTCAAGCCCCTCCCTCTAGAGATAAAGCTCAGCTCTCTTACAGTTGATCTCAGAATTAATAAAGTCTCTTGGAATTAAAAAAACAAAGTGTCTTCACTTTTAAAACTTAGACTAGAGTCCTTTACAATAACTTTATAATTTCTATAACCTTTAAACATATTTTTAGTGAGTATTAGTTTACTTTTTACTTAAAATATTTAATCTGATGAAAAAGACAAAAAAAAGGACTGTGTTTGCGAACTGGAAATTTAGTGAAAAATGAAAAAATATAAAAGTAATGTAAAAGTCTGTGGAAATAACATTTTGTCACATTTTTGGAAACATTTTGAGATTTGATTTTAAAACTTTATTATTTTTGTCAAATGTCTAATAAAATGTCTCTCTTAGTCTCTCCAGCTCCACCAAGTCTCAATCCAAGTCACGTTGGAAGCATCACATTCAGCTGCACTCTGTCGAGACACAAGGACCAGTCTTGTCGACAGAACAGTCTCCTCTGGTTGGACCAAACAGGAACAGTTCTGTCTGGAGCTAGAATAACTCAGAATAAGTGTGTCTCTCTCCTGACTGTGGAGCGTCAGAGTGAACACAGGAAATACACCTGTCAATATGTCGAGAGGAATACAGTCCAGATCTCTGCAGACTACACACCTGAGGTCAGAAGAACAGGAGAGAGAGGAAATACAGGCGAGACACAAACACACTCATTACATTTACATGACACTGAAGAAATTCACATCATTGCCTTGGTTTGACTAAAACTCAACTTCTAAAGCATGTAAACATCTGAGTCGGACTGAATTAGAATTAGAACTGTTTTTCATTGAGCAAACACAGCTGGGATGATGTGGTTCTTACTGGAGCCACATGTGAACGCTTTAGTGGGACTGGAGCTGGACCTGACCTCTGACCTGCTCCACAGTTTAGTGCACAGAGCCGACAGAGTGAAGGAACCAATGAGAAAAAGACAACTCAGTTTTAGACTACAGACTGTTTTAATGCTACAAGTCTGCTTTGTTTGATGTTGTTTTTGTGTCTCATGGAGGAAAAAGTGTAGGTGAGGCTGGTCTATTTTAGACGAGTTAAAGGATCCTGAATCAAAAACCACTGTCCTTGAGTGTAACCCAGCATTTACTCAATAAACTTTAACAGAGTCAAAGTCAACACCTCAAGTTGTTGACTCTGAATGGAAGTTGAGGGAGAGAGATAAAAAAAAATTTTTAACTTTATTTATTTATTCATCTTTGTCCCGTTAGTGGTTGTGGGACTGGAGCCTATCCCAGCAGCTTTGGGGGGGTACAGTCTGGACAATGGGCTGTTTGTCGCAGGGTTGATGTCAGCCCCCACAAGGCTGACATCAACCTTCAGAACAAATTCCAGGTCCCATCGAAGAGCGGCAAAGAAAGGAGAATTTGAAAAAAGGGCTTTAACTTTCTCAAAACGTCCTTTGACCAACAGAAGACCAGACAAACTTTACCTTCTCTTTCAGAAGATCAGTAAACGGAACAACCACAGTGGAAAGATTTGGGCAGAAACAACGATAATAACCAACCATTTCTAAGAAACACATTGATTCTTTTTATCGTTAACAGCGAAGAGTACACATCAATCACACGGACCTTAAGGTGAACTGGTCTCACAGCGTCTGGCCCACCACGCGACCCAAGTAGAAAACAGTGTCCTTCACGAACTCACACTTTGCTTTGCACCCCCCACTCCCTTTATGTGATGCTGAAATTTCATCTGTTGTTTGTCAAATTAAAGACAAGAACAAAGTCAGTCGTTTTTGAAAAAGTGTTGGGACTATATTGTTTTTTTTTTATTTAACCTTAGTGCAGCCAGGAACGTCCCACTGAGATTACAAATGTCATGTCCAGAGGAGTCCTGGCCCCACAGGGAACTTATCTGACATGTTTTTAGTTTTAAGGGGGAACTGGAGTCCCTGGAGAAAACCTACACAAGGAGGATAAGCTCCAAACAGAAAGGCCCTGCCATAGTCAGAGTTTGAACACAGGGCCTTCTTGATGAGGCAGAGGTGCTAAGTCCTCTGCCACCGTTCTGCCCAAATAATATTATCATAGACTGGACCAGACCTCAACCATAACACATCATTTAGACTAAGTTTCAACAACCTTCAAAAAAAAATGGGCAAACATTTAGCCATATTTCATCAATGTTTCAAAATCTAAGTGCTGTCAGTGATTGGAGCAGGACAAGTTTGTTTTGTGCTTTACATTTCTATAGTTAGACTTTATTTAATGCTACAGGCTCTCTGTAAAACATTTGACTGAGAGGTTTCCAGGTTGTTGTCCTCTTGTTTCTGTCTTTATTCAGTTTTTGATTTAAATCATTTCACATTTACATAATCGACAGAACATTTTAAATACAACCTCAGTATTTTATATTTTTACAAATGACACTGAACCAGGACCATCCACAGCACAATCCCACTGATCTTATATCAGTCTCACTCTTTTGCTCTGTTACTAGTTTCCTCTTTTATTCTTTCAACAGTCACCGCTGCTGTCATCACTTTATTTTAACTTTTTTTTATTTTTAGCAAATGTGCAACTTCCTTTTTCCTCTGAACTCATCAGCCACACTGCAACATACACACCATATTATTCTCAAAACTCATGAAAAAGAAGGACAAATATAAGCTGAAAGTGTGTTGATGGTTGCTTTGACTTTATTTGATGGTTTTCCACTCTTTGTCTTTATCTCTGGTGTTGGTTTGGGTCTGAACAGTGCATCTCTGGAACAGAAGTGGGTGGTGCTGACGTTTGTTCATTTAGAGTCGAAGCACAAACAGGAAGAGCTGTTGCATCAGTGCAGTCACAAAGAAAATCCTCTCAGAACAAGAGCTGACACAGAGAATAAACTAAACATGACTTTAATTAAAAGAATCCTTTTGGTTTATGTCTGTCTGCTTCAGTTTAAAAGTAAGAGAGTGATTTTTTTAATGTTCCTTTGAGTTTTATCACCAGTTGTCTTCAGATGTTTTTGGAGTGAAACAGGAAAAGGATGAACGACATTTACAAGAAATAGATTTAACATAAAACACATTTAATTTGGTTCAGATTCTGCTTCTGTTGTATTTAAGACAGAATAAAGTCAAAGAGTCCATTTTACACGAGACAGGGTTCACTTTTAAACAAGACAAGAGCTGGAACTGAGTTATAAAAACGTATCATTATTATTCATCTAATAATCATAGAGTTTATATGAGTGTTATTTAATTGATAAATCAATAAATAAGTGGGATTGTGATTTCTGACTGAGCTGACCAAACCCTGTCTCTGACTCAGACACTGCTCTTTATAATCCACACACATAAAGTAGTCTTAAATAACACAGCTGTAAATACTCAGAGTAAAAGTCATAAAAACATCATGTGATGGAAGTGACTGAGCATTTGTTCTTTGCAGGAGTCACTTCAGAGACAGTCCATCGTTTCTCCAGAGCTGGACAAAACCTCACACTGCCCTGTGTCAGAGCAGCACAAGAGGGTCCAACCTGCTCCAGAGTCGACTGGATTTACAACAGAAATAATCTCAGACCCACTGTTACTGAAGTTAAAAAAGGGAAGGTTGAGGAGAACAGTCCCAGATCCTCCAGACTGAGACTGAACACTGACTGCTCTCTGATCGTTCACAACGTCACTGATGAAGACTCTGGGAGATACACCTGTCGTCTTTTAGACAATGTCTTCAATGAGACATTAGTGTTTCTGAGTGTCCTCACTGGTGAGTCACATCAATCTGAAAAACACAAAGTCATAATGTGTAGTTTCTAGAGATAATAACAGCATGAAGACTAATATTTGGGGATTATAGAAACAAGGACAGAATTGGTGGAACTTTTATTTTACAATAAGACTTATTATTATTAATTATTGTTAAAAAAAAAAAAGATTTGAAAAGAAAAGGCATAAAGCAAAGTGTACATGGGTTTACTCTGGTGACAATACAAAAGCTCTTCTCAAACTATTCTCATCATTTCCTTCACCTGCTCTTGGCACAAACAACAGTCTATAATAACTCTAATTACAATAAGACCATTAGCAACGACTTAAGTGACATACCACATCTTATAAAGACCAGTGTCATTGTTAGAATCCTCGATCAGTGCTTGTGCTTTTGGGATGTATATCCTGTGTATTGTTGCTTTGTACAAAGATAAATACTTTGACTTGATGAACTACTTGTTTTGACCAACTTTATTATTTCTATTCAGTGATTATTACACTTTCTCTCTCAGTCTCTCCAACAGAGCCACAACAAAATGGACTCATGACGTTCAAGTGCACTCTGGAGAGACACAGTAGTACACTTGAACCTTGTCGACAGAACAGTCTCCTCTGGTTGGACCAAACAGGAACAGTTCTGTCTGGAGCTAGAATAACTCAGAATAAGTGTGTCTCTCACCTGACTGTGGAGCGTCAGAGTGAACACAGGAAATACACCTGTCAATATGTCGACGAGAGGAATACAGTCCAGATCTCTGCAGACTACACACCTGAGGTCAGAGAGGAAGGAAGAATCCAACCAGGAAATACAGGTGTGTTACCTTCACTACATTTACATGACACTGAGTGAAATAGAATCATTTAAAGTTCCAACAGGCCCAGATAATGTGGTTCTGTCCTGCTCCACAGTTTGTTCAGAGCAAAACAGACGTGAATAAAAGAGGAAATTACAAATGTATCCAGAGCTTAGAATGAGACCAATGCATTTTTAAACTGTGTCAAAGACAAAGTCAGGACTCGACCTCAACCATAACAGTGTTGTTTTAAACTCTGGAGGGTAATGCAGTCACTTCCACTGTAGCTTCTTTGGTTGGATTTAACACATGGGACTAAACACTTTAATTTATGTTAAAAAGGTGTTTTCTTTAGTAAAGTTAAAAGTTAAAGTTAAAAGTTTAAAGTGTGTTTAAAAAGAGTGTTGCTCTTATAACGACAAAACTACATGGACTTTATTATTAAAATAGTCCATTTCCTATTCGTTTAAATCTTTGCTCATTATGAAACAGATTTAACCTCTGTCTGACCATTAACACTGGTATTTCTAATACAATTTTAGCATCGCAGTAATATATATTTTTAACACACGTTTTTTAACACACGTAAACTGTATGAACTACAGAATTGTGGCTGTAAAAGCTTGTTCAGTTGAAACACAATAGAAAAAAAAGTTCCTTCATCACAGTTTTTGATAAAGATCTCAGCTTTTTGGTGATAAAACAGTAAACTGTGGTTATAGAAGAAATGCTTGGTGACTAGTAACTTTTAAATAGCACTACCCGGAGTGGTCAGTGTGTGACATGTGGATGTCAAGCCCTGGACATAATCCATCCTACTCTGGCTGTGGCTAACTTGTTTATCGTGTTTTGTTTGGTCTCTGATATAATAAAGTCAAAGTGAAAGAGCTGTTATTGTGGAAACAGTTTTGTGGAAAGAGCAATAGGTCAGTTTGCTCTCGTTCATGTAAAACTAGGACAAGTATAGTCCAGTTAAACAGCCTGAACAAGAATCTGACACATAAGTAAGTCAATTTTATTTATATAGCACCTTTCACAGTTTTAAATCACAATGTGCTCTACAAAGTTAAACTATTTTAATAAAAGAACAATAAAACTATGATAAATTCCAATTAAAATCACAAAATAGTAAAACATAAAAGCCCAATCAACTAAAAGCTTGTTTAAATCAAAGTGTCTTCAGCTGCTTTTTAAAAGAATCAACACAAACGTCCACTCGCAGTGACAGGGGCAGAGCGTTCCAGAGTCTGGGGGCGACTGCTTGGAAAGACCGGTCTCCCCGAGTTTTAAAGTGGGTTTTAGGGACCATTAGAAGGTTTTGACCAGAAGACCGAAGAGCGCAGGAGGAGGAGTAAGGGGTCAGCAGGTCAGTGATGTATTGGGGGTCTGTCCATGCAGAGCTCTAAAAGTCAAGACTAAAATTTTATTTAATGAATTCTGAATTTGACTGGAAGCCAATGAAGTGAGGATAAAACGGTGAAATGTGAGCCCTTCTGTTGGTTCCAGTTAAAAGCCTGGCTGCAGCATGCTGCACCATTTGTGCCCGACTCAGAGACGATTTGTTCAAAGTAAAAAGAGAATTACAATTAAAGCCGCAAGCGGCGATAAAGGCCCTCGCCTCCCTTGAGACCGCGGGGACACATGCACTCGGAGGATTGCATTTCGTGCTTTAAAGCATAAACTTCACGGTAATGTCAAATAACCGGGCCTGTGCTACTGCTGGGGCCTGCTACACCACCTTGTAATTTAGAGTTAAAGGTCTCCACAATCCCTGGTTTTCCTGGGAGCTGTCTGAACCTTTGAACATAATAGATTATGCTTGGGCTAAGGCGAGAAAAACAAAGTACTGGCTGGAGATTTGAGATGACTCAGGAATCGCTGCACCCCCCTGTTTAAAAAGGCAAAATGTAAATGTAACTTGTCTAAAAGTACAAGTTTACAAGTTCCAAAGGATTCTGAGGAGTTTTCTAAGACTCTAGCCGTGGCTCTGGAGGGCCTCCTCTAAAGGAAGGATCCTGGCAATTGGGAAATGGCATTTATTTCCCAAAGGTTGCCTCTTCACAGACTCATTACGACCACAGCCACAAATGTATCAAAAACAAATTGATAACTTTTTTTGCACACATGTCTAGATGATACTCACCAAATTTGGAGCTGTTTAGATGAAAAGCCTTTAAACACAAGGGGTGCGATTTAGGTGGTCACGCATTCCACCCAACATAGTAGATTTTCTGTTGAGTTTACGGTATGGCTGTAATAAACTTTTCTGTTTGCCCTGAGGTGTCCTATGGATGTACCAAGTTTTGTATTTCTACATTGGAAAAATGTACTTTCCTTTTCCATAGAACCAATGTATTTTGACTTTTCTAGGGGTCGCCACTGAGTCATTTTTCATATTTTTTTTTCAGCAACTTCAAATACATAAATTTTTCGCTGGGCTTGAAGTCTGGGACCAATAAAAATGACTTTTAGTTGCACGTTTACTGGGTCAAATTGAAAATCATTTTTCAGAAAAATTATAATAAAAAAAATATACCAAATTATAATAAAAAAAAATATAACTCGAGCAAAAACAACAAGAAAAACGCCTGTCTATTTTACACACATGTGTTTAGCTCATTTTGCCCAAGTTTGGTGTCTGTGGAATGAAGCAGCTATTTTCTGTTGTTTTTAAAAGAGAGGTTGTATTCTAAGTCGGTTCACATTTTCAATTTAAAATGGCTGCCTTCCCGTGTGTGATAAGGTGTGGTCCCCATTGGCTTTTTTGTTAATAAGCCCATGATGGATGTGTGTACCAAGTTTCATTTGCCTACGACAAACTAAAATTTTCACTTCCCATTGACTTTTTCCACATATTTGGGACGTTGCTATGGCAACACATTTATAGATAGGGGGTGGTTGTCATTGGCTTTTATGCTCCTCATGACATAGGAGATGTGTGTACCAAATTTCATGTCTCTATGACAAACTAAATTCTTGGGTCCCATTATAAGTTTGTAGGGGGCGCTGGAGAGCCATTTCTAAAGATAACCCTTTTATTTACATATTTTTGTGTTCAGGTCATGAATGTGCACAAACGCCTTTTTGGGTCCGACTCGATCCGAGAAGGCGTTTGAGAGTTAAGAGACATTTTATTTTCACAAAAATGGCCACCTCGTTACAGGCTTGCCACACCCATACCCGATAAGATATCAACAATAAAGTCACAAATTTGGTTGGCACACGTGTCTAGATGATACTCACCAAATTTGGGGCCATTTAAATTAAAACACAATGATTTGCATCTTCTTGCGCAAGGGGTGCGATTTTAGTGGCCATGCGTTTCACTCCACATGCCGGACTTCCTGTTTAGTTTAGGGTGTGGCTGTCATAGACTTTTCTGTTTGCCCTGAGGTGTCCTATGGATATACCAAGTTTCATTTTTCTACGATGGAAAAAAGTTACTTTCACTTTCCATAGGCCCAATGTATTTTGATTTTGTAGGGGTCGCCACTGAGTCATTTTTCGTTTTTTTTTTTCGGCGACTTCAAAAACATAACATTTTTGCCGAGCTTGAAGTCCGGGACCAATAAAAATGACTTTTTGTGCATGTTCACTGGGTCAAATTTAGGATCATTTGGTCACAATAAAGATAAAAAAAAAATAAATAAATAAAAAATCCGAGCAAAAACAATAGGCCCTCCCGGTCATCACCGGCTCGGGCCTAATTAAAGCCGCAAGCGGCGATAAAGGCCCTCGCCTCCCTTGAGACCGCGGAGACACATGCACTCGGAGGATTGCATTTTGTGCCTTAAAGCGTAAATGGCATTTATTTCCCAAAAAAATGGCTGCCAATTCACAAACTCATTACGACCACAGCCACAAATGTATCAAAAAACAAATTGATAACTTTTTGGCACACGTGTCTACATGATACTCACCAAATTTGGAGCTGTTTAGATGAAAAGCCTTTAGACACAAGGGTGCAATTTAGGTTGTCACGCATTCCACCCAACATAGTAGATTTCCTGTTGAGTTTACGGTATGGCTGTAATAAACTTTTCTGTTTGCCCTGAGGTGTCCTATGGATGTACCAAGTTTTGTATTTCTACATTGGAAAAAGTTACTTTCACTTTCCATAGGCCCAATGTATTTTGACTTTGTAGGGTCGCCACTGAGTCATTTTTCGTATTTTTTCCGCGACTTCAAATGCTTAAATTTTTTGCGGGCTTGAAGTCTGGAACCAATACAAATGACTTTTAGTTCCACGTTTACTGGGTCAAATTGAGGATCATTTTACAGAAAAATTATAATAAAAAAAAATATAACTCGAGCAAAAGCGTCAAGAAAAACACCTGTCTATTTTACATACATGTGTTTAGCTCATTTTGCCCAAGTTTGGTGTCTGTGGAATGAAGCAGCTATTTTCTGTGTTCTTTTAAAAAAGAGGTGTATTTTAAGTCGGTTCACATTTTCAATTCAAAATGGCCGCCTTCCCGTGTGTGATAGGGTGTGGTCCCCATTGGCTTTTTTGTTCATAAGCCCATGATGGATGTGTGTACCAAGTTTCATTTGCCTACGACAAACTAAAATTTTCACTTCCCAGTGACTTTTTCCAAATATTTGGGACGTTGCTATGGCAACACATTTATTGATAGGGGGTGGTTGTCATTGGCTTTTATGCTCGTCATGACATAAGAGATGTGTGTACCAAATTTCATGTCTCTATGACTGTTACGGCCCAAAAGAGTCGAACATATTTAAAAGAGGACACAGGAGGCAAAACAGTTAATTTCAAAAATTGTTTTTATTCATTTATTTTTAGACTGTTAAGCTTTTGTTTTATCTTGATGTTTTAATCTGTAGAGTTAGTAAAAACTCCAACCCTCCCGTGCCCAAAAAAGACTGAAAAGTATCAAAGAAAATATGGACCTGGTGAGCCGGCCAAACAAACATAAAAGAAGTGACCCCGGGCCAACCCTGTACAGGGTCGAGAAGCCGGGCCAACTCCTCTACCACCCTACACAACACAAACCCACATTACTAACCTGAACAAAATAAAGAACGATAAATCAGACAGCCGGTCCCATCAGGCCAAACAAAAAAACAAGGCTAGGCTAACAAAACTACAGAGGCATGGAGCAAGCCGGCAGCGCTCAACAGTGTTGTCACCGGAACAGCTGAGGCGGAAGCGAGAGAGCGAGCGAGCCTACTCAGGTGACTTATATACTCTAATGAGCCTGAAAAAACATCTAAACATCTAAAATATTTAAACTATGAAAACCACCTAATACCAAAAGATACAAAGAAGATAAACAATTAACAAAATTACTACACAATATAAAGAAGAAAAAAGAAAGGTGCACCGGCACCTAACACCCCCACCCCAAAATACTGGACAAGGGCAATGGGAAAAAAACATTGTCCAGTCTACAGGCGTGATAGTGCATCGGCCAACACATTATTCTTGCCACTAATATGACAAATCAAGATATTATAAGCCTGTAACCGGAGACTCCAATTCATTAAGCGTCTGTTCTTGTTACGCATCCGATGTAAAAACACAAGAGGATTGTGATCAGTAAAAACAACTACTGGTGCACAAGCAGAGCCAACATAAACCTGAAAGTGCTCCAGCGACAACACCAGAGCCAGTGTCTCCTTCTCTATGGTCGAATACCACTTTTGATGGCGGTCTAGCTTCTTAGAGAAGTACGACAACGGATGATCTACTCCATCCTCACCCTCCTGCAATAAAACTGCCCCCACACCCGTATCGCTCGCATCTACAGCGACCTTGAACGGCTTGTCAAACGAGGGAGCAGCAAGGACAGGAGCGCACAACAGTAGCGTCTTAGTTTGTTCAAAGGATTTTTGACAACGATCAGTCCACACAAAAGTTATCTTTGGACTTAAAAGGTCAGTTAAAGGAGAGGCAACAGCAGAAAAATTCCTACAAAACCCCCGGTAATAACCAACCATGGCTAAGTAACGTCGAAGCTCAGTGCGACTAGTTGGAATAGGAAACGAGATTATACTTTCCACCTTGGCCTGCACCGGGCACACACAACCCCCACCAACCACTTTACCTAAGTACGTCACCGTTGCTTGGGCAAATTCACACTTTGATAAGTTCACTGTTAAGTTTGCTTCTTGAAGACGACCCAGAACCACCCGAAGGTGTTCAATATGCTCCACCCAGGAATCGGAACAAACTACCAAGTCGTCTAAGTAAGCCTCACAAAATGACAGACCCGACAGTATAATCCTCATCAACCTCTGAAATGTTGCCGGTGCATTTCGCATGCCAAACGGCATAACATTGTATTGAAAAAAATCATCTGGTGTTACAAAGGCTGAGATTTCTTTTGCACGCTCAGTGAGCGGCACCTGCCAGTAACCTTTCAACAGATCTAACTTAGACACAAATGTAGCCCCACCCACTCGATCCACACAGTCCTCAATACGAGGCAATGGAAAACAGTCAGGCTTCAGTAACATTATTTACTTTCCTATAGTCCGTGCAAAACGATCTTCACCATTAGACTTTAATGCAAGCAAACAGGAGAGCTCCAAGGACTACAGCTAAACTCTGCAATACCATGAGTTAGCATATACTCAACCTGCCGCTTAAGACGGACACGTTTATCTGGACTGACTCGATAAGGGTGTTGCTTGATCGGCACAGTGTCACCAACGTCAATGTCATGCATTAATATTGTGGTTTTCGAAGGTACATCAGAAAACAGTGACTTTTTTTCATTCAACAAATCAATCAAATCATCACTTGCAAATCAGGAAGGTGGGCCAAGTACGCAGGTAAATCCCCCAATACCTCCGAGTTTAACAGTTTACCATGAGTCAGCGCCTCAGACAGAACCCGCCTCCATCATCAGCGTGCAGTGTTCTCACTGAACAGCGCCTCACCTGAACCTGTCTGTGTGACAAGACACGGAGCGGCCACTTCAGCACTAGACAGCTCCACACGGTCCCGTTCAGCCGCCACAGTAACAGGCTGGGACACGCGCTCAACATAAGGCTTCAACATGTTAACATGGCACAAACGAGACCTACGTCGTCTGTCAGGCGTGATTATAAGATAGTCCCTATCACCAATTTTTTTCTGAATGGAATAGGGCCCACAATATCGAGCCTGTAAACTTGAGCCAGGTATAGGTAACAATATCAATACTTTATCACCAGGTTTAAACTCTCTGACTTTAGCTTTTCTGTCAAACAAAGACTTCATTCTGGCCTGTGCCACCTTAAGATTTTCCTTCGCCATCTTACATGCGCGGTTCAGTCTCAGTTTGAATTTACTCACAAAATCAAGCAGATTTTGTTCTGACTTTTCGCACAACAGCTGGTCTTTTAACAACTTCAAAGGACCACGGACAGTGTGTGCAAACACCAACTCCGACGGACTAAAACCCAGCGACTCTTAAACCACCTCCCTCACAGCGAACATTTGTAAATGCACCCCCTCATCCCAGTCTTTCTCAAACTCCAAACAGAACGCATTTAAGCATAGTTTTCAGCGCCTGATGAAAACGCTCCAGTGCGCCTTGACTTTCAGGGTGATAGGCGCTAGAGTGACAGTGCTGAATGTCAAGCTGTTTTAAAACCTGCGCAAACACCTTAGACATAAAGTTTGAGCCCTGGTCAGTTTGCACCACTCGAGGTAACCCGAACAAAGAGAAAAACTTCATCAGCGCCTTCACAACAACAGGAGTAGTGATTTTACGCACGGGAAAGACTTCTGGAAAGCGGGTGGCTGCGCACATGACAGTTATCAGGAACTTATTTCCAGACTTAGTTCGAGGCAGCGGACCCACACAGTCCACCAGAACACGCTCAAAAGGTTCACACACAACCGGGATCGGATACAGAGGAGCTGGAGGAATTGTGTGATTTGGTTTCCCAGATACTTGGCACCAATGACAGGATTTAGTGTGACTCGTAACATCACCCTTCAGCCCTGGCCAAAAAAAATGACGCAGAATGCGATTGTATGTCTTCTTAATACCAAGATGACCCGATAATGGATTGTCATGTGCCAGCTTTAAAATCTCAGCACGATATGGAGTAGGGACTACAATCTGTGTAACAATACTCCACTCCTCCACAGGAGACACATTTAATGGCGTCCATTTACGCATTAACAATCCATCTTTCACAAAATAACCAGTCGACATGGTCTCACTCTCGTCACCAGTTACAGCGTCTTCAAACAACCGTGCCAAAGTACCATCTGACTTCTGATCGGCAATTAGCTGCTTTTTTGACAAAACAAAACCACTCAACCCAGGTACGTCAGTTTTATTTTTTTTATTTTCACATTCTGCGGCTAACACGGGCGTTTTACAGCACTGAGCTCACACATAAAACTATCACTCAGATCTATCTCCTTTTCACTCCGCTGTTCTTCACGCTTTGTAGCTGCGCGCGTAACTGCACATGATTTAAAAACATTGGGATATTTGTGCGCCAGCTCATCTGAGTGTGTCACAACAGGAAGGTGTCACCTCAGGTGTAACCAACACTCTTCCTCCTGCCAAATCATTTCCCATGATAACAGTCACGCCGTCAATTGGAAACTCAGGTCGCACGCCTACAATAGATTCTCCGGACCATAGGTCTGACTGAACTATAATCTTGTGCAGGGGAACACCAATGTCTTGCATATTAAAACCTCGCACCGGTACTTTAGAGCCAACTGCAATATCCTTGTTCAGCGGCAAAACTCCTTCCAGAATAAAAGACTGTGAGGCTGCAGTATCCCCTAATATTTTCACCGGGACTTTCACGTTTTCACCAGAAACCGAAACAAACCCGTCCATAACAAACGGCTTAAAGTCAGCATATTCACAAGGCTTATCCGACAAGGCTGGCTGGTTAACGTGGCTCACAGTTTTAATCAGGGCTACTGGTTTACTGTTCTTTTTCTTAAGCACTGGACAGCTAGAAACAATATGCCCTTTATTTTTACAATAAAAGCACATCACATCAATAGTTTTTGTCTCACGCTCCTTATTTCTCGCGTCATAATTAGACCCACAATTTTTACCAGACTCCGCTGTCGTAGACACAGCTTTCACGTCATCCCTGCCATTACCATAACCAAAGCGGTCAAATCTGTTAAAACCCATAGGGCGCTCCACAAAACCCGATCTGTGTGTTAACACGTACTCGTCCACGAGCACCGCAGCTTTAGCCACGTCAATGACTTTATTTTCATTTAGATGTGTTGTTATTCTTTCAGGGAGACAGTTTTAAAATCCTCCATCAATATTAGCTGCTTGAGCTGATCAAAGTCTTTCACATTTTGTGATGAGCACCACCGATCAAAGAACATTTCCTTTTCTCTGACAAACTCAACATGAGTCTGATTCTGACTTTTCCTTAATTTACGAAATCTTTGCCGATACGCTTCTGGCACTAGTTCATAGATCCGTAAAACAGCACTTTTACCTTATCAAAATCCGCACTATCATCAACGGACAAGGACGCATAAGCCTCCTGGGCTTTTCCCACCAGAGTGCACTGCAACAACAACGTCCACACGTCTCTAGGCCATTTAAGCGACTCAGCAACTCTCTCAAAATGTGTAAAGTATTTATCCACATCCTTTTCATTAAATTGTGGAACCAACCGGATGTTTTTACTCACAAATTCAGATGATCTAGGCAGCTGCGCGTCACCTCGAGTTCACGCAGACGGCTCTGTTGCGTTTCTTGCTCGACCTTCTTTTGCTCCAAAGAGAGCCGTTGCAACTCAATTTCCAACTCCTTCAAACGAATAGCATCTTCCATTGAGGACAAACGAGGGCTTTTTGGGCCAGCTGATGGCGGAAATATGCCACGCTCAATCAATGCAGACCACACTTCCTCCTTAATCACTGCCTTTATCCTGCCTCGACACAACTACCTCATACTCCTCCGCTAATGCCAACAAATTATCTTTGGAACACTTGTGAAATATCTCCAAAGTGGGCGCTTCAATAAACTCATCCAGATTAAATGACATCCTTACACCTGGAATCTACGCAGCCAAACAACAAAAGGCTAACGCACAGACAAAGCTTAAACCACACAACAAACCACAAGGTCCTTTTCATTTACTGCTCAAACGCTTAAAGAACATAGCCTACTCTAATTTAAAATTGTGCCACACAAAATCCAAAATGCCACAACACGTTACCCACAAATATCTACTAGGCAAACTACAAAGAGGTAACTTCTCAAATGGGCAGCACAACTACGATAAGGTTTTTGTTTTTTTAACGAGCCCCCATAAATATGTTACGGCCCAAAAGAGTCGAACATATTTAAAAGAGGACACAGGAGGCAAAACAGTTAATTTCAAAAATTGTTTTTATTCATTTATTTTTAGACTGTTAAGCTTTTGTTTTATCTTGATGTTTTAATCTGTAGAGTTAGTAAAAACTCCAACCCTCCCGTGCCCAAAAAAGACTGAAAAGTATCAAAGAAAATATGGACCTGGTGAGCCGGCCAAACAAACATAAAAGAAGTGACCCCGGGCCAACCCTGTACAGGGCCGTAGAAGCCGGGGCCAACTCCTCTACCACCCTACACAACACAAACCCACATTACTAACCTGAACAAAATAAAGAACGATAAATCAGACAGCCGGTCCCATCAGGCCAAACAAAAAAACAAGGCTGGGCTAACAAAACTACAGAGGCATGGAGCAAGCCGGCAGCGCTCAACAGTGTTGTCACCGGAACAGCTGAGGCGGAAGCGAGAGAGAGCGAGCGAGCCTACTCAGGTGACTTATATACCCTAATGAGCCTGAAAAAACATCTAAACATCTAAAATATTTAAACTACGAAAACCACCTAATACCAAAAGATACAAAGAAGATAAACAATTAACAAAATTACTACACAATATAAAGAAGAAAAAAGAAAGGTGCACCGGCACCTAACAATGACAAACTAAATTCTTGGGTCCCATTATAAGTTTGTAGGGGGCGCTGGAGAGCCATTTCTAAAGATAACCCTTTTATTTACATATTTTTGTGTTCAGGTCATGAATGTGCACAAACGCCATTTCTGGTCCAACTCGATCTGAAAAGGCGTTTGAGAGTTAAGAGACATTTTATTTTCACAAAAATGGCCACCTCGTTACAGGCTTGCCACACCCATACCCGATAAGTTATCAAAATCAAAGTCTCAACTTTGGTTGGCACACGTGTCTAGATGATACTCACCAAATTTGGGGCCATTTAGATTAAAACACAATGATTTGCATCTTTTTGTGCAAGGAGTGCGGGTTTAGTGGCCGCACGTTTCACCCCACATGGCGGACTTCCTGTTGAGTTTAGAGTGTGGCTGTCGTTGACTTTTCTGTTTGCCCTGAGGTGTCCTATGGATGTACCAAGTTTAATTTTTCTACGTTGAAAAAAAGTTACTTTCACTTTCCATAGGCCCAATGTATTTTGACTTTTCTAGGGGCCGCCACTGAGTCATTTTTCGTATTTTTTTTTTTTCGGGGACTTCAAATACATACATTTTTCGCCGGGCTTGAAGTCTTGGACCAATAAAAATGACTTTTCATTCATGTTCACTGGGTCAAATTTAGGATCATAGGTGGAGAATAATAAAAAAAAAAAAAATAATCCGAGCAAAAACAAGAGGTCCTCCCGGTCATCACCGGCTCGGGCCTAATTAAAGCCGCAAGCGGCGATAAAGGCCCTCGCCTCCCTTGAGACCGCGGGGACACATGCACTCGGAGGAGTGCATTTCGTGCTTTAAAGCGTAAACTTCACGGTAAAAGGATTCTGAGGAGTTTTCTAAGACTCTAGCCGTGGCTCTGGAGGGGCCTCCTCTAAAGGAAGGATCCTGGCAATTGGGAAATGGCATTTATTTCCCAAAGGTTGCCTCTTCACAGACTCATTACGACCACAGCCACAAATGTATCAAAAAACAAATTGATAACTTTTTTGGCACACGTGTCTAGATGATACTCACCAAATTTGGAGCTGTTTAGATGAAAAGCCTTTAGACACAAGGGGTGCGATTTAGGTGGTCACGCATTCTACCCAACATAGTAGATTTCCTGTAGAGTTTACGGTATGGCTGTAATAAACTTTTCTGTTTGCCCTGAGGTGTCCTATAGATGTACCAAGTTTCATTTTTCTACGTTGGAAAAAAGTTACTTTCACTTTCCATAGGCCGAATGTATTTTGACTTTTCTAGGGGTCGCCACTGAGTCATTTTTCGTATTTGTTTTTCGGGGACTTCAAATACATAAATTTTTCGCCGGGCTTGAAGTCTGGGACCAATAAAAATGACTTTTAGTTGCACGTTTACTGGGTCAAATTGAGGATCATTTTGCAGAAAAATTATAATAAAAAAATATATACCGAATTATAATAAAATAAAATATAACTCGAGCAAAAAAGTCTAGAAAAACACTTGTCTATTTTACATACATGTGTTTAGCTCATTTTGCCCAAGTTTGGTGTCTGTGGAATGAAGCAGCTATTTTTTGTTGTTTTTAAAAAAAGAGGTGTATTCTAAGTCGGACCAAATTTTCAATTCAAAATGGCCGCCTTCCCGTGTGTGATAGAGTGTGGTCCCCATTGGCTTTTTTGTTCATAAGCCCATGCTGGATGTGTGTACCAAGTTTCATTTGCCTACGACAAACTAAAACTTTCACTTCCATTGACCTTTTCCAAATATTTGGGACGTTGCTATGGCAACACATTTATAGATAGGGGGTGGTTGTCATTGGCTTTTATGCTCGTCATGACATAAGAGATGTGTGTACCAAATTTCATGTCTCTATGACAAACTAAATTCTTGGGTCCCATTATAAGTTTGTAGGGGGCGCTGGAGAGCCATTTCTAAAGATAACCCTTTCATTTACATATTTTTGTGTTCAGGTCATGAATGTGCACAAACGCCTTTTTGGGTCCAACTCGATCCGAGAAGGCGTTTGAGAGTTAAGAGACGTTTTATTTTCACAAAAATGGCCACCTCGTTACAGGCTTGCCACACCCATACCCGATAAGATATCAACAACAAAGTCACAACTTTGGTTGGCACATGTGTCTAGATGATACTCACCAAATTTGGGGCCATTTAGTGCGATTTTAGTGGCCGCGCGTTTCACCCCACATGGCGGACTTCCTGTTAAGTTTAGGGTGTGACTGTCATTGACTTTTCTGTTTGCCCTGAGGTGTCCTATGGATATACCAAGTTTCATTTTTCTACGTTGGAAAAAAGTTACTTTCACTTTCCATAGGCCCAATGTATTTTGATTTTGTAGGGGTCGCCACTGAGTCATTTTTCGTAATTTTTTTTCGGCGACTTCAAATACATAAATTTTTCGTCAAGCTTGAAGTCTGGGACCAATAAAAATGACTTTTCGTGCATGTTCACTGGGTCAAATTTAGGATCATTTTGCAGAAAAAGAAAGAGAACAAAAAAAAAAAAAAAATCCGAGCAAAAACAATAGGCCCTCCCGGTCATCACCGGCTCGGGCCTAATAATCAAGACGAGAAGAAATAAAAGCATGAATAATCATCTCCGTCTACATCACATTTTTAAAAGTCCATCTTGTTCATTTGTGATTTTAAATGTCTTCAACAGGTTTGACTGAAGTCTTCATCGGTGTCGGAGCAGTGGCCTCTCTGTCGGTGCTTCTGGTTGTAGCTGCTGTGGTGTTTTTCAAAATAAGAGCCAAGAGGAGCGCTGCAGAAATGACTGAAGGCACTGAAGGTATGACATGGGGGGTTATCCTATTGTACATGTCTTTAGTGGTGGGGGAAACCAGAGTACCTGGAGGAAACCTATGCAGAAAAAGGAGAACATGCAAACTCCACACAAACTCCTGCCCAGGGATTGAACCCAGGACCTTCTTGCTTTGAGGCAGGAGTGCTAACCACTCCACTGTGCTCCACTTGTATTGTTCTATGTTCTTTCTTTTACAGGTGACGTAAATCCAGCCGACTCTGCTGTGAGTGATTTTTATTTCGCTTTACACTTTTACATAAACCTGACTTCCTGAAACAACTGAATAAATAAAATGTAAAAACTGAGAGAGCCTGCTAGTGGCAGAAAGTCAAAGCACCTTGAGCTTTACCCTTCAGCGTTTAACACGTTTATTATACATTGATGTGTCTAACTAAAAAAAATGGTGGGTGTGTGTGCATGTCCTCCCTGTGTCAGGAACAGTTTAGAACAGTCTGGAACAGTCTAGAACAGTCTGGAACAGTCTGGAAGAGTCTAGAACAGTCTGGAACAGTCTGGAACACTTGTGTTTTCTCTCATGTTTCAGATGGTGGAGTATGAGAACTTCAGTCCGGGCTCTGTGTCTGAAGACTCCACTTACCAGAGCCTCTGTCCGGCCACAAGAGACCCCGACCAGGTCTACAGCCAGCTCCGCCCACAGCCTCAGGACCGAGTAAATCATAAATCAATATAAAAGAAAAAAAATTTAAGAAGTAAATATAATGCTTTAATAAATAAAAATTAAGTTTATATTCAGATCAGTGAACTTTTATTACAAGAGTTATATGTTTAAGTTAAATGGCTCAATGTTTAATCAGAGTTCTATCTCTGAGTTTTCAGTTGTAAATGCTCATGTGTTTCATGCTGTAGGTTTTTGTTAAAATAATTTTTATTATTATATTGTTTATATTGTTTAAAGTTACTGGGTGCTCATAGTTCTCTACAGGTCATGTCCTCCATGTTAGTCCAAGCATGGAGTAGACATAACTGGAGACATGGCTTGCCAGTGGACTTCTGCAGCTGGAGCTGGGGCCTTGGGGAGGGTTTATGCAAGATACACCTCCCTCTAACAGCCCCCACTGCAGTGATATAAAATCTCATGTTTTGTTCACTTCCTGAAGCAAAACTCACTCTGTACCTTTGATATATGCGTGTCTGATTTGCTTCTTCTTGCACAAATTAAACCTGGCCATTTGCTTTTTATAATATAATCTGTCTCCGTGTCTCTCTGGATAATATAAGGATATAGAATTCTTATAACATTTGGTCCTTCGAGCAGGATCTCAATATTCGTTGTTTCTCATGCAAAGAGGTGAGCTGACGTGCACGGAGAAATGCACAAAAAATTTCTTGTAAGTCCCAAGCTGTGCTGTTAAAGCAGTACGGGTCAGACCTCCACTCTGTGTGTGTGAAGCGCGATGACGAGATCTGGACTGAAAAAAGAAAAGAGCAGAGAGACGAGAGAACAGAACAGACAGTCTGGCTGCGGAACAACTGGACTTTTGGACTGACAATTCAGGTAAACAGCTGTTTAATTTAATTTTAAATTTTTTTTTCTTCAGGACGTTGTGTAAGGTGTGGACTGTGGCTTTATCCCGCCTCTCACTCAGAGAGGACAGGGAGGAGGGTGGAATACATTGGGGGGTCAGGACTCCCCTGAAAGAGATTTGTAATCTCAGTGGGACTTTCCTGGTTAAATAAAGGTTAAAAAAAAAATACCAATAATCCTTCAGCATCTTTTTTGCACCTGCTCCAACTCATCTGACAGGCCTTTGGTCAGCCCCCAACCACACAGGACATACTCCAGCACAGGTCTGATGAAACTCAGATAGACCTGCTTAAGGACGTCAGGTCTTTGTGCAACATTAAGGTAATGAATCCTAGGGTTTACTTTGGAGAGCATATATTTTATATGTGCAAAGATAAATCAGAAGAGATTTTTACTCCGAGAACTTTGAATGTGGAGACTCTTTGGATCATATGACCACTGACTTCAGGCAGAGAGGGGCAAGGGATGTTACACTCTCTCATGGCACTTAGGACCATGTCCATAGTTTTAGATCCATTGACTGTCAGTGAGAACTCCTGACCTCACTCATCCACAGAGTCTAGTGCCTTCTGCATGAGACCAGGAAGTGTCCCCATGAGCAGCTCAGTCAGTGTCAGATCGTCTGAATATTTCACAGGGACAACTGAAGATGGAAGACATACATCTAGGCTGTTTATGCATATTACAAAGAGTAAAGGAGACAACAGCCCCCCCCTGGGGGACACCTGCTGGAATGGCAAAAGGAGGTGAAGTGCAGGAGTTTGTTCTCTGTCACTCAGGAAGCTCTTCAAACTGAGCCATAGAGGGCGCCGCATCTGCATGTTTTGCCACTACTTTAAACAACACTACTTCATAGATTTTACCAACACAACTGACAAGAGAGATCTGGTGGTAGTCAGATGGGAAACTCAGCCTTGTTTTTTTGGAGAATGCCTTAACAAGAGCCTTTTTCCAAAGTGCAGGAAAGATGTTGTGTCAGATGCAAGAATTAAAACCATCACACAACACAGGAGCCAATTCTTTGCAAAAGGTTTTTAGCAGCAATACTATGGAATACTGTCAGGACCTGCTGCCTTTGATGGGTTGATATTCCAAAGTCTGGCTTTGACTTGACCAATACTCAGAGGTGGCATTACATTCTGTGCCAGCTTATGAAATACTTCCTCTTCAGATGGCAGTGTACAGTTGGACTGGCCCCACACTGAAGCTAAATGTTTAGTCAGAATGTCACATACTAACTGATGAATACAGGGATCATTTGTGGCTAAAGCTCGACTATCCTCCATTCCCATGAGTGCTTTGATAGACTTGAACCACTGTCTAGAGTTAGAGCAGCAAAGATCCTCACCTCATTCTTGTAGTAATGATACTTAGCAGATTTTATCTTTTTTCCTACAATTGCTCTTAGCCGTCTGTAAGTACTCTCATCTCCAGTACAGTAAGCATGCTGTCTGTCCTTTATCAGATTTATTACTTGTACAGTCATCCAGGGCATGTCCTGATTTGTTAAGGAAACTCTCTTAAATGGAACTGCTTGGTTCAAAATAGATTGAATTGTGTCGTTAAAAACACTAACCTTAACTTCAGGGTCTGTGAGATTTTGAATGTGGGAAAAGTCAGTGTGTCTGGTGTACATTTGCAGCAGGTGATAATAGGCTTTTTTGGCCACTCGCCTGCTTTCCGCAATATGGTTTGGTGATCAGACGTACTGACAGGGGGCAAATGTACAGGAGAGGCGTACATGGCTGGTATGTTGGTAAAAATAGAGTCAAGTTGACTGGCTTTTCTTCCAGCTCTCTTACCTCGAGGCCGAGACCTTCGTTTTAAGATGCTGTCTTGTTGGAGAGCTGCTTTAACCTCAGGTGCCAGTGGTAAAACAAGTCTCCTCATGTCTTTTAGATGTTGAGGACTAGATCTGAAAGTCTGTTGTGCCATGAATTGCAGAGAAGTACTCCAGTAACCTCACAAACACATGGAGGCTGTCTTCAATCCATTCAAAATCCTGTCAGATGAGTGTCATCCGGGAAACATAATGTTCTATGTTCTTTCTTTTACAGGTGACGCAAAACCAGCCGACTCTGCTGTGAGTGACTTTTATTTCTCCATTTAATTGTTTAATATAGTTTTGTTGAAAGCTGACTTTCTGAAACAACTGAATGTATAAATAAAATGTGAAAACTGAGAGAGCCTGCTAGTGGCAAAAAGTCAGACAGCACCTTGAGCTTTACCCTTCAGGGTTTAACACATGTTTATTATACATTGATGTGTATAACTTATATTGTTTTGTGTTCAGGTCAATTTTGAGAACAATGTGACCTACGCAAGGATTAACCATCAAAAAGTATCTAAGAAAAAAATGGTAAGTGTGTGTGCTAATCTCTTTAGGCAGTTTATCAGTCTTTGATGAGGAAGCACAGGTCCTAAAACCATCTGTGTATATCTCTGGCGCCTCCTTGTGGTGTTATCTGTCGTTCTGTACAAGTCCAACAGAACATAGACCTAATCCTCCAGTGACCTGTAGCCTTCAGCTGCTCTAGAAGAAATGCTAATATAAATAGAGCAACTGAATATTTAGACTCTTGCTAATGTTCTCTACCCACTCACTGACAGCACACACAGTCAGTCACTATTTACCAAAAGCATCTTGTTTTTACAGAAATATTCATTTTTGGTGACTAATATCCTTTTTATTCATTCAAAATGTTTTGTGGTCGACTTGAGGTCTGTTTCAAAATTGCATCGACCTGTTATTACACAATACTTTTTTACATTATTACAATATTTTGGGTTGTTGCATTTTGACTTTAAATCTCCATTAGCTGGATTTTCTTTATTTGTCCCTGTCTCAGACTCCACTCTCCCCCAACAGCAGCCGAGGGACTTCTCCTGCTTCTCTTTTATTTAAAACATTTTAAATGGACCAATCTTTCCTTCACAAAATACTAATAAATGACACCAAACTGAAGTTTAGAGTTTAGCATTAGTTATAATAATGTGTATAATAATGCTGTAATAATGTGAAAAGTAAAAAAGTACACATTATATTGTTCTGTTCTAACAAGACACACACATGTGATAAAGTGACAGATGTAATGTATGTTTCCAGCTTCTGTCACACTTCCATGTCCTCATGTGTTGTTTGGTTTAAAGCAGGTGGTGATGGAGGAGGACACGGTGACGTACTCTGCAGTGAACATAAAGACAGAACCAGACTCCGGCGCCATCTACAGCACCGTCAACAAAACTAAAGTGTGAACAGAAAACCTTCCATTATGTGTTTGTTCTACACAGCTTCACAAACAAAGGAATTCAGCAAAGTCCACCGACTTCTGTTTCAAACTAAAACACACAAAACATCACTATTGTCAATCTTTCTGTTACAATAATAATACATTTTATTTTTATAGTGCTTTTAAAGACACTCAAAGACACTGTACAAAAGGTAAAACTAATGAAGATAAAACAGAACAAGACAATTTAAAACAGAAGCAGGAGAAGGCTTGGTCCTTCAGGGGAGGGGCAGGAGGGGGCAGGTTATGGAGAGCTCTGAAGGTGATGAGGAGGACTTTGAACTGGATACATTGGGGGAGTCAGTGGAGTTTTTGTGTGTGTGTTTTTTGTTTGGTTTAAAAAAATGTAAATACCATGTATGATGTGTTAAATAAACTGTATTCAACAACTGCAACAAAAAACACAAAAAAACAAGGCACTCTCTGTAAAGGTTAAAATGCCTTTATTGTCTTCAGTAAATGTTCCCAAACTGGGGTCTGGAGGCCCCTGGTGGGCCACAAAGGTACTGCAGGGGGCCACCAGAGGTTGTATATATCAAGTACATAATAAAACATTTGCTTGAATTAAAATGTGGGTTTAAAGATAAAACAATGTTGGACAGATGTTAATATATTTTGCCCATTTTCTTTTTCATATTTGAGTTGGATACTGTAAAAATTCTGTCCCATAATAAATCTGCTCTAACCTGGGCACTATTGTCTCTTCAGTTCTTCTCTGTGGTGTTTAAATATTATCATTAAACCTGTTTGATATGTTTTTTGATTACAATGAAAATCTTTAGACAGTAAAATAGTTACATAACACAAAACCTTACGTAATTTGACGTAAAACTTAAATTAAGAGTTTGTGTTAAACCTTAATTAACCGGTTTAATTAAGGAACTCAACTTGAATTAAGTTCAGTGAACTCTGTGTCATGTGTTCAGTGAACTCTGAATGACCTTGTGTCTGTGTCTGTGTGCCTCTAAATATGGTCATGACTTCCTGTTCTCTGCTCACAGACAGAATTTGACCTATATTTTAGTTTCCTGATTCTAGGCCTATTTAGAAACTCTTGGATCTCATTTACACTTTTACACTTTTAAAACAATATTAATGTCTATTTAACTTTGAACATTATTCTTAAGTATTTTATTTATATTTCTTTTCTTTTAAGTCTTCCTTTTAACACAGTGTTCTTGTGGATTTGTGTCTTCCTTGGTCCTCGAAGTTCCACTTGACCTTTGACATTCACTACATTGTCCTGTGACCCCTGCTGACCTCTTGACTCTACCTTTAAGGGTTCTGTCTGTTGCAGGTCGTAGGGTTTGTGACTCTGATGCAGCATTTCTGTTTCCGTCCTCCTCCTGGAGTCACAGAAGAAGAACTGGACCTAACTCCACGAGGCGCTTTATCCCACTGACCTTCACATCATAAACTCTGTGCAGACCCTCTTTTATAAGGCTGTCCTTTAACTCAACATTTAACAAGCTCAAGTGTTTTCTGCTGGGACTATAATAAAGAGTAAGTAAGTAAAGAAAAACTAGAAACACTGTTTATTCAATAGTGTGATTGTGAAACTGTCTAAAACAAGGCTTTATTCTGTTTTGGACCAATCACATGCTCGCTCTTTAACAAGGGCCGCCTGATAACACTGACACATGTTTGTTCCAGCTCTGGTTACGTCTGACCCACTTTGACTTTTTTAATACAAATAAAAGCTCTGCTGTTGTTGTGGGGTTGGGACAGAAAAGAAGACCCTTTTATGTTATATTAATGAAAATATACACAAACAGAAAGAAAGTAAATGTTCCAACCACAGTGTTCACAGATAAACCTGTAAAATAAGGTACGTAGGTAGATTTATTTGTCCCGTAAGAAATAGTTTTTCAGTGAGAAAAACACACAACACAATAAAATCATTCCCTCTTAATGACACAGAAATATAAAACATAGTACAAGAGCCTAAGTCAATTTAAATCCACTGTACTAAATAAAAACAGCAGGCTCGAGCAGGTCCTACCATCCCTTCTTCATTTACTCTAAAACCAGTCCATTAACAGGAAAAAAATAAGAAAGTTCTGCTTAATCATTGCTTTAAATGTTGACCTACCCCAGCACAACTGTAAATACTGATGGGTTCAAATGTATTTTAATGTTTAATTAACATTAAAGAGACTACAATCATTTAAACTCACACAATGGCATTATATCGACTAAAAATGAAAATTATGAACAAATAGGACATTTTGACCATTTTTATGACGATAATGTGTCGATGACGTGCGTGCTGTCAGTGAATGAGTTTGAGAACATTAGTGAGTGGCTCCATATTCAGCTACAAAACAATAGAGTTCTACACTCGTGGTTTTAGGAGCAGCACTAAAGCCACTAAACCTACATTAAACACAGACACAGACACTAAACAAATGCATGTTAGGTAAAGTAGCACACACAGGAACACGTCTGGCCAATAGAATTATTAATAATACATCTCATGTCCTGCATGTCCTCTGGGAGGCGCTACAGAGCCACTAAATGTAGAACCAATAGATTTATTCCAACGTCACTGCTGAACAGACAAAAACTTTAAGAGCACTTTATTTTAATTTTCATACATCATAATATTAAGAGGTATACTGTTTATATCACTGCATTTATGATGAAATTGTGCATGTTTCCTGTGATTTTCTCATGTCTGTTGTATTTATTGTAATGTTTTGCAGCTGCATCTTGTCACATGTGAACGTAATAGCTTCTTATCATTTTGGTCCATCAGCTAATGACAAACAACATCAGTGGAATATTGATGCTTTAAACGCCCAAGACATGTTTTTCATGTTTTTATTGGATGTTTTTGAGTCTTTTTTTTAGTTTGAACTTTCCTGTCTCACTATATGAGCTTCTGCAACAACTGAAAAATAAAGTATTTAAGTAGTTATTCATTTACAAGTAAAGATTTATGCCAAAGTGACTCAAAAGTAGTTTTTTGAAACACTTTTGTTGATGAAGACTGACCCGTAATGACCCGACCTGTTCTGTACTGCTCCAGTGGAAACGAGGCATCACCCAGAACATAAATGAACACCCAGCTCTGTTCATGACTCTCACACTTAAATCAAAGTGTTCTGAGTTGGTTTGTGGACAAATTAAATCCCATTAACCTCCTCTTTTCACGACAGACTTGGATTTACTCAGATCAGCTCGTTGTGTCCAAAAAACCTCAGAATTCAAATTTTTTAAATTAGAAATTCTCATGTTCAAAAGGAGTAGGAAGAAGTTCATAACAAACTTTTCAAGTCCTACCCCATTTCTCTAATCTTATCCTTTAATTAAATACAAACAATTTGATGCTTCGCTTATATATACATCCTATATCTACCTACCTTCTGTTCACATAAACCTATACATAGATACAGATGCATACACACACTCCCATTTTTTTTTCTTTCTTTTCCATTTATCTATAACAAATCAAATAATAACACCTCCATACTATACTTAACATGTAGACCAATGAACCTGTATACAATACTATCACCTCAAGTCCTTTTCGTATCCATTTAGTATATTCAGTTTAAATAATCTTTTAAAATTACTTATTGTTGTACATGAGTTCATCTCTTCACTGCAGCTGTTCCATACAATAACTCCTTTGGTTGTGATGCATTGATATTTAGAATTTGTTCTTATAGATTTCTTTTAAATACATATGTTCCTCTTAAGTGATAATTGCTCTCTCTCATTTGAAACAACCCTTGAATACTGTCAGATAGTTGCTGATTATTTATTTTATACATAAATTGTGCAGTTTTGAATTTAACAATATCTCTGAATTTTAGTGCTTTTAATTTAATAAACAGTGGAGTAGTTGGTGCTCTATAGGTGGTTTTATTCACAATTCTTAAGGCTCTCTTTTGAAGGATAAATATTGGTTCAGTATTGGTTTTGTAAGTGTTTCCCCATACCTCCAAACAGTAAGTCATGTAAGGAAGTATGAAGGAACAATACAACATATACAATGTTTGCTGTTTTAATAGGTAATTGATTTTATATAATATAGCAATTGATTTGGATATTTTAGCCTTAATATAATGTATATGTGGCTTCCAACATAATTTTTCATCGATTATTACTCCCAAGAATTTAAGTTCTTTTACTGCTCTATTTCAATATCATTTATCCTAAGCTTTTTGTTTACAGTTGTAGCACGATTACCAAAAATTATAAATTTAGTTTTACTTAAGTTCAGTGTTAGTTTATTTGCATCAAACCAGCTCTTTATCTTTTGTACTTTATTTTCCACTGTGTCCAAAAGTTGTTCCAGATTTTCTCCAGAACAGATTAAATTAGTATCATCAGCAAACAAAATGGTTTTCAGAGTTTTTGACAACTCCCATACATTATTAATATACAAGTTAAACAACAATGGTCCCAACACTGACCCGGGACCCCAAAAGTAATTTTCTTTGCCTTTGAAATATAGTTTTGCAGTTCAACATATTGTTGTCGATTATATAAGTAGCTTTCTAACCAAGAAAGTGCAGTCCCCCTAATTCCATATTTTTGTAATTTCATAATCAAGAAATTGTGGTCTACAGTGTCAAATGCTTTCTTAAGGTCCAAAAATATCCCTACTGCATATTTTCTTTGTTCTATTGCTGTTGTTATTTCTTCCACAAATTGAATAAGTGCATGAGAGGTTGTCCTATTAGTCCTGAAACCATATTGTTGATCACACAGTATATTATGTTTAGAAATAAAGTTATTGAGCCTTTTGGAGAATATTTTTTCTAATATTTTTGAAAATTGAGAGAGCAGTGAAACAGGTCTGTAGTTTGAGAGTGTATGTTTTTCACCAGCCTTATATATTGGTATCACTTTTGCCATTTTCATTTTATCTGGAAAAACCCCTGTTTTCAAAGATTGATTACATACATGAGTTAAAGGTTTAACAACACAACCAATAATACTTTTTACCATAAACATGTCAATACCATTCCAGTCAGCTGACTTTTACTATTAAATGTTTTAACTATTTCATCACATCATATATTATCTTTAGTCAGAAAATAGATAATTTCATTCAGCACTTTCCAGGTATTTCTTATATTGCTTCTATTGTCCTCCAGTAGTTTACTATAATAGTTCTTTTTATTGCTTCTCATGATTCTGTTAGTTTGTTTGTATATCTTGTATTTATTTTCTGCTTCTTTTGTCCTCTTCTTTAAAAATTCCTTATATAGTACATTTTTCTTCTTACATGCATTTAATATTCCGTTAGTTATCCACGGTTTTTCATCAGATTTCAGTTTTACCTCTTTCTTTACTACAGGACAGTTTTTTTCATAAAGTGATATTACAACAGTCAAAAATGAATCATAAGCTTCATTCGCGTTATCTACATACACATTTCCCCAATCTTGTTTCATTAAATCCTCTTTGAATTTATTGATATTTTCTTGGGTTCTGTGTCGGGTCATTGTTGTAAAAGAGTTTATAATGTAGGGATAAATTATTGTGATATTTGTTCAAAGTGATATTTTTCAATGTAAACGGTCGGTTGTGGATATAAACGTGTAAAAGTTATGAACAAAAGAGGAACTGAGCAAAAAGTAAAAGCCTGTGATGGATATTAGTTTATTTGGTTTAATCTTTCCTTTACATTTTCACAGATGTCGTGGTTTATTGTTATCGTAAGTCTTCAGAATCGCTGTATCGTGACACTATTGCAGACACTGATCAGAAATCACACACACATATTTTCTGCAATTCCAACCTGTTTTTCATTAGTTGCGTCCTTGTTCCTTGTTTTTACTAAACTCAAGTATAACTTTTACTTTTACTTTTAACACTGTGCATTTATTGTGAGGTCAAACAGAAGACACAGAATCTGTAGAGACCAGATCCTGCCACTAGAGCGCAGCGTTGTCCAAGAAAAAGACAGAAATGAGTCGAAAGGTTTTAGAAATGTGCTGTTAAACATTTATGTGCATGTTTGTGGTTTTAGTCTGGACAAGAATAAGAGGAAACAAAGTAAATATAGTTAGAAAATGTAGGATCAGTTATTCTACCAACATAATACATTTTGTTCAGATAATTAAAGATCTGGGTTTGTGTTTTTTGCTTCGTCTTTTTAATACGTTATATTATATTTGTGCTCCTTGGACTTGGTCATGAGCAAATAAAATAAAATAAATGAAAAGCTTCACTGAAGGGAACATGTTTTTCTTTTTTCTTCATTTTTCTGCTATTATAGTTCTTCACAGAATAAGTTCCTAAAAATCAAGTGCTCTGTTAAAATGGAGGACTGAAACTGAAAATAAAAGCTTAGAAAATGATAAATAACAGAAGACAATGCTGGAGCTAAAAGGCTTGTTTCAAACGTAACGAGAAAGAAGGTCACTCATTTTTTTCAAACAGACCTCGAAAAGTCCTCTTCCCTTATTTCTCGATCGGACTGGCCTCTGACGCCAAAAACTAAAGCCCTCAGGATCTGTCCCAGTGAGACTCGAGACTGAATCAATGAAGCCGGACACTTTTGGTGAATGTCTCAATTCCTCAGGGAGACTTTTGAAGATTAGGATGTGTCTAGAGAATGAGTCAGAAGTTTTATATGTCTCAGAAAAAATGTGTTTCTATTAATTTGTAAAAAAGAGAAATAATGAACCAAATAAATATGTCTGGAGTTATTTCTACAGAAAATAATATCTTCTGTAGCACTTCATAAAGGCCAAGATTTACTTAAATTTTAATCCAAAAGTGAATTAAACAGTGTTCATGAAGTTAAATGAATGCTTTGTTTCTAATGTGTTGTCTCCAGTCTTTATTACTTCACTGTTTTTGGGATTACTTACTTTTTTCACTTTTGTATTTAGTTTGACAGTTTAATGACTAAAGCTTATTGTAACAGAATCATCTGAAAAAAATGAAACATTAAGCCTGTCAGGACATACTGTCGGGACCTACCGTCGGAACCTACCGTCGGGACCTACTGTAGGGACCTACTGTCCTGAACAGGCCAGAGGACTCCTAATGCAGACTCCTCGAAGGCAGATGTTTCAAGAGGTTTATTTTCAGGCAAAGATACAGAATTGAATCCAAAGGACGAGGTCGAAAACAAGGCTCAGGTCAGAACACACTATAAATCCAAAACACCAGACACGAGGAATACACTAGAAGTACAAGACACTTAAACACAAGGAAAACTGAGCAGCGAACTCACAACAAGGAGTGAAGACAAACTGACCACGAACAGAGGAAACACACAGACTATAAAGGAAACACAACGAGGCACAGGTGGAACACATTAGGGGCGGAGCAGGTAATCACAAAGGAGGGAAAGACACAAGGACAGGAAGTCCATCTGAAATAACAGACAGGGGTCTGACACTTCACAATAAGACACAGGAACTTAAATACACTACATAAACAGACTGACTAACACTGAACACCAGGTTGGGACATGACAAAGACTTCCTCTGGGATTTTAATAGATGAGAATGATCCGCCCACAGCAGGAGTTTGTCCAATCACAGCTCACTTCAGGAAAAAAGAAGCGCTCTCATTGGTCGACACTGATGTCAACAACAAAATAAACCAGAAAATGTGTTTCTGTTGTGTCTTATTTTACTGAAAAACAGAAAAACAACTTAAACTCAGATAAATGTTGGTAAAGCTTTGACTCAATGTTGAACGAGACAGAGATAATTACAGGAGCTCTACAGTCTAGCGTAAACTCAGACATAAAAGTTTCAGCTCAGATCTAAACCTGGGTTTAATCTAATGTTTTAGTGTTTTGTGGAAAATTGCTCCAGTTTGACCTTTTTTTAATGAAAGAAGCAGAAAAGGTTAGTACACAGCTGTTGGGAGAGAGAGAGGTGAGGCTGAGGGAGGGACGAGAAAAGAAAATCAGGAAGTGGAGCTTTAATGTTGATGCTTAAGCTTTATGTTTTTATCAATGATTTAGATTTGATTCAAATAAATTTGCAGTAGTTTCACAAAAATAACATGATGCATAATAAATACATGTGTGTTTTTGTCCTTCATTTCATCAGGACAGTTAAAGGCCACGGCCAACAAAATAAAAATGTCACATATTTGTTTGACTCTGGTGTGTTTCCTGTGATCAGTGTTAATGACATCATTATTTTGATCAAAAGCTCTCATCTGTCTTCAGTGTTATTTTTTGTCACTTTTTTTCTTTTACTTCTTTTATGTTTTGACCAAACGGCCACTTCCTGTCACCTTTGACCTCATCAGCCGCACAACGTCTGAATGTCCTACAGAACAGATTTTTATTAATCATTCATGTTCACAACCTGAGCATTTATGAGATCCTAAAGGGTTTTCTCTTTGATCGATTCTGAACTGCAGTTTCACAGGAAATGTTTTTTTAACACCAACCAAAAGTGGAAGTGTGTTTGAACAGAGCTTTAGTGGGTGATGGGTGAGTTGAAGCACAAAGAGGAAGAGCCTTCGTCTTGTTCTGTCACAAAGAAAAGTCTCTCAGAACAAGAGCAGCTACAAACAATAAACTAAATATGGTTTTAAAGTTAGTCCTGTTTGTGAATCTGTGTCTGCTGCAGTTTAAAGGTAAGTTTTGTTTTCTTCATCTGCTTTTATGTCGTGTTTTAGCTGTTCTCATCAGATATCTGTGGACTTCTAAATAACACATTTGTATTATTAATGATTAAAATAAACATTATATTTGTATTTAATGTGAAATAAGACAGAAGGGTCTTGATTACACTGTACATGAGACAACTATTAAAATATTAAACAGAAATCAGGAAGCTGAAACCTGCTCATAGTCTCATAACACAGCTGTATAAACTCAGTTTAAAGTTATGACATCCACATGTGATGGAAGTGACTGAGCATTGGTTCTTTGCAGGAGTCAGTCCACAGTCAGTCTCCATCGATCATTTCTCCAGAGCTGGACAAGACTCCACACTGCCCTGTGACAGATTAATACATCATGGTCCAAGTTGTTCCAGTGTCGACTGGTTTTACAATAATAATCTGGATCATCCTTTAACCGAGGTCAGTGAAGGGAAGGTTGAGGAGAACAGTCCCAGATCCTCCAGACTGAGACTGAACACTGACTGCTCTCTGATCGTTCACAACGTCACTGATGAAGACTCTGGGATATTTGTCTGTCGTCTGTCGGGGAGTGCTGATTGGGACACAGTTGTGTATCTGAGTGTTCTCACTGGTGAGTCACATTTCTACATTTACTCTAGTATCTATCAAGTATTATACTTTGTGTCTTTTCACAAAACACATCAGAACTTCATCTTGTGTAAAAACTAAACCTGGTTGTGTTTAAATTATTTAGATTTGTAACAATATTCTGACATTTAAAGCAGTCCTGATTTAAATGATGTCCCGGGACGAGGACTTACCTCCAGAGATCAGTGAATGAGGCTCTAACACACGACACATATAATAAAGAAAATATGCCGATACACTGAACCCTAAAGAGTCAGTAACTGTGATTGGACCAGGTTGATCTGGTCTCATAGTTGTTACCTTGAAAGTGTCGTGTGACTCCTGATGTGAGAGTCGTTAAAGGTGCATTACAGAAGTTTTAAAGGTTCAAAGAACAGTTTTTGTAACTCATACATGCCTCAGCTAAACCCTGATGTGCAGAATGAGCTGATCTGAATTCTCTGTGGTTGCCTCTGTAAACATGTGCAGTCAATTAAATGAGAAGTGTTCAGGAACAAAACTCCTGCTGTTTCAGTGAACGTGACGTAAAGCACGTGCACGTTTACCTGGTTCTGACTTCCTGATTTTCCACCAAAACTAAACTAAGCAACGCTAATGTTAAAGTTGAAAATGAATCCTGTGAACACGAGTAACAGACAGATCTCCAGTGAACCTGAAACACTGACAGACTCTGACTAAAAACAAGAAAAGAAAGGTTTTATCAAGTGCCACCAAAAAAGCTAAATTACAGTCCGACCGGCGTCTGAATAAGACGAGAGTCAAATCAGATCTGAGATCAGCTTTGGGAATAAAAACAGACTCTGAGCTGGCTTTCCTTTCATTGAAAAGGTAAGACATCATTACAGACCATGTATAATATATTGTGGTGTTTTGTTTTCAGTTTTCTAAAGCTAAATCACGTTGCAGTTCAGGCAGGTGCACCACGCTGACTGAGCCCTGTTGGGTCGGGCTGGTCCTGGTGTGGCACATCCTGTGGAGCTTGTCACTGATGTGTTCCACAAGGTTTAGGAACAGTGCAGCTGTTTTAGTTGACCAAATAAAAATGAAGAGCTCCAACATTTGTGCAAAGACTTGATAAAATAACAGTAAAAGTAACAGGTGTAAGTTACCGTTAACGTCAGAGGTGGCACACTAATACAAACACTCTGGATCTTCTGTAATGCACCTTCAAGTAAACAGTTTGACTCTAGAACAACAACAACACCTGAATGGAACAGTGTCACTAATGACTCTCCTGAGCCTTTAACGACTCTCACATCAGGAGTCACACTGTCCTTTCAGAGTTAACGACTATGAGACCAGAACAGCCTGGTCCAATCAGCTTTAGTTTCAGGTCAAGCCCCTCCCTCTAGAGATAAAGCTCAGCTCTCTTACAGTTGATCTCAGAATTAATAAAGTCTCTTGGAATTAAAAAAAACAAAGTGTCTTTACTTTTTAAACTCAGACTAGAGTCCTTTACAATAACTTTATAATTTCTATAACCTTTAAACATATTTTTAGTGAGTATTAGTTTACTTTTTACTTAAAATATTTAATCTGATGAAAAAGACACAAAACAGACACAAAAAAGAGGGCTAACTGTAAATATTGTGGAGGAAAAAGATAAAAAAAGTCATATAAAAAAAAATTTACACAAGTTTGGAAACATTTTGTGATTTGATTTTAAAACTTTATTATTTTTGTCGAATGTCTAATAAACTGTCTCTCTTAGTCTCTCCAGCTTCACCAAGTCTCAATCCAAGTCACGTTGGAAGCATCACATTCAGCTGCACTCTGTCGAGACACAGGAGACAGTCTTGTGGACAGAACAGTCTCCTCTGGTTGGACCAAACAGGAACAGTTCTGTCTGGAGCTAGAATAACTCAGACTAAGTGTGTCTCTCTCCTGACTGTGGAGCGTCAGAGTGAACACAGGAAATACACCTGTCAATATGTCGACGAGAGGAATACAGTCCTGATCTCTGCAGACTACCCACCTGAGGTCAGAAGAACAGGAGAGAGAGGAAATACAGGCAAGACACAAACACACTCATTACATTTACATGACACTGAAGAAATTCACATCATTGCCTTGGTTTGACTAAAACTCAACTTCTAAAGCATGTAAACATCTGAGTCGGACTGAATTTGAATTAGAACTGTTTTTCATTGAGCAAACACAGCTGGGATGATGTGGTTCTTACTGGAGCCACATGTGAACGCTTTAGTGGGACTGGAGCTGGACCTGACCTCTGACCTGCTCTACAGTTTAGTGCACAGAGCCGACAGATTGTAACCGAAGGAACCAATGAGAAAAAGACAACTCAGTTTTAGACTACAGACTGTTTTAATGCTACAAGTCTGCTTTGTTTGATGTTGTTTTTGTGTCTCATGGAGGAAAAAGTGGTGAGGCTGGTCTATTTTAGACGAGTTAAAGGATCCTGAATCAAAAACCACTGTCCTTGAGTGTAACCCAGCATTTACTCAATAAACTTTAACAGAGTCAAAGTCAACACCTCAAGATGTTGAAATACTCTAAATGGAAGTTGAGGGAGAGAGACAAAATATGTTTTAAACTTTATTTATCTATTTATTCATCTTTGTCCCGTTAGTGGTTGTGGGACTGGAGCCTATCCCAGCAGCTTTGGGGGGGTACAGTCTGGACAATGGGCTGTTTGTCGCAGGGTTAACACTTAGAGACAGACACTGACAAAGGACGTTCACTCACTAGGACCAGTTTATATTTTAACCTATACGTGTGTGTCTTTGGACGGTGGGAGGAGCCAGAGAGAATCCTCAGTAACACAAGGAGGACTCCTCACAGAGAGGTGTCGACCAGCCCGGAATCAAACCCACAACCTTCTTGCTTGTTGCTGTGCACCCCCCACTCCCTTTTTGTGATGCTGAAATTTCATCTGTTGTTTGTCAAATTAAAGACAAGAACAAAGTGTTGGGACTATATTGGGATTTATTTTTTTTATTTAACCTTAGTGCAGCCAGGAACGTCCCACTGAGATTACAAATGTCATGTCCAGAGGAGTCCTGGACATGACACTGAACCAGGACCATCCACAGCACAATCCCACTGATCTTATATCAGTCTCACTCTTTTGCTCTGTTACTAGTTTCCTCTTTTATTCTTTCAACAGTCACTGCTGCTGTCATCACTTTTTTTTAACTTTTTTATTTTTAGCAAATGTGCAACTTCCTTTTTCCTCTGAACTCATGAGCCACACTGCAACATACACACCATATTATTCTCAACACTCATGAAAAAGAAGGACAAATATAAGCTGAAAGTGTGTTGATGGTTGCTCTGACTTTATTTGATGGTTTTCCACTCTTTGTCTTTATCTCTGGTGTTGGTTTGGGTCTGAACAGTGCATCTCTGGAACAGAAGTGGGTGGTGCTGACGTTTGTTCATTTAGAGTCGAAGCACAAAGAGGAAGAGCTGATGCATCAGTGCAGTCACAAATGTTAGGACTGGCTCAAAGTCACAACAAACAACCAGACCAATTTAAAATGCTCAAAGAGTATATTTATTAAATATAAAGAAATGTAAACCCAACTAAAGGTTAAAAAAGTACAATGAGGTGTGAGTGTGTGTCAGTGCTGTACAGCAGTGTTGTATGTACAAGGTGAGTGTATGTGGCAAAAGTGCATTGTCTGTGAAACAAAAGACAACCTAAATGTGCGTTGATGTAGAGTCTGGACAAACCAAGGAGCAGCCTTTATACCACGTGGTGCCAGGGCCACAGCAGCAGGAGGAGGAGGAGGAGGAGAGGCAGCGTTCAGGGACCGTCACCTGAACAGAGGAGGAGCAAGAGAGGCAGAGCAAAGCCACCAACAAGGCCCCCCGCTGTAATACCCCACCCCACCCCACCCTCAGAGGATAACACATTATTATTTAATTGTCACACATCTGGTGGATATAATCAAAGTAGCTTTGGTCACTACAGATAATACCAGTAAGAATCAAGACACGTTAGTTAGTGGACACAGGACAATGGGTCTGACACCACAGTGTCCCGGACGATGTGTTGAAGGTCAAGAGTGTAAGCCTGGAGGTAAAGAGCCCAACGCTTCAGCCTCTGGTTTGTGGTCTGTAAGCTGCTGAGGAGCTGAGAGGGTTATGGTCAGAATACACAACCACAGGACCACATCTGACATAAACGTTGAAGTGCTGTAGGCCCCAGACCAACACCAATGTTTCTCTCAATAACTGAATAGTTTTCATGAAAACAATTACATTTGATTAAAAAAAATAGTAATAAAAAATGGAAACTGGTGTTTTTTACACCGTCGTTATCAGTCTGAAGCAGCACTGTCCCAGCCCCCACAAGGCTGACATCAACCTTCAGAACAAATTCCAGGTCCCATCGAAGAGCGGCAAGGAAAGGAGAGTTTAAAATAAGGGCTTTAACTTTCTCAAAAGGTCCTTTGACCAACAGAAGACCAGACAAACTTTACCTCTCTTTCAGAAGATCAGTAAACGGAACAACCACAGTGGAAAGATTTGGGCAGAAACAACGATAATAACCAACCATTTATAAGAAGCACATTGATTCTTTTTTTCGTTAACAGCGAAGAGTACACATCAATCACACGGACCTTAAGGTGAACTGGTCTCACAGCGTCTGGCCCACCACGCGACCCAAGTAGACAACAGTGTCCTTCACAAACTCACACTTTGCTGTGCACCCCCCACTCCCTTTATGTGATGCTGAAATTTCATCTGTTGTTTGTCAAATTAAAGACAAGAACAAAGTCAGTCGTTTTTGAAAAAGTGTTGGGACTATATTGTTTTTTTTTTATTTAACCTTAGTGCAGCCAGGAACGTCCCACTGAGATTACAAATGTCATGTCCAGAGGAGTCCTGGTCCCACAGGGAACTTATCTGACATGTTTTTAGTTTTAAGGAGAAACTGGAGTCCCTGGAGGAAACGTACACAAGGAGGATAAGCTCCAAACAGAAAGGCCCTGCCATAGTCAGAGTTTGAACACAGGGCCTTCTTGATGAGGCAGGGGTGCTAAGTCCTCTGCCACCGTTCTGCCCAAATAATATTATCATAGACTGGACCAGACCTCAACCATAACACATGATTTAGACTAAGTTTCAACAACCTTCAAAAACAATGGGCAAACATTTAGCCATATTTCATCAATGTTTCAAAATCTAAGTGCTGTCAGTGATTGGAGCAGGACAGGTTTGTTTTGTGCTTTACATTTCTATAGTTAGACTTTATTTAATGCTACAGGCTCTCTGTAAAACATTTGACTGAGAGGTTTCCAGGTTGTTGTCCTCTTGTTTCTGTCTTTATTCAGTTTTTGATTTAAATCATTTCACATTTACATAATCGACAGAACATTTTAAATACAACCTCAGTATTTCATATTTTTACAAATGACACTGAACCAGGACCATCCACAGCACAATCCCACTGATCTTAGATCAGTCTCACTCTTTTGCTCTGTTACTAGTTTCCTCTTTTATTCTTTCAACAGTCACCACTGCTGTCATCACTTATTTTTAACTTTTTTATTTTTAGAAAATGTGCAACTTCCTTTTTCGTCTGAACTCATCAGCCACACTGCAACATACACACCATATTATTCACAAAACTCATGAAAAAGAAGGACAAAGCAGTGGTGGACAGTAACGAAGTAAATGTAATTCGTTACTGTACTTAAGTAGTTTTTTCCAGTATCTGTACTTTACTAAGTATTTCCATTAAGGGATACTTTTTACTTTAACTTCACTACATTTCAATGTCAAATATCTTACTTTTTACTCAATTACATTTTGCAAAATTAGTCGTTCCTTGTGTTGCCATTAAAAACATTTGTAGAAGAAGACCTTAAAGACGCGTCTCAGTGAAGCCTCATTCTCTACACGCGAGCCGTCATTCTATTGACAGCTGTTTGGGACAAATACGTGTTGTTCATCCTGACACTTTCCCCAGTAGAGGAGGGAGAGGCAGGGGTAAACATAGCCAGCGAGAATGTGCTAATCAAAGCAGCGATCGTAATAAAAGTGATGGCTGTGTGCTGTGCTTTATGAGAGGTCCCACACTCTAAAAAAATACTAACTATGCCACATGGATGGATAAGAACAGATAAAGCAACTGCAACCACACACATACAGTACATGTGTATATTTCTCAGATCTATTTTCATACGTTTAACTAGTTATGGTTTATTAGAAGTTTTTTATAATAGAAGAAAATTATATGGGCATTATAGCCATAATAAATTATAGTACTTGGATACTTAAGTACATTTGAAGGCAAATACTTTTGTACTTTTACTCAAGTGAAAGTTAAAAGGGAGTACTTTTACTTTTACTGAAGTAATAGTTTACCTACTGTATCTGTACTTTAAAACAAGTACTTGATTTGTGTACTTCGTCCACCACTGGCTGAAAGTGTGTTGATGGTTGCTTAGACTTTATTTGATGGTTTTCCACTCTTTGTCTTTATCTCTGGTGTTGGTTTGGGTCTAAACAGTGCATCTCTGGAACAGAAGTGGGTGGTGCTGACGTTTGTTCATTTAGAGTCGAAGCACAAACAGGAAGAGCTGTTGCATCAGTGCAGTCACAAAGAAAATCCTCTGAGAACAAGAGCTGACACAGAGAATAAACTAAACATGACTTTAATTCAAAGAATCCTTTTGGTTTATGTCTGTCTGCTTCAGTTTAAAAGTAAGAGAGTGATTTTTTTAATGTTCCTTTGAGTTTTATCACCAGTTGTCTTCAGATGTTTTTGGAGTGAAACAGGAAAAGGATGAACGTACATTTACAAGAAATAGATTTAATTTGGTTCAGATTCTGCTTCTGTTGTATTTAAGACAGAATAAAGTCAAAGTGTCCATTTTACACGAGACAGGGTTCACTTTTAAACAAGACAAGAGCTGGAACTGAGTTATAAAAACATAGCATTATTATTCATCTAATAATCATAGAGTTTATATGTGAGTGTTATTTAATTGATAAATCAATAAATAAGTGGGATTGTGATTTCTGACTGAGCTGACCAAACCCTGTCTCTGACTCAGACACTGCTCTTTATAATCCACACACATAAAGTAGTCTTCAATAACACAGCTGTAAATACTCACAGTAAAAGTCATAAAAACATCATGTGATGGAAGTGACTGAGCATTTGTTCTTTGCAGGAGTCACTTCAGAGACAGTCCATCGTTTCTCCAGAGCTGGACAAAACCTCACACTGCCCTGTGTCAGAGCAGCACAAGAGGGTCCAACCTGCTCCAGAGTCGACTGGGTTTACAACAGAAATAATCTCAGACCCACTGTTACTGAAGTTAAAAAAGGGAAGGTTGAGGAGAACAGTCCCAGATCCTCCAGACTGAGACTGAACACTGACTGCTCTCTGATCGTTCTCACAACGCACTGATGAAGACTCTGGGAGATACACCTGTCGTCTTTTAGACGATGTCTTCTATGAGACATTAGTGTTTCTGAGTGTCCTCACTGGTGAGTCACATCAATCTGAAAAACACAAAGTTATAATGTGTAGTTTCTAGAGATAATAACAGCATGAAGACTAATATTTGAGGATTATAGAAACAAGGACAGAATTGGTGGAACTTTTATTTTTCATTAAGACTTATTATTATTACTTATTGCTAAAAAAAAGAGTTGAAAAGAAAAGTCTTAAAGCAAAGTGTACATGGGTTTACTCTGGTGACAGTACAAATGCTCTTCTCAAACTATTCTCCTCATTTCCTTCACCTGCTCTTGGCACAAACAACAGTCTATAATAACTCTAATTACAATAAGACCATTAGCAACGACTTAAGTGACATACCACATCTTATAAAGACCAGTGTCATTGTTAGAATCCTCGATCAGTGCTTGTGCTTTTGGGATGTAGATCCTGTGTATTGTTGCTTTGTACAAAGATAAATACTTTGACTTGATGAACTAATTGTTTTGACCAACTTTATTATTTCTATTCAGTGATTATTACACTTTCTCTCTCAGTCTCTCCAACAGAGCCACAACAAAATGGACTCATGTACAGTGCCTTGCTAAAGTATTCGGCCCCTTGAACTTTGTGACCTTTTGCCACATTTCAGGCTTCAAACATAAAGATATGAAACTATAATTTTTTGTGAAGAATCAACAACAAGTGGGACACAATCATGAAGTGGAATGAAATTTATTGGATTTTTCAAACTTTAACAAATAAAAAAACTGAAAAATTGGGCGTGCAAAATGATTCAGCCCCTTTACTTTCAGTGCAGCAAACTGTCTCCAGAAGTTCAGTGAGGATCTCTGAATGATCCAATGTTGACCTAAATGACTAATGATGATAAATGGAATCCACCTGTGTGTAATCAAGTATAAATGCACCTGCACTGTGATAGTCTCAGAGGTCCGTTTAAAGCACAGAGAGCATCATGAAGAACAAGGAACAGACCAGGCAGGTCCGAGATACTGTTGTGGAGAAGTTTAAAGCCGGATTTGGATACAAAAAGATTTCCCAAGCTTTAAACATCCCAAGGAGCACTGTGCAAGCAATAATATTGAAATGGAAGGAGTATCAGACCAAATCTACCAAGACCTGGCCGTCCCTCTAAACTTTCAGCTCATACAAGGAGAAGACTGCTCAGAGATGCAGCCAAGAGGCCCATGATCACTTTGGATGAACTGCAGAGATCTACAGCTGAGGTGGGACACTCTGCCCATAGGACAACAATCAGTCGTATACTGCACAAATCTGGCCTTTATGGAAGAGTGGCAAGAAGAAAGCCATTTCTTAAAGATATCCATAAAAAGTGTTGTTTAACGTTTGCCACAAGCCACCTGGGAGACACACCAAACATGTGGAAGAAGGGGCTCTGGTCAGATGAAACACAACACAGCTCATCACCCTGAACACACCATCCCCACTGTCAAACATGGTGGTGGCAGCATCATGGTTTGGGCCTGCTTTTCTTCAGCAGGGACAGGGAAGATGGTTGAAATTGATGGGAAGATGGATGGAGCCAAATACAGGACCATTCTGGAAAAAAACCTGATGGAGTCTGCAAAAGACCTGAGACTGGGACGGAGGTTTGTCTTCCAACAAGACAATGATCCAAAACATAAAGCAAAATGTCATGGCCTAACTGCCCGGGCCTATGAAGACTCCAATGTAAACCCCACACACAGGTAGAAAGTTCAAAGAAAGGTTTATTTAGCCGGCATACGAGCAAATCAAAAACCAGGAAAAAGGATAAAACAGGGCTAGATATAATCCAAGAACGTAATACAAGAAAAAAACAGACTAGGAAACAATAGGCAGAAGATCCACTGAAAACACAGACTACAACAGATGAGACACAGGGACCCACAGAACACGGTGAAGACGACCTGGCACTGAGTAACAGGACACACAGGTCAGAGGTTCCGTTGTCCGGTAATTACCGGTCATTGGCCGGGAAAAAAATTAAATGTCCGACAAAATTAAATCTCTCCGGTCAAATTGTCCGATTAAAACTGCCTAATAATCCCGGCCCCGCCCCCCCAACACAATCTGAATCGACCGTTTGAAAGTTTTTAAACAACATCGCATGTTGCATTTCAAATAAAGCGCACGCCTAACGGCTATAATGTAGACTGTAGTATATAGTGCCGCGTACATATACTAATGTTAAATAGTGCCCGCTTAGAGGCGGAGTGATCTGAGTTTGTTGTAATGTGTTAAGGAGGCTGTTGCAGTGCTTGACGGTTATTAAAAAGAGTTAACGGATTAACTTCAAGTCATTCTTCCTCTCACCACGACGCACATGGTAAATGAACATAAACAGAAAATACTACATAGACCTAAACCACGAACTATTGAGAGCGTTTCAAATATGGCCAGGCCCAGGCAGACTAGCCTTAAAAGTTTTTTTCAGAGGCCAGACGCGAAGGAGGATACTGAATCAGGAACGCCTGAAGCCTCAGATGTCCAGAGCCAGACAGCTCCGCCACCACCGGAGAAAAGCCGAAGTGTAGGGCATACATACGGCCTGATTATGTAATTTTTTAAGTTACATAAACTGCTTTCAGTTTTCCTCAACTTGACTAATTAAGAGGCGATATTTGACCAGCATATCATCAAAATGTCCGGAAAGCAAAACCTCTGCCGGTCACTTTGACCGGCACCATTTTTTTCTAGCGGAAACTCTGACACAGGTATAAACAAGACAACAGACAACAAGGGACAGGTGAAACACATTAGGGCGGAGCAGGTAATCACACAAGGGGAAGACAACAGGCAGGAAGTAAATCATAAATCACAGACAGGAGTCAGACATTTCAAAATAAAAACCATGAACTCAAATACAATCTTAAAACAAAAATCAAATACAATAATAAATATGACATCAAAAACAAACAGACACACAGAATACACTAACAAAACCAACAGACTATATAAACAGACATAAATCCTGACACAAAATCTACAATGGAATGGTTCACAAATAAACATATCCAGGTGTTAGAATGGCCAAGTCAAAGTCCAGACCTGAATCCAATCAAGAATCTGTGGAAAGAACTTAAAACTGCTGTTCACAAATGCTATCCATCCAACCTCACTGAGCTCGAGGAGGAATGGGCAAAAGTTTCAGTCTCTCGATGCAAAACTGATAGAGACATACCCCAAACGACATACAGCTGTAATCGCAGAAAAAGGTGGCGCTACAAAGTATTAAGTTAAGGGGTCTGAATAATTTTGCACGCCCAATTTTTCAGTTTTTTATTTGTTAAAAAGGTTTGAAATATCCAATAAATTTCGTTCCACTTCATGATTGTGTCCCACTTGTTGATTCTTCACAAAAAGTTACAGTTTCAAATCTTTATGTTTGAAGCCTAAAATGTGGCAAAAGGTCGCAAAGTTCAAGGGGGCCGAATACTTTCGCAAGGCACTGTATCCTGTGTATTGTTGCTTTGTACAAAGATAAATACTTTGACTTGATGAACTACTTGTTTTGACCAACTTTATTATTTCTATTCAGTGATTATTACACTTTCTCTCTCAGTCTCTCCAACAGAGCCACAACAAAATGGACTCATGACGTTCAAGTGCACTCTGGAGAGATACAGTAGTAAACTTGAACCTTGTCGACAGAACAGTCTCCTCTGGGTGGACGAAACAGGAACAGTTCTGTCTGGAGCTAGAATAACTCAGAATAAGTGTGTCTCTCTCCTGACTGTGGAGCGTCAGAGTGAACACAGGAAATACACCTGTCAATATGTCAACGAGAGGAATACAGTCCAGATCTCTGCAGACTACAAACCTGAGGTCAGAGAGGAAGGAAGAATCCAACCAGGAAATACAGGTGGGTTACCTTCACTACATTTACATGACACTGAGTGAAATAGAATCATTTAAAGTTCCAACAGGCCCAGATAATGTGGTTCTGTCCTGCTCCACAGTTTGTTCAGAGCAAAACAGACGTGAATAAAAGAGGAAATTACAAATGTATCCTGAGCTTAGAATGAGACCAATGCATTTTTAAACTGTGTCAAAGACAAAGTCAGGACTCAACCTCAACCATAACAGTGTAGTTTTCAACTCTGGAGGGTAATGCAGTCACTTCCACTGTAGCCACTTTGGTTGGATTTAACACATGGGACTAAACACTTTAATTCTAGAGTTTTTGCTGAATTCAATTTGAATTTGTGTCAGCACTTTAAAAAGAGGGCTTCTGAAAACTTTATTCTGTTGCTCTTGCAATGACACTACATGGCCTTTATTTTTTAAACAGTCCATTCTCCAAATCATTAAAACCTTTACTGAGTCATTATGAAGCAGATTTAACCTCTGTCTGGTTTGATCTTTGTATAAAAGTAAAATCAGGTAAAAAGACAATGTTTAATGAAAAACACTGACATTTCCAACACAGCTTTAGCATCACAGTTATATATATTTTTAAACATATAATATAAATAAAAACACTATGAAAGCTTGTTTCTAGCCTCTAACTTGTTTATTGTGTTTTGTTTGGTCTCTGATATAATAAAGTCAAAGTGAAAGAGCTGTTATTGTGGAAACAGTTTTGTGGAAAGAGCAATAGGTCAGTTTGCTCTCGTTCATGTAAAACTAGGACAAGTATAGTCCAGTTAAACAGCCTGAACAAGAATCTGACACGTCACATTTTAAAAATACACTTTAAAGTCCATCTTGTTCATTTGTGATTTTAAATGTCTTCAACAGGTTTGACTGAAGTCTTCATCGGTGTCGGAGCAGTGGCCTCTCTGTTGGTGCTTCTGGTTGTAGCTGCTGTGGTGTTTTTCAAAATAAGAGCCAAGAGGAGCGCTGCAGAAACGACTGAAGACACTGAAGGTATGACATGTTCCATATCTGCTGTCAACAAATCATCGTTGGTAAAGAACATTTGTTATATAAATATAAAATAGCCCTTTACAAAAACTAAGATTAAAATATAAGGAGACACTAAGAATAAAACGATCGCAGCGCTCGAGGTATAAAAGACATTTCATGTCATGTCTTTGGTGTCTGAGCTCATAACCAGTAGATGGTGCCTGATTTATGAAAGTCTGCAGAAGTGCTGTCCTCCCTGTCCTCTCACTCAGAGACATACTCCAGCACAGGTCTGATGAAACTCAAATAGACCTGCTTAAGGACGTCAGGTCTTTGTGCAACATTAAGGTAATGAATCCTAGGGTTTACTTCGGAGAGCATATATTTATATGTGCATCCAAAGATAAATCAGAAGAGATTTTTACTCCGAGAAGTTTGAATGTGGAGACTCTTTGGAGCATATGGACACTGACTTCAGGCAGAGAGGGGCAAGGGATGTTACACTCTCTCCTGGCACTTAGGACCATGTCCATAGTTTTAGATCCATTGACTGTCAGTGAGAACTCCTGACCCCACTCATCCACAGTGGGTCTTAATTCCCTGCCATGCCTCACGAGAAGTGCAGGAGCCCCAATGCACTGTTTGTTCTCTGTCACTCAGGAAGCTCTTCAAACTGAGCCATAGAGGGCGCCGCATCTGCATGTTTTACCATTACTTTAAACAACACTACTTCATAGATTTTACCAACACAACTGACAAGAGAGATCTGGCGGTAGTCAGATGGGAAACTCAGCCTTGTTTTTTTGGAGAATGCCTTAACAAGAGCCTTTTTCCAAAGTGATGGAAAGATGTTGTGTCTGATGCAAGAATTAAAAACATCACACAACACAGGAGCCAATTCTTCACAAAAGGCTTTTAGCAGCAATACTGTGGAATACTGTCAGGACCTGCTGCCTTTGATGGGTTGATATTCCGAAGTCTGTCTTTGACTTGACCAATACTCAGAGGTGGCATTACATTCTGTGCCAGCTTATGAAATACTTCCTCTTCAGATGGCAGTGTATAGTTGGACTGGCCCCACACTGAAGCTAAATGTTTAGTCAGAATGTTACATTCTAACTGATGAATAGAGGGATCATTTGTGGCTAAAGCTCGACTATCCTCCATTCCCATGAGTGCTTTGATAGACTTGAACCACTGTCTAGAGTTAGAGCAGCAAAGATCCTCACCTCATTCTTGTAGTAATGATACTTGGCAGATTTCATTTTTTTTTGTCTACAATTGCTCTTACCTGTCTGTAAGTACTCTCATCTCCAGTACAGTAAGCATGCGGTCTGTCCTTTAGCAGATTTATTACTTGTACAGTCATCCAGGACATGTCCTGATTTGTTAAGGAAACTCTCTTCAATTGAACTGCTTGGTTCAAAATAGATTGAATTGTGTCGTTAAAAACACTAACCTTAACTTCAGGGTTTGTGAGATCATCAATGTGGGAAAAGTCAGTGTGTCCGGTGTACGTTTGCGGCAGGTGATAATAGGCTAATAGGCTTTTTTGGCCACTCGCCTGCTTTCCACAATATGGTTTGGTGATCAGACGTACTGACAGCAGTCAGGGCGGCAGTAGCTCAGTGGGTAGAGCGGTCGTCTTTCAACCGGAAGGTAGGCGGTTCGATTCCCGCTCTCCCCACAGTTCATACTGTCGTTGTGTCCTTGGGCAAGACACTTAACCCACCTTGCCTCCAGTGATTGTAACACTGGTAATGTAATGTAAGTCGCTTTGGATAAAAGCATCTGCTACATGAATAAATGTAAATGTAAATGACAGGGGGCAAATGTACAGGAGAGGCGTACATGGCTGGTATGTTGGTAAAAATAGAGTCAAGTTGACTGGTTTTTCTTGTAGCTCCAGACACCACTTGCCTCAGCCCATGCCTGACACAGATAGACTTTAGATAGACATAATTATACCGGTTAGTGTCCCCGAAAATGACAACTGCAGCTTTCTGACAGTTGTATTCAATGTCCCTAAGGCAGATATCTAAATACTGAGTGACTTGAATTTCAGATTTAGCTGTAGCAGAGGAACACAAGCAAAAATACAACTTAACCCACGTGGAAGACGATGAAGGCGCAGCCAAATCCACAGGGCTTCATGTTGTTCATCCTCCAAATGAGTCAAACGCTTTTGAGGAAACCCATCAAAAGTGTAAAGTGCAACACCACCCCCTCTGCTCCCGGCGCGGTCCGTGTGGTGTAAAGCATATCCAGGAAATGCTACAGTAGAGTCTGATATAGCATCATTGAGCCATGTTTCTGATACGGCCACAACTGCAGTGTTGTTATTGGATGCAATATTGTACAGTTCCTCAGATTTATATCTTAATGATCTCACATTAGAGAGAATCCTGGCATTGTTGGTTTAGGCTTGATTGGAGCTATGTGTACGTGGACAAGGTTAGCAGAGCAAGAAGATCTTACAAAGGGATATTGTCTTCCCCCACACTGTGACCCATAGCCTATTGTCCCACACTGGCCTGGTCGATAACCAACGGCAGTTTTAATGAGACGCCCAGTGCTTCTTTCAGCTCTCTTACCCCGAGGCCGAGACCTTAGTTTTAAGATGCTGTCTTGTTGGAAAGCTGCTTTAACCTCAGGTGCCAGTGGTAAAACAAGTCTCCTCATGTCTTTTAGATGTTGAGGACTATAACCTAGTAACCTCACAAACAAATGGAGGCTGATGAGTGTCATCCGGGGAACATAATGTTCTATGTTCTTTCTTTTACAGGTGACACAAAACCAGCCGACTCTGCTGTGAGTGATTTTTATTTCTCCATTTAAATGTTTAATATAGTTTTGTTGAAAGCTGACTTTCTGAAACAACTGAATGTATGAATAAAATGTGAAAACTGAGAGAGCCTGCTAGTGGCAAAAAGTCAGACAGCACCTTGAGCTTTACCCTTCAGGGTTTAACACATGTTTATTATACATTGATGTGTATAACTTATATTGTTTTGTGTTCAGGTCGATTTTGAGAACAATGTGACCTACGCAAGAATAAACCATCAAAAAGTATCTAAGAAAAAAATGGTAAGTGTGTAATCTCTTCAGGCAGTTTATCAGTCTTTGATGAGGAAGCACAGGTCCTAAAACCATCTGTGTATATCTCTGGCGCCTCCTTGTGGTGTTATCTGTCGTTCTGTACAAGTCCAACAGAACATAGACCTAATCCTCCAGTGACCTGTAGCCTTCAGCTGCTCTAGAAGAAATGCTAATATAAATAGAGCAACTGAATATTTAGACTCTTGCTAATGTTCTCTACCCACTCACTGACAGCACACACAGTCAGTCACTATTTACCAAAAGCATCTTGTTTTTACAGAAATATTCATTTTTGGTGACTAATATCCTCTTTATTCATTCAAAGTTTTTTGTGCATTTTGACTTTAAATCTCCATTAGCTGGATTTTCTTTATTTGTCCCTGTCTCAGACTCCACTCTCCCCCAACAGCAGCCGAGGGACTTCTCCTGCTTCTCTTTTATTTCAAACATTTTAAGTGGACCAATCTTTCCTTCACAAAATACTAATAAATGACACAAACTGAAGTTTAGAGTTTAGCATTAGTTATAATAATGTGTATAATAATGCTGTAATAATGTGAAAAGTAAAAAAGTACACATTATATTGTTCTGTTCTAACAAGACACACACATGTGATAAAGTGACAGATGTAATGTATGTTTCCAGCTTCTGTCACACTTCCATGTCCTCATGTGTTGTTTGGTTTAAAGCAGGTGGTGATGGAGGAGGACACGGTGACGTACTCTGCAGTGAACATAAAGACAGCACCAGACTCCAGCGCCATCTACAGCACCGTCAATGAAACTAAAGTGTGAACAGAAAACCTTCCATTATGTGTTTGTTCTACACAGCTTCACAAACAAAGGAATTCAGCAAAGTCCACCGACTTCTGTTTCAAACTAAAACACACAAAACATCACTATTGTCAATCTTTCTGTTACAATAATAATACATTTTATTTTTATAGTGCTTTTAAAGACACTCAAAGACACTGTACAAAAGGTAAAACTAATGAAGACAAAACAGAACAAGACAATTTAAAACAGAAGCAGGAGAAGGCTTGGTCCTTCAGGGGAGGGGCAGGAGGGGGCAGGTTATGGAGAGCTCTGAAGGTGATGAGGAGGACTTTGAACTGGATACATTGGGGAGCCAGTGGAGTTTTTGTGTGTGTGTTTTTTGTTTTGTTTAAAAAATGTAAATACCATGTATGATGTGTTAAATAAACTGTTTTCAACAACTGCAACAAAAAACACAAAAAAACCAAGGCACTCTCTGTAAAGGTTAAAATGCCTTTATTGTCTTCAGTAAATGTTCCCAAACTGGGGTCTGGAGGCCCCTGGTGGGCCACAAAGGTACTGCAGGGGGCCACCAGAGGTTGTATATATCAAGTACATAATAAAACATTTGCTTGAATTAAAATGTGGTGTTATAAGAATTCCATATGTTAAAAAGAATTCTATATCCTTATATTACCCAGAGAGACACGGAGACAGATTATATTATAAAAAGCGAAAGGCCAGGTTTTATTCCTTGCAAGGAGAAGCAAAGTACACAGATATATCAAAGGTACATAGTGCGTTTTGCTTACAGAGGTAAGCAAAACATTACATTTTATATCACTGAAGTGGGGGCTGTCAGTGGGAGGCGTATCTTGCATACACCCTCCCCTCAAGGCCCCAGCTCCAGGCTCCAGGTGCAGAAGTCCTCCGGCAAGCCATGTCTTCAGTTATGTCTACACCATGCTTGGAATAACATGGAGGACATAACATGATTTGACATGACCTGTAGAGAACTATGAGCACCAACTAACTATAAACAATATACACAATTATAAGAATAAAATTCTTATAACATTCCCCCCTCTTTATGCTGATAACAATTAGCATAAACAACCTACTAGCTTGATTTTGAGTTTTAAACTATGACAGAAGCGAAAACCCAGCAGGGCGTTGACCTAGCCAGAAGAACATTTTGACCCATTGGTAAAATGACCTAAAGCTGGGAAAAACTCTTCTATCCACCCCTTGCCCCAAAGGCGGTGACAAAACACAAACATCAAGCATCTAACGTATGTAATCACTTCAAATGATTAACTTACAACACATGTCAAAACAAACACAACAAATGATTATAATGGATATGTTTCAAATCAAATGGGAACCCACAGAGTAATGCACTGATTCTTCAAAGTCAAATTCTTTAAAGTCCATAAATCATAAATGTCCATAAATCATAAATCAAAACATAGTGTCACTCCAAAATAAAGTAGAAAAATTTGCCAGAGGTTGAGCTGGTCAACCCATTGGACTCAAGATCTCTGGCCTGTCCCTGCCTGTCCATTTCTGTCCCTGTAACGAAAAGAAAAACACATGGAGTGAGACATATGCACATTCATAATGATTAAAATCAATTCTCTTCAGCATAATCAATTCAATGAACCATACGGCCCTTAGGTCTGTAGTATGATCCGTCCTGGAGCTGTTGTCCCGTTGGTGTACATGCAAACAATAACGTCCCTCAGATATCAAAGTGTTCATCTGAGGTCAAAGCCTTGACCTTAGTCGTTTGGCAGGTGCATGTCCAGGAATGTTGACCCAGCAATGGCCACATTCATCAATCTCACCAACAAGCTCCGGATACATGGAAAGCAACACAAACAAAAGTTATTAGATATGGAAGTGCAACAACAAGTACATGTACTGTATCTCAATACAGATTCTAACATCCCAGTCAGTTTCCAAATATGTTTTAAAACCAGGTCAAAATTAATTTCTCTATTCCAAAATTAATTTCTCTATTCCAGAATACTCTAATTCCTCTGTTAGAGGTTGAAGTCCTTTCTTAAAGACCTTAGTTCTGCTGTAACTAGTCCTGTGTTACTTTGGAGGAAATCCCTTTTATAGATCCCCCCTTTTCAGCTAAAAGCATGCTCAGTGCTATTTAGTTCTGTCCAGTCCTTGGACCAGTTTTCTCTCATTTCCAGTTTTAATTAACAGTTACAGCATCTCTCATACAATTCATAAACCTTTGTTGTTTATAAATATACTTAATTTAATCCACATTTTCATAAAATGTCCCAAATAGCAAAAGTCAAATCCTAATGCTAATTTAATTTTAGCCTTATATTCATTAAGGACACCTTCGAAGTACACCTCTGTCGTCGATGTAAATGGGGCTCTCAAATGAACCTGAGGGAGCTGCTGTTTGGCTCCTAAAGTGTGAGTTTCCACTCACGATGTTCTCCGTCACATTGTATGTGAACACAAATAAAACGAGGATCCTTTAAGGACGCATGTTTCCGGTCAGCAGGCAACGCTGGTCTAATGGTCTTACTTTCACAAAACCTCCAGACTTCTGCTTTGCACTGCACCTGTCCCTGATCTCTACGTTTGTCAAGTTCAGAGTGATGTCACAGGAAGTCATGTGACCCACGTCACTAGCCCTGGTCACAGGTGTGCTTCCCTTCACAGGTGTAAACCAAGATGATATAAGTTCAAAGAACTATGTTAATATTAGCTCTTACTGGTGGTGGCTATATTAATTGTCAAAACTCCTTTTCTGAACTGGTAAACTTGTTGTAGTTGGCTTCCATCCAAATAAAGAACAAACAAACAAATCAGAATGTTATCTGACATTATAGACCCATAGAAAGTGCCTCCTAGGTTTTCGTCAAACGAAACCATAAAAGCCCTTAAAATGATCAAACCATAAAATTGAAACAGCAGATAAACCCTGTTTCCACAGATATGGTCTGCTGGAAATCTACTTTAATCTGAAAAGGTTTAATCAGACTAAACAGTGCTTCTCCAGAAAAGTCCTGTCAACTTTCTTTATTTCATTATTTGATTTAAACTTTTAACTGTATTAAACACTGTTGTTTCAGCCTCATGCTAACCATTAGGTTAACCAAGCATCCCTTCAGCACTTTAACACAGTTTTGTTTAAACCTTCATCTCCCCCCTTTTTGAGACGTGGGACAACCATGGCTCAAAATACCACAAAAATGAAACAAAATAAAACAAAAATCAAAAATAAAATCAAAACAGAATGGTTTTTTTCCAATTACCACCTTAAATTGTTATTTCATTAATTAGCATTCCTAATTATTCATCTTCTTTATGTTTTCCCAAATAGCATCACTTTTGTTTATGTTATATTTAAAACTTAACTTTGTTTAGTTCAGTTTTATTTTTAGTTACCATTAGTTGTAGGTCTTTACCTGTAACTGTAATTGGTATCATCCACAATTTGATAAATTTTAACTCAGTCGATGCAAACATAAATAATTTATATAGATCAGAACTGGTTTCTCATGATCTATTTTACAAACTTTTAAACATTCACCTTTAATTCACAATTTATTTCACGTGCTTTTAAATTAGAATATTCTCAAAATATTGTTTAATTTACCTTAAATTACTTTCTTTAGAAAGAAAACACATTTTTCTCTTACTTCAAAACAAAATTTCTTAATCACCCTTGGGTCAGACCCCCCCCCTCTGGGGTTAAACCAGTAACAGCAGCATGTCTCAGCTGCTTGAACAAAGCCTCTGCTCTGTTCACTCTGCTTTCCTCTAAAACACCATCACCTTTGTGACTGTCGTTTAAAAGGAAAGACTAAACATAAAATCATTAAAATTCATCTCAACTTCTCAACTCAAATTCTGCTTTATTTTTAATAAAATTTCTTCAGGATTGTGTTCAGTATAGATTTGTTCTATACTGTCTCTGTAAAACTCAGTTTTACCACCAGGTGCTCAATACAATAAACCAGTTCGTTTTTGTATTTTTCCCATATTAATTTAAACGTAACATAAAAACAATTTCATCAATTACTATTTTTATGTTTCCCCTAATTTATCATTCAGATGCCACATAAAGAATTCACCTCACTCAATGTTAAACAGAAACTTTAAACATCAAGTGTAAAATCAAAATTAACGTGTCTCTCTTTATTTATTCAAATTCACCAAAATTGTAATCAGTAATTATCATTACTGTTCATTTAATAAAATGTAACATCTCAACCTCTTTTTCTTTAGGTTACAACGACCTCAAGTTTGGTCAAAACCAAAACCAAAACAAAAACTTAACGTCTGTTCAAAAGGACCTTGTGTTAGTCCCTGTACTCAAAAAAATTCTAAAATCACTTCAAACAGTGATTAAAACCCAGCGAGCCATTGGCATAAGCTCTTAAACTTTAACAATTCACCTTGTTAGTTTAACAATCATCTTTTTTATTTATTTCTCATTACCTTTAAATTTTCAAATAAAACCTTTTAAGATCGTTTTAACAGTTTGAACTGTTTTAACATAGAAATGTTTTTAATCATCAAAACCAGATTACCAATTTACATTACAGTTTAAATCTTTATTGTATAGATGACACTATACCTTAATTATAAAGTACCAAAATAAATAATGATTATTATTTATTTTGAACTATCTTCATTTCAATTTCCCAATTACTTAAACTTTAAGTTTTTCTTCTCAAAAACCATATTCAATCTCAATAATTCAATCGTTTAGTTTACCAAATCATGTTTCATAGATTCAATAAAACTCAAATGTGGACTTTTATTCATATCAACAGACCTGTCAGAAGGTCAAACAGTTTTCATAATTAAGTATCATAAACTTTATTTAACACATTAGTTCAGTGCAATCTGTTTCTGTCACTGACATTTCTAACTCAGCATTTTTCCTCAACATTAAAAGTTGGTTTAATGTAAAGGCTCCCACACTGTCTGTGGAGCTAAAAAAAAACAAAAAACCCCAAAACCAAACATTTCTCGCTCTTGGGAGCAAAAAAGGAGGGTGCTGTGAAGCCCCTGTTACATTGACTTCCATAGAATGTTATCTTGTGTTTAAACATTCCTGTGAATCCAAACAGTGGTTGCTTTGAATCCACTTTCTCCATTTTCACACTTTGTTAGAACCAAACCAGAGAAATACATAAATGCCACTTTTCTTCATCTAGGTTCTGGTAACCTTGTTTTCTTTTAAATATAAGCTTATGGCCCAACTATAAAGTTATATTATCTTTATAAACTTACTCTGCGCAATCCAACTTTAAAACATATATTTAAATTCTCCCAATTACAAAGTATTCATTTTCCTTCTTTTATTGGCGTTATACCGTGTGTTTGAACCACACTGATATTAAGGACCTCTATTAGTCGTCGTACTAATAGATACACAAAATTGTTTAGCAAAACATCAATCACTAATTCTATTTTAGATCCAAGTGTTGGATCTTTAACTTCTTTAAACCTTTAATGTTCACACTTCTATGTCACATAAAATACAAAACCAACTCTGTTCTTTAACAGAATACTCATTATTTTCTCTCATAAACCAAAATCACATCCTTCTCTGTAGATATGTGTCTCATGTGTCCGTGTTTGTGTCTTTATGTGTCTGTCTTTACATGTGTTTATGTACCTGACCTGTTGAAGCGGTCAGTTATCCTCGTCTCTAGTCTGGACCCAGTTTCGACCTCCTCCTCCTCCTCTCAGTGCCCTCTCGTCTGTCACATTTTTCCTCAGAGAAATACATTACATTCATATTAATTTCAAGTTTCATCCAATTTACAAACACACTTTACAAATACCTTTTTGGTCAATCTCAATAGATCAAAATTTAAAACAAATAAACGTTTGTCTGAATTCGTTTATCTTACCGCTTCCGTGTTGCTGCTGCTGGTAACTGTCTGCAGCTTTTTTCCTTTTTTCTCAGCCAAAAAGGAGCATGTGGGAGGTGGGGTGCAGATGAAGCTTTGGAGAGAGCACTGTTTTCCGGAGAGAGGGAGGAAGCCGATACCTAGAGGCTCCCAGGAACATTTAAACAAAATACAAATGATTAGTGTTTTGAAGTACATGTGTGTACTTCTTTCAAAATCTCTTCTCTATTTCTGTTTTTCTCAAATTAGAAAAATAGCTTATGGAAGCTACCTTTCTCTCTCATGTTGTTCAAACTTGCTTTAAACAAAAACATTATCGTTTTTCTTATTCACATCATTAGACTCATTCTTCATCCAACAATGGCCCATTCATAACACATTTATTCTCTCAAACACACCTTTATCTTTAACTTTTTTAGGTCAACAATTCTCAGTATTGCCAACAATTCTCAGTATAAGCCCCGTCACTTTCAGTGGGCTTTTTTCCTTTTTTTCACTCACTCACCGCGTCACCAGCAGTGAACATTTTTCAGCAAAAGCTCTCGTGGGCTTTTAAAATCTCATTTCTCATCTGCAGGAATCAATACTACGTAGGCAGGCCTTTTTTATAGTCACATTGACTTCGGACTCATTCATCTCACCTTTAGTTGATTTCAGTAAGGATCTCGATAATGGTCAATACTCGAGTTTTCCTGTGCGTACAACGCACCATTAAAACCAACAATACTAGCTATGCAAGGCAGTTCGATTGTGGCGTATTACGATACGTGATTATTAATCTAAGATAAATTCCTGTGCTCTCTAGACAAGCTCTTTAGATCTCATACTCCTTATTGTAAATAGGCGCTCTATCTAGTGCCATAGAGTCCCGCCCTTGTCACGGCCAAATGAACTAACGTGCGGGTCCGTTTCCAGAAACACCTGAAGACTTACAAAGCATAAGGTATCTATCAAACTAAAATCTAGCAAGACAACAAGCTTTAACACAGATTAACATCAGAATATCCCGTTTAAAACCTCACCCTTAAAGATTTTACATGTAGGTTCTCGATCAAAAACACATACTTTTTCGGCTTTAAACCTCACCCTTAGATTTTACATTTGGGTTCTCGATAAAGCGGACCTCACCCCTAGATGACATTTAGGTTCTCGATCTTTCAGCGTTTAAGAATCTCGCATGCTGGCCAACTTCATGGAAAAACATCAACTAATGATGCAAACTTCATGTAGCCCGCTCAACATACGTCAGATTTCCAAAACACTACTTCCAGAAGCTTTGGTAATTACAAACTCACACACACACACCAAAAAATAAATTAAACAGCTGTTTACCTGAATTTTCAGTCCAATAGTCCAGTTGTTCCGCAGCCAGACTGTCTTTTCTGTCCTCTCGTCTCTCTGCTCTTCTCTTTTTTCAGTCCAGATTTCGTCATCGTGTTCACACACACAGAGGGGATATCTGGCCCTTTACTGCTAAATAGCACAGCTTGGGACTTACAAGAAATGCTTTGTTTTTGCATTTCTCCGTGCACGTCAGTTCACCTCTTTGCATGAGAAACAACGAATATTGAGATCCGGGTCACGGCACCAAATGTTATAAGAATTCTATATGTTAAAAGAATTCTTTATCCTTATATTATCCAGAGAGACACGGAGACAGATTATATTATAAAAGCGAAAGGCCAGGTTTTATTCCTTGCAAGGGAAGCAAATTACACAGATATATCAAAGGTACATAGTGCGTTTTGCTTACAGAGGTAAGCAAAACATTACATTTTATATCACTGCCGTGGGGGCCAGTGGGAGGTGTATCTTGCATACACCCTCCAAGGCCCCAGCTCCAGGCTCCAGGTGCAGAAGTCCTCCGGCAAGCCATGTCTTCAGTTATGTCTACACCATGCTTGGAATAACATGGAGGACATAACATGATTTGACATGACCTGTAGAGAACTATGAGCACCAACGAACTATAAACAATATACACAATTATAATAATAAAATTATTATAACAAGATAAAAGATAAAACAATGTTGGACAGATATTAATATATTTTACCAATTTTCTTTTTCATATTTGAGTTGAATACTGTAAAATTTCTGTCCTAAATAAATCTGCTCTAACCAGGGCACTATTGTCTCTTCAGTTCTTCTCAGTGGTGTTTAAAAATTATCATTAAACCTGTTTGATATGTTTTTTGATTACAATGAAAATCTTTAGACAGTAAAATAGTTACATAACACAAAACCTTACGTAATTTGACGTAAAACTTAAATTAAGAGTTTGTGTTAAACCTTAATTAACCGGTTTAATTAAGGAACTCAACTTTAATTAAGTTCAGTGAACTCTGAATGACCTTGTGTCTGTGTCTGTGTGCCTCTAAATATGGTCATGACTTCCTGTTCTCTGCTCACAGACAGAATTTGACCTATATTTTAGTTTCCTGATTCTAGGCCTATTTAGATTTAAACTCTTGGATCTCGTTTACACTTTTACACTTTTAAAACAATATTAATGTCTATTTAACTTTTAACATTATTCTTAAGTATTTTATTTATATTTCTTTGTCTTTTTAAGTCTTCTCTTTTAACACAGTGTTCTTGTGGATTTGTGTCTTCCTTGGTCCTCGAAGTTCCACTTGACCTTTGACATTCACTACATTGTCCTGTGACCCTGCTGACCTCTTGACTCTACCTTTAAGGGTTCTGTCTGTTGCAGGTCGTAGGGTTTGTGACTCTGATGCAGCATTTCTGTTTCCGTCCTCCTCCTGGAGTCACAGAAGAAGAACTGGACCTAACTCCACGAGCGCTTTATCCCACTGACCTTCACATCATAAACTCTGTGCAGACCCTCTTTTATAAGGCTGTCCTTTAACTCAACATTTAACAAGCTTAAGTGTTTTCTGCTGGGACTATAATAAAGAGTAAGTAAGTAAAGAAAAACTAGAAACACTGTTTATTCAATAGTGTGATTGTGAAACTGTCTAAAACAAGGCTTTATTCTGTTTTGGACCAATCACATGCTCGCTCTTTAACAAGGGCCGCCTGATAACACAGACACATGTTTGTTCCAGCTCTGGTTACGTCTGACCCACTTTGACTTTTTTAATACAAATAAAAGCTCTGCTGTTGTTGTGGGGTTGGGACAGAAAAGAAGACCCTTTTATGTTATATTAATGAAAATATACACAAACAGAAAGAAAGTAAATGTTCCAACCACAGTGTTCACAGATAAATCTGTAAAATAAGGTACGTAGGTAGATTTATTTGTCCCGTAAGAAATAGTTTATCAGTGAGAAAAACACACAACACAATAAAATCATTCCCTCTTAATGACACAGAAATATAAAACATAGTACAAGAGCCTAAGTCAATTTAAATCCACTGTACTAATGAATCCATGAAAATTGTGAACAAATAGGACATTTTGACCATTTTTATGACGATAATGTGTCGATGACATGCGTGCTGTCAGTGAATGAGTTTGAGAACATTAGTGAGTGGCTCCATATTCAGCTACAAAACAATAGAGTTCTACACTCGTGGTTTTAGGAGCAGCACTAAAGCCCCTAAACCTACATTAAACACAGACACAGACACTAAACAAATGCATGTTAGGTAAAGTAGCACACACAGGAACACGTCTGGCCAATAGAATTATTAATAATACATCTCATGTCCTGCATGTCCCTCTGGGAGGCGCTACAGAGCCACTAAATGTAGAACCAATAGATTTATTCCAACGTCACTGCTGAACAGACAAAAACTTTAAGAGCACTTTATTTTAATTTTTATACATCATAATATTAAGAGGTATACTGTTTATATCACTGCATTTATGATGAAATTGTGCATGTTTCCTGTGATTTTCTCATGTCTGTTGTATGAAATGATTTTTTTTGTGAATATGTTTGTGTATTGGACACATTCCTGCACGGCCTGTCCATCCTGGGAGTGGATCCCTCCTTCTGTCGTTCTCCCTGAGGTTTCTCTTTTTTCTAGCTTGGGTTAGTGATCAGATAATACACCGCTGGAGTGGAACAGAGGAGACTACTCAAGTCAATGTTTGAGCACTGACCCAGTTATCTGTTGACTTATTCCTAGTTTTACTGTTGGGTCAAGTTAAAGATGTTTAGAGTGAATCTGTTCAAGAGTCACACAAGGACAACACTGACAGAAACCATAACATGACATTTAAGAGGCTCGTGGCAGGTTTTTAATCTTTCTGTCATTAATGAAGAAGGGATGGGAAAGAGTGGAAGTTTTGGTAATGGAGGATAAAATTAATTAATTAATGAATCCTCTTTGTAATTTATTCATCTTTATTAAAGACACATATATACAATATACAAAAGGTCCACAGTTCACAACAAAACACAAACAAGAGCAGCCAGTGTGACCATAATCTGATTTAAACCTGACTGAACTCAGAGCAGATTACTAAAAATGCAAGATAATGTAGATAATGTACATGATTACACATATGGTTTAAAATACTGGTGCCACATTTTTATTGTGTGCTTTTAATGCTTTTAATCTTCATAACAGTTTAAAATGTAGCTTTAGTAAAATATAAATTTGAGCCTAAGAGGAAAATACTGTGGACCTCATGCTCCAACCTTGAAACTACAAAACATAGCTTCAAATGTATCTTTAAAACCGTGAGACAGCGCAGAGTTTATGTGGAGCAGGGTTCAGAGTAAAGCCGACTCGTGGAGTTAGGTCCAGTTCTTCTTCTGTGACTCCAGGAGGAGGACGGAAACGGAAATGTTGCATTAGAGTCACAAAGAAGATGAACAGCTCCATTCAGGCCAAACCTTCTCCGAGACAAACCCTACGACCTGAGAGAGAGAGAGTTAAAGTAACTCTCTTTAACACTCTCAGAGAGTAACATCAAGAGATGATTGGATTTATTTACAAACCTGCAGAAAAAGACATGAAGGCATCTCTTTTGACAAATTTCCTGTCTTTGTAGATCTGCTCACACGTGTAATCAGGACTGTTTGACCTTCAGACCTGACCTTCTCAATGAGTGTCCCTGGAAGGTGATGTCCTGACTCGTTCTGTGAGGAATGGCCATTGGGACGACGTTTGAGACTCTTTGTGTTTCGTGGATAACAGCGTCAGTGAACGGCAGCTCTTTTCTGGCGTCGAGCTGAACCTGTCGACTCTCTATCACTCGGTTTATCTCCTCGTGGACCTGGTCTGAGAGAAGACATATGATTAAACCTCCTTCCATCTGATAAACCTCCTTCCATCTGACAGAGCTGAAAGTATATCTGCTGGTGTCTGTAGTTCCATTCACACAATAGAATATCAGCCCCACGCCACTCCCCATTCAAATGTTTTTCAACTCTAATTAATGTATATAACTCTAATTAATGTATATTTAACATAAAAAGAGCCGGTGGTGGAGGAGTGGGGGACAGTGTAGTGTTTCTGATCAACACTGAACTCAAAGCCAATCTCGTGTCCGTCCACAGCTGAAAGCTGACAGCTTGAAAGATGTATGATTTGGAATACATTTTTTTGCCTCTCCTCTCAGGCAAGGGAACACTGTACATTGCTATGTTCCATAAATGGACACGCTGCTCTAAACATATGTACCTTCCATAGAAAGACACGCTGCTGTGCTGCACAAGAAACACATCTGCTTTTCTTTCTTTGGTTACATTCTGAATGTATTCTGTGATTGGTAGCTGCACCACTACCATATAAAGTCACACTGCCATTGTATATAAACTGTTTTGGTTTAACAATAAAGCTTTGAGAGAGAGATCTGACTGAACCACGAAACCAGCGTGTTGCCTCTCTTCCTCTGATCAGAGTATTTGGAAGCATGCATTATCGCCATGTAGCCTTCAGAATTCTAGAGCTGACATAGCAGAGCAGGTTACGGACGATATTCTGAATATGATATCATTAGTCGGCGGGATGCTGACATCGGGCCAAGCGATGCTGGGTAAAAAAATCTGTATTGGTCAGTTAAAGCTGACTTCGGGCCGAACAAAACTGGATAAAGATCTACCGACTAGCTAGAGGAAAAAACGTTATTTCATCTTCTTGTTCTGATTTCCTCTTACAGCCAAATTCAAGGGGCAGTATTAAAAAGACAGTTACTATGGGGGCAGAGGCTCAGGTGGAAGAGCCTTCGTCCTATAAACGGAAGGTTGGCGGTTCAATTTCTGCTCTCCCCACTTCATACTGTCCTTGTGTCACTAAGCAGCCCTCCTTGTCCCCAGAGTGGTGGCTCTGGTGTATGAATGTGTTTGGTGGAGGTTGGAGAGGCTGTAGGTGAAATAATGGCTGCCACATCTCCATCAGTTAGCCCTAGGGCAGATGTAGGTCAGTCTGCCCTGGGCAGCTCCAGTGTGTTAATTATAATTTAATCATTCTTATAATTTTTGATAATTGGGCCATTGTGTTGTGCTCAATGAAAGTCCTGGTCAATGGGAGATGTTCCTGACCCACTTCATGTTGCTAAGAACGAGTGAAGTGAAAGGGTCTGGCCAGGCTACAGCTATTTAGGACAAGAATACATTAGCTAAATAGTTATGTTAACAGACCTGAGCTAACAACGTTGCTCTCTGACGACACACACTGGTCCAGACTCAGTCAGTCTTGTTTTCTAATCACCATCTGTTTTCAAATCAAAGTGTAGCCTACAACGTACTCAGCTTTGGTGCAACATGCATCTGATGCTGGTCACAGTCAATTCAAGTTGCACAGTGTCACATGATGTCATTCGATTGTGGCACGTGTATTGGGCCTTATTTTTAAAACTGCTCTTTTCACATTATTTCTAATTACCCTTTCTAAATTTTAATCCCCAGTTTAAAAAGGGGGCCTTACACTTTCTTCAGTGCTGTGCATGTTCTTACCCTGTATTTTAGGATACTTGGCCATTACGAGCATGGCCCACCTCAGAGTGGTCGCCGCTGTTTCAGTGCCGCCAGAAAACAACTGAAAAACTGTCTGCAAAAGGTTTTCATCGTGGAAGGGACTGTTGGTGACTCCAGATTCCTGCAAAAGAAGACAGACAGTTACAACATTACCAACTCATTTGTCGGTCCAATCAAACAATAAGACCGTACATCCCACCTCTACTGTCTTCTGTCGAATCATAAAGGCGTCCACAAATCCTCTGCACGTCTCCAGATTCAGCGTTTTTTTTTTTAATTCTTCAAAATCTTCTGGTTCTGCCTTTTATGGAGTTCAGACAACTTCAGAAACTCATTCCTGTTGGGGACCAGTCGGCCGAGCCACGGGAAGAGATTATAGATCTGAAAAACACAAGTGACAACAACTAATTCATCACAAGATGGAGGTATGAAGGAAAGTATTTGCAGGTGAAGAATTACCTGAATCGACGGAGAACCTGCAAGTTGCATTTTTCTATTTGCGTTATAGACCAAAGAAGTGAACTCTGGGTCGTCGTATTCGAACCTGCTGCCGTAGACCATAGAGCAGATGATGTTAGAGACGGCGTAGTTCATGGGTTGTGTCGTATCAAAGGGTTTGCCTTAATAAAAATTAAAAATGAGAATGACCATTTTAAATTTTTGATTTTTGAAGCAGTTAGGTGCTGGTCATATAATCAGAATATCATCAAAAAAATGATTTATTTCACTAATTCCATTTAAAAAGTAAAACTTGTATATTATCAATTCATTACACACAGTTCATTATTTCTTTTAATTTTGATGATTATAACTGACAACTGTGAAAATCTCAAATTAAAAAAATGTGAATATTGTGAAAAGGTTCAATACTGAAGACCCCTGGTGCCACACTCTAATCAGCTAATTAACTCAAAACACCTGCAAAGGCCTTCAAATGGTCTCTCGGTTTAGTTCTGTAGGCTACACAATCATGGAGAAGACTGCTGACATTTGTCCAAAAAACGACCATGGACACCTTACACAAGGAGGGCAAGACACAAAAGGTCATTGCAAAAGAGGCTGGCTGTGCACAGAGCTCTGTGTCCAAGCACATTAATAGAGAGGCGAAGGGAAGGAAAAGCTGTGGTAGAAAAAGGTGTACAAGCAACAGGAATAAACACACCCTGGAGAGGATTGTGAAACAAACTCCTTCAAAAATGTGAGGAAGATTCAGAAAGAGTGGACTGCAGCTGGAGTCAGTGCTTCAAGAACCACTACACACAGACGTATGGAAGACATGGGTTTCTGCTGTCGCATTTCTCGTGCCGAGACACTGGGACTGCTGCTGAGTGGTCCAAAGTTATGTTCTCTGATGAAAGTAAATTTTTCATTTCTTTAGGAAATCAGGGTCCCAGAGTCTGGAGGAAGAGAGGCGAGACACACAATTAGATTAGATTAGATTAGATTAGATTAGATTCAACTTTATTGTCATTACACAAGTACAGGTACAAGGCAACGAAATGCAGTTAGCATCTAACCAGAAGTGCAATAAGCAGTAAGTACAGAATATACAAGGTCTATAATATGTACAATAACTATACAGATAAGTATTATGGACATAATTGACAGATTTTAAATACTATAAGCATGATATACAGGTAGGTGTACTATGAACATACTATACAGATGGATTATGTAAAAGTGTATGTACACTATAGGCAGAACTATGAACATAATTTACACTAGTGCAATGGACAGAACAGTGCATAGAAAATATTACAGTGTGCAAATGGATGTAGTGGAAGTAATAACAAGTTTACTGTTTGCTTGTTGTAAATAATAAATAAATCAGTCAGACGCAGTGGTGATGTGGGGGAGGAGTCTGTGTGTGTGGTGGTGTCAGAGGGCAGAGTTCAGTAGGGAGACAGCTGTAGGGAAAAAGCTGTTCCTGAGTCTTGTGGTCTTTGTCCGGAGGCTCCTGAAGCGCCTCCCGGAGGGCAAGAGGTTAAACAGTCCATGGTCAGGGTGAGAGGAGTCCTTAAGAATGCTGCGAGCTCGACGTAGACAGCGTTTCCTCTGGATGTCCTCAATAGCAGGAAGTGGTGTCCCTGTGATGCGCTGGGCAGTTTTCACCACCCTCTGCAGTGATTTGCGGTCAGCCACTGAGCAGTTTCCATACCAGACTGTGATGCAACTGGTCAGGATGCTCTCGATCGCACACCGGTAAAATCCACGTTGCTTGAGGTCCAGTGTAAAGTTTCCACAGTCAGTGATGGTTTGGAGTAGGGATGCACCGATACCACTTTTTTGGAAAACGAGTGCAGTAGTACTTGCATTTCAGTACTCGCGATACCGATGCGAAAAACATGATTTAAATTTACAGGTAACAGCTTTAGTCATATAATTTAACAAAAAACAAGGCACGGGCAAACACTGCTTGTCCAAATATCCGTGGTGAAACTAAGCGAAGAGGAGGCTTGCAGTAGGCTGTGGATGTGTTTTTCACGGTCGTGTAGTTTAGGCAGCTCCGTGTCAGTCATGTAGCGGCTAATGGGACATCATAACAGGAGACGCATGAATCCCACATTTTCTACCTCCGAAAGTGGCTGGTCACTCAATGCAATGTACTCGATGATTGCCTGTGTTATTTTCACAGCACGTGGATTGTCTCTGGACATTTTCTCTCGTCTTGCAAGAGTTTGCTGCAGTGTGGGGTTGTGCTGGTTTAGAAGCGTGGGTAAACTCTTTATACTCGTTGTCGTGTTGGGATTTTAGGTGCTTGATTAAATTACTTGTGTTAAATGCGCTACCTTTTGAGCCTCCTCTGGACAATTTAGCTGAGCACAATTTGCAGTCCGCCTTTGTTTTGTTTTGTCTTCATTCACTTTGAAATAGTTCCACACGGCTGACATGTCTCGTCTTTCCTTCGTTCTCCCCGCTCTGAGCTGCAGCCGGGGCCTGGGGGTGGGCACTCGGCGCCTGTGATTACGCCGCTCAAACATAGACATTTCTCAAACCGTGGTATCGGCCCCTGGTATCGGGGGACTTTTAATCTGAGTACGAGTACTTATGAAAATGTGGTATCGAGGCCGATACCAGATACCAGTATCGGTATCGGTGCATCCCTAGTTTGGAGCCATGTCATCTGCTGGTGTTGGTCCACTGTGTTTTCTAAAATCCAAGGTCAACGCAGCCGTATACCAGGGAGTTTTAGAGCACTTCATGCTTCCAGCTGCTGACTAACTTTATGGAGATGCAGATTTCATTTTCCAACAGGACTTGGCCCCTGAACCCAGTCCCAAAGCAACCAGTACCTGGTTTAAGGACCATGGTATCCCTGTTCTTTATTGGCCAGCAAACTTGCCTGACCTTAACCCCAGGGAAAATCTATGGAGTATTGTGAAGAGGATGATGCGATATGCCAGACCCAACAATGCAAAAAAGCTGAAGGCCACTATAAGAGCAACCTGGGCTCTCATAAAACCTGAGCAGTGCCACAGACTGATCGACTCCATGCCACGCTGCACTGCTGCAGTAATTCAAGCAAAAGGAGCCCCAACTAAGAATTAAGTCAATTGATTTAAAAAATAAATAAATAAACATTTTAAATACATCAGTCTGTGTGTAAGGAATTAATATAATATAGGTTTCACTTTATTAGTGAAATAAATCAACTTTTTGATGATATACTAATTATAGGACCAGTACTTGTATGGTACCCCCCCCCACCTACTTAATTATGAAAACTGTTTGACCTTCTGACAGGTCTGTTGATATGAATAAAGTCCACATTTGAGTTTTATTGAATCTATGAAACATGATTTGGTAAACTAAACGATTGAATTAATGAGATTGAATATGGTTTTTGAAAAAAACTTAAAGTTTAAGTAATTGGAAAATTGAAATGAAGATAGTTCAAAATAAATAATAATCATTATTTATTTTGGTACTTTATAATTAAGGTATAGTGTTATCTATACAATAAAGATTTAAACTGTAATGTAAATTGGTAATCTGGTTTTGATGATTAAAAACATATCTATGTTAAAACAGTTCAAACTGTTAAAACGATCTTAAAGGTTTTATTTGAAAAAATTTAAGTTAATGAGAAATAAGTAAATAAAACAGAATTTGAACAGAACTTGATGATTTTATGTTTAGTCTTTCCTTTTAAACGACAGTCACAAAGGTGATGGTGTTTTGGAGGAAAGCAGTGTGAACAGAGCAGAGGCTTTGTGGTGTGTTCAAGCAGCTGAGACATGCTGCTGTTACTGGTTTAACCCCAGAGGGGGGGGTCTGAACCCAGAGGGAGGGGTCTGACCCAAGGGGGATTAAGAAATTTTGTTTTGAAGTAAGAGAAAAATGTGTTTTCTTTCTAAAGAAAGTAATTTGAGGTAAATTAAACAATATTTTGAGAATATTCTAATTTAAAAGAACATGTAAAATAAATTGTGAATTGAAGGTGAATGTTTAAAAGTTTGTGAAAATAGATCATGAGAAACCAGTTCTGATCTATATAAATTATTTATGTTTGCATCAACTGAGTTGAAATTTATCTAATTGTGGAAGATACCGATTACAGTTACAGGTAAAGACCTACAACTAATGGTAACTAAAATTAAAACTGAACTAAACAAAGTTAAGTTTTAAATATAACATTGTGGAGTGTGTAAAGTGATGAGACAGGAGACGGAGGTGAGTCGAGTCTTCTTTACTAAACACTTTTTAATTCACCTACTTGTACAGCGAAAACAACAGTCAAGCCAGAACTTTCTAACGGCTATTTAACTGCCCGCGAACTCTCAAAACCCGCTCCCTTAAAGAGACCGCTTCTGGGTGAATGTCTACTAACTCTTAACTTGTAGATCACTACACAGGCCCCCCCAGAATTCACCCAAAATTAATAGGCCCAGTCCTAACAGATGCCCCAACCGAACAGTCCCTCTCATAACAGTTCCTTAGAGTCAACGGACAGGTGGACAGATCCGGCGGCCATACCGGCTGTGCTTAACAGGAGGGTGGCAAACACCACGGGTTGGGGCAGGGACAGTGCTAGGGGCTTGGGCAGGGACCGAGACGGCCGCGGGAGGGCGCCCTCTCCTTGGGGCTGGGCCAGCTGAAACCGGTCACCAACATCCATATGAGCAGGCTTAAGGCGGTCAATAGCCACCCGCTCAGGCCTACCCCCCATATCCACAACAAAGTTCTTAGACCCTCCGGTCAGGACACGGAAGGGCCCGTCGTAGGGAGGCTGCAATGGGGTACGATGACCATCATGGCGGATAAAAACATATTTGGCTGACGGTAAAGCCTTAGGCACGTAGGTTTGGGGAAAACCGTGGCGAGGACGTTGGAACAGGAGCAAAGGCCTCTGCAATTTTCCTGGACATGGCACGATGTGAGGCAACCGACCACGGGACCGTGGCATCTGGAAGGAATTCTCCCGGAACGCGCAGAGGTTGGCCATACACCAACTCGGCCGATGAGGCTTGAAGATCTTCCTTGGGGCAGAGCGAGGCCCAGCATGACCCATGGAAGGCGGTCAGCCCAGTTGTTGTCCGTAAGGCTGGCCCTGGCGCGCAGCCTTCATGTCCCGATGAAAACGTTCGCAAAGTCCGTTGCTCTGTGGGTTGTAGGCTGTGGTACGGTGGACCTTCACTCCCAGGACCTCGGCGAGCTCCGTCCAAAGCTCTGACGTAAACTGCGGACCTCTGTCTGAGGAGAGGTCGGACGGTGTGCCGAAACGGGCTACCCAAGCTGTAATGAAGCGCCGGGCTACCTCAGCTGACGTAATGGAGGACAGGGGACACACTTCCGGCCACCTAGTAGTCCTGTCGACCATAGTGAGGAGGTAAGTATAACCACGGGAGGGGGGAAGTGGGCCCACCAAGTCCACATTCACATGATCAAAACGCCTCTCCGGCACTTTGAAGGGCGCCAAAGGGGCCTTGGTATGACGAGTCACCTTGGCGCGCTGACACGCAACACAGGCAGCAGCCCAGGCCCTAACGTCCTTACGCAGGCCTGGCCAGACGAACTTGGCTCCCACCAGCTTGGTGGAGGCCTTCACCCCGGGGTGGGAAAGGCCGTGGATGGTGTCAAAAACCTTACGCCTCCAGCCAGCAGGTACCATGGGGCGCGGCTGGCCAGTAGAGACGTCACAGAGGAGTGTGGCGTTGGCGTGTCGACGCCACATCCTCCATGAGTAGCGCCCGTAGGGGCCGTTCTGTAGGCTTGTACTTCCGGGTCTGCAGCCTGCTCCTCAGCCATCGCCGCGTAGTCGAGGCCCAAGTGGACAGACCCAGTGACCGCCGGGAGAGGCAGTCAGCGGCGAAATTGTCTTTGCCGGCCACATGCTGAATGTCAGTGGTGTATTCGGAGATGGCAGAGAGCTGACGTTGCTGTCGACCAGACCATGGCTCCGAAGACTTGGCCATGGCGAACGTCAGTGGCTTGTGGTCGACAAAAGCCGTAAACTGCCGGCCCTCCAACAGAAAAACGAAATGACAGTAGCGAGGAACAAACCAAGTAGCTCCCTGTCGAAGGTGCTGTATTTCCTCTCGTTGTCACGGAGCTTCCTGCTGAAAAAGGCTAGCGGTTGCCAGGCTCCGCCCACCCACTGTTCACACACAGCCCCAACAGCATAATCAGAGGCGTCCGTGGTAAGTGTAACGGGGGCGGTAGGAGGCGGTGCGCCAGCAGAGCAGCATTGGCCAGCGCGGTTTTGGCAGCGTCAAAGCCTCAGCCATCTCCGGGGACCAGTCCAAAACCTTTGCGGTTTTCCACCCGCAGGCGTCGTACAAGGGCCGCATGAGTTGGGCGCGTGGGAGGAACCGGTTGTAGAAATTCACCATTCCCAGAAACTCCTGCAGGGACTTCACCGTGCGTGGGCGTGGGAACTTGGCCACGGCTTCCACCTTGGCAGGTAGGGGATGGCTCCCTGCGGGTGGCGTGGTGGCCCAGGAAAGTGATGGGCGCCCGGCCAAACTCGCACTTGGCCGGGTTAATAATGAGACCATGTTCACTGAGCCGGCCGAACAACTGCGGAGATGCGCCCGGTGGTCGTCTCGCGGACGCACTGGCCACCAGAATGTCATCCAAATACACAAATAAGAAAGGCATGTCCCGCAGCACAGAGTCCATAAGGCGCTGAAACGTCTGCGCTGCCCCTTGAGGCCGAAAGGCATCCGTAGGAACTCAAAAGGCCAAAGGGCGTGATGACTGCTGTCTTGGGGATATCATGCGGGTGGACTGGCACCTGGTGGTAACCACGAACCAGGTCCACTTTTGAAAAAACGGTGGCGCCGGCCAGGTGGGCAGAGAAGTCTTGTATGTGCGGCACTGGGTAGCGATCCGAGGTGGTGGCGTTGTTCAGGCGACGGAAATCACCACAGGGACGCCAACTACCATCAGCTTTGGTCACCATGTGCAGGGGGGAAGCCCACGGGCTGTTGGAGCGCCGCACAATGCCGAGGCGCTCCATCGTGGCGAACTCCTCCCTGGCGATCGCGAGCTTGGCAGAATCGAGGCGTCGGGGCCGTGCGTAGACTGGGGGGCCCACCGTGGTGATGTAGTGCTCCACACCATGCTTAGCCACCGCCGATGAGCGTGGGCGTGGTGATGTCAGGGAACTCAGCCAGTAGGCGTTGGTACTGGTCTCCAGTGGCAAGCGTACTTGATAGACAAAGTGGTCCAGCCCCCCCTAGCGTGCAGGGCGAAGCAAAGAAAGTGCATCGATCAGGCGGCAGTTTGTAACATCCACTAACAGTCTGTAAGCGCAGAGGAAATCTGCCCCCAGCAAAGACGTAGACACTGCGGCCATGACAAAATCCCAGCCGAAACGCCGCCCGCCGAAACACACTTCCACGCACTGCGCCATAAGTACGAATGGGTGTGCCGCTTATGCGGCATCCATCGAGGCCATGCCCGCCAGCCAATGTATCCACCAGTTTTGCTGGGAGGATGCTGCGCTGAGCCCCAGAATCAACCAGCAGCCTTCGGCCAGACAAAGCATCAGTGATGAATAACAGCTTGCAGTCACGGCCAGCACTCATAGCTGCTAATGAGCGCCGGCCCTGGCTTTTCCCTGGGCTCCAAAACTGCAGGGCTGACGACACTGTTTGGCCTTGGCCCCAAACCGTGAATGGTAATAACACCAGCTGTCCTCACGCTGCCGGCGGGCTGTTACAGCAGCTGCGGTATCGGTTGTCCACCGGGGCGGAAGTAGGGCAGACGTGGGCTGAGGGGGCAACAGCGCATGAACAAACTGCTGCCGGTTGGCAAGGAATATTCTGTCTGCTTCCACAGCCAGCGCCCGGTAGTCTTTGGAGGAAAGGAGGGGGGAACTGGCCAGTGCGGTGCGTCACGGGGCTGGAAGCTGCCGCAGGAAAATGTGAGCAAATAGGAATGCTGGATCCGCTGCTCCCAACACAGTCAGCATCCTCTCCATTAACTCCGACGGCTTGTTATCGCCAAGGCCATTCAGAGAAAGCAGGCGGTCTGCCTTCTCCAGTTCAGACAGTTCAAACAGGCGCAACAGGAAAGTTTTAAGTGCCTCGTACTTGCCGTCCGTCGGAGGAGCTTCTAATAGCACCATAGCTCTGGCCGTCGTTGAGGCGTCCAAAGCCGTTACTGTGAAAATATTTAGTAACGTCTTGTGTTATTCCTCGTAGCTGGAACTGGGCCTCGATATGCTTAAACCACGCTTGTGGACTGTTCTGCCAAAAGTCCGGCAATTTGATGGTGGCAGCGTAGATTGCACCAACGTTAGCCGCGCCGCTAGCAGCTGCGGGCGCCGCCACGGCATCATTTTCACCACCGCCGTTGTGTGACATAATTCCACTTATCCACATCACGTCGGGGTCACCAATGTGGAGTGTGTAAAGTGATGAGACAGGAGACGGAGGTGAGTCGAGTCTTCTTTACTAAACACTTTTTAATTCACCTACTTGTACAGCGAAAACAACAGTCAAGCCAGAACTTTCTAACGGCTATTTAACTGCCCGCGAACTCTCAAAACCCGCTCCCTTAAAGAGACCGCTTCTGGGTGAATGTCTACTAACTCTTAACTTGTAGATCACTACAACATAAACAAAAGTGATGCTATTTGGAAAACATAAAGAAGATGAATAATTAGAAATGCTAATTAATGAAATAACAATTTAAGGTGGTAATTGGGAAAAAAAAATTCTGTTTTGATTTTATTTTTATTTTTATTTATGAAGGTTTAAACAAAGCTGTATTAAAGTGATGAAGGGATGCTTGGTTAACCTAATGGTTAGCAGGAGGCTGAAACAACAGTGTTTAATGCAGTTAAAAGATGAGTTTAAATCAAATAATGAAATAAAGAAAGTTGACAGGACTTTTCTGGAGAAGCACTGTTTAGTCTGATTAAACCTTTTCAGATTAAAGTAGATTTCCAGCAGACCATATCTGTGGAAACAGGGTTTATCTGCTGTTTCAATTTTATGGTTTGATCATTTTAAGGGCTTTTATGGTTTCGTTTGACGAAAACCTAGGAGGCACTTTCTATGGGTCTATAATGTCAGAGAACGTTCTGATTTGTTTGTTTGTTCTTTATTTGGATGGAAGCCAACTACAACAAGTATACCAGTTCAGAAAAGGAGTTTTGACAATTAATATAGCCACCACCAGTAAGAGCTAATATTAACATAGTTCTTTGAACTTATATCATCTTGGTTTACACCTGTGAAGGGAAGCACACCTGTGAGCAGGGCTAGTGACGGGAGTCACATGACTTCCTGTGACATCACTCTGAACTTGACAAACGGAGAGATCAGGGACAGGTGCAGTGCAAAGCAGAAGTCTGGAGGTTTTGTGAAAGTAAGACCATTAGACCAGCGTTGCCTGCTGACCGGAAACATGCGTCCTTAAAGGATCCTCGTTTTATTTGTGTTCACATACAATGTGACGGAGAACATCGTGAGTGGAAACTCACACTTTAGGAGCCAAACAGCAGCTCCCTCAGGTTCATTTGAGAGCCCCATTTACATCGACGACAGAGGTGTCCTTAGAAGGTGTCCTTAATGAATATAAGGCTAAAATTAAATTAGCATTGGGATTTGAATTTTTACCATTTGAGACAATTTATGAAAATGTGGATTAAAGTATATAAAGTATATTTATAAACAACAAAGGTTTATGAATTGTACGAGAGAAGCTGTAACTGTTAATTAAAACTGGAAATGAGAGAAAACTGGTCCAAGGACTGGACAGAACTAAATAGCACTGAGCATGCTTTTAGCTGAAAAGGGGGGGATCTACAATGTTTATATATGTTTCTATCTCATGTTTTGTTTACTTCTTTAAGCAAATTCACTTCTGTTCCTTTGATTATATCCGTGTCTCTCTGGATAATATAAGGATATAGAATTCTTATAACACATGTCACAAGTGGTACAGGCTGAGGTTTTGCTTAACAAAGTAAACAATACATGAGATTTTATATCCAGCAGTACACACAGTGTTTAGGAGCACGCCTCTACGTGACAGGTTCCCAGAGGCCAGGTGGTGGTGGCTATGTGTAGGTCTATGTTTGTATTAGCATGAAGGACAGGACATGAGCAGAAGGAAAAGTAATACTAATTAAAATAAAAATTTAAAATTCCCATAACATTCCCCCCTGTTTATGCAGAATAGGCAGAAATTAAAATTACCAACCTTGATGTGAATTGTATTATGTCAGGAGCGAAAACCCAGCAGGCAGCTGACCCTGCCTAAGTACATTTGACCATTCGGTAAATGACCTATCGCTGGGAAAAAGTCCCCCAGACCATCCCTATGCCAAGGCAGCAAATCCACAAACAAGGTATAAAGTACATGTAAATGATTAAATGATTAACTGATAACACATGATTAACTGGTAGCACACATGTCCAATAACAACAGAAATGATTAAATGTGATATAAGTAAAGTTCAAACAAACAAATCACAAGAGGATTAATATACTGATAAGATTAAGATTATCAAGATACTGATACTTTGTTCAATTCAAAAACCAAAACACAGAATCACTCTAAAACAAAGTAGAAAAATGCCAGAGGTCAAACTGGTCGACCCATCGAACCCGACCCTGCCTATCCAGTCCCTGACCCTGTAACAAAAAGAAACAGGAGTGAGACATACTGTATGCACATTCTTAATGATTAAAATGAATTCTCTTAAGTATAGTAAATTTAATGAACCATACGGCCCTTTGGACTTGAATGTGGTCATGGAGCCACGTCATGATGGTAAACCATTGTCTCATCATTGTACATCCTGTCAAAGGCCTCCCCCAGATCAGATATGTCATCATCTGGGTTTGACGCCTCCTTGTCCTTGTCGAGTGGCACTTGCATGTACTTGAGTGCTGACTTATTAAAGGTTGCATTATTCAATCTCACCATGAGAATCCAAAGACATGGAACACAACAACAAATAAACAGGATTAAGCATACATATGCTACGATCAGTGACACAAACACTGACTTTAGAATTCCAGCCCATTTCCAAAACATTCGTTCAAACCAGGATGTGATAGATGCCTGAGTTTTCATTCAGTTTGATTGATAAGGTGTGAAGTCCTTCAAACGCCCTCGTTATACTGCCATCAGGCGCTGTGTTGTTTGGGATGGAGGTTCAACAAATTTGTCCAAACATTTTGCATACTCCTCCCCTTTCAGCTAAGATCAGGTTCAGTGCCATTTTTATTTTTGCCAGGTCATGAGGCTAGTTTTGTCCAGCTGTTCGGCTGAACCAACCACTGCATCTCGGGTGTAATTAATGAATCTCTGCTGGTTATAATAAATATAGTTTATCCAATCAACATTTTTATTTATTGTTACCCACCAAAAGAATACAGTTTCAAATCCATCGGCAATCTGAATTAAATTTGTTAGGGACTCCTCTAGGAACCCCAATGTTGTCAATGTACAGTATATTTGATTATCAAATGAGCTGCTCACGTGTGAGTCTTCGCTCACAATACCATCAGTTGCACTGTATGAGAGTATGTAGAATGTGAGAACTAAATGAATGAGTGCACATGTACCAGTCCAATCAGGTAAATTTGGTTGAATGGTCTTACCTCCGCAGAACCACCAGATGTCCGCCCTGCCTCCTACATGGCTACGCATCCAAGCATCATTGAGTTCAGCGTGGTGTTACAGGAAGACAGGTGTCCCACCTCCACTGTCCTGCTCCGAGTTATGCAGGTGTAGTTGCCCTCATAGGGAAAAAAAACGGTGGTTTTATATTATTTTTTACAGGTGGGTAACGATAATGCAAATCAGAACAGGTTTCTGGTGGAGGAACCTGATTGTACAATTTTAACATACATTCAAAACCTTTGTAATCATTGAATGGTGAAATCGGAAAAGGTACTGTAGCTAAAAAAGGTCTCGTCCCAGCACATGCATAACAGTTTCACTTTAGGTCATTCTGTTCAACAATATGTACCAACCAATCAATCCATTAGTTCTTTTCGGACATAACCTGTTTCCACAGAGATGGTCGGCTGGACAGTCTTCACATTATTACTGGTAACTTTAGTGACATTTATTCTAAACAGACCCAGTGGGTCTTTCCCAGAGTCGTAAACCCTCATAACATACAGGCCTGAGTGTCCCACCCGTGGCTGTAACAGGTTGAGGGTGAGTGAGTTAAGAGTCTCGGTTATGGATAGTCTTTGTTTCAGGTCAGGTGCAGAAGGAGGCTGAGGATTGTATCTCTGTATTGGCCCTCCCAGCGTGGTGAGGACCAATATTTCCGTTTCAACACCCAGTCCCCTGGTTCCACAAGTGGAGTCCCAGCTGTCCTGTGGAGAAGAAGCTGTAGACATAGTTTTAATAATCTGTATCGGTTATCCTATCTCTCATAGAATGAAGAGTGATCGGCGCGAGACTCAGTTTCAAGAATGCCATAAAAATGTACATAGGGAATCTATCAAACTTAGTTCTAGCAAGGCAACAATCTTCAACACAGATCAATAACAGATTATCCCGTTTAAATCTCACCTAGCTTTCAAGGGTCTTGATAAAAACACATACTTTAAAACACTAACACATTTAACCACAGAGAGCCCACGTAACTCATCTCTTCATTAGGTTACACTGGCTCCCGGTTGACGCCCACATCAAGTTCAAAGCTATGCTCTTGGCCTACAAGACCACCTCTGGTTCTGCACCCTCATATCTTCACTCACTAATACAGACCTACGTTCCTACCAGATCCCTGCGCTCTGCAAATGAACAACGTCTGGTGGTACCATCCCAAAATGGAAAAAACCTTCTCTGTATCTGTTCCACATTGGTGGAATGATCTACCTGCTGCTACAAGATCAGCAGATTATGTAGCCATCTTTAAAAAACGCCTGAAAACACATCTCTTCCATCAACACCTGACTGACAAACACTGAATTCTACTTCCTTTCTATCTTTTACATTTCTCCCTATAGATTAATAATTTATCTCCTATTCCCCTAATTTAACTCCACCTGGAAACTCAATAGAGGCCTACACAAAGGAGGTCCATGCAACCCTCTTGGCCATCACTGACTCAGTGGGACCCCTCAGGACAAAGCCCAGACCAACCAGACGACCTACACCATGGTATAACGAGGAAACCCGGGCTTTAAAACAGGCCTGCAGGAGTTTTGAACGCATATGGCGCAAGTCAAAAACTAATCTAAATTATCAAAAGTGGTGTTTGTGTGTAAACACCTATAAGCACGCCCTCAGCACTGCAAAGACGGCTTATTTCTCATCTCTAATCAGAGAAAACCGGCATAACCCCAGGTTTCTCAGGCACCCCCAATATTATCCCTGATAATATTGGGGGTGCACGTGGCAGAGTGGTTAGCACTCCTGCCTCACAGCAAGAAGGTGGGGAGTTCAAAACCCGGCCGACTCAAACATTCTCGGCCAACTCCGGTCTTTCTGTGAGAAGTTTGCATGTCCTCCACGTGTTACCGTGGGTTCTCTCCAGGTACTCCGGCTTCCTCCCACCGACCAAAGACATGCATGTATAAGTCAATTGTCTAAATGTCAGCCCTGTGACTAACTGGCCCCTGTCTAGGGTGTACCCCGCCTCAGGCCCAAAGCTGCTGGGATAGGCTCCAGTCACCCGCGACCCCTAACGGGACTAAGCGGTAGAAAATGAATGAATGAATGAAAGGGATAATATTTTGGTTTTGTCTTCCTCTGCTCTGGGTTCACTTGGATCCACTGACCTCTCGTCTCTCAGTCTTAGATCCTGTATCCCTCGATGAGCTGACAAAGGTGGTTTCTTTATGTAAAGCAACTACGTGCCTTCTGGATATACTGCCAGCAAAACAGCTTAAAGAACTCTGGCCCTATGTAGGGCAAATTATGTTGAACATTATAAACTTGTCCCTGTCTACTGGCACCGTTCCTTCCCTCTTCAAACAGGCTGTGGTCAAACCCCTACTCAAAAAACCTACTCTGGATCCTGGATGCCTAAATAATTACCGTCCTGTCTCCAATTTACCTTTTCTATCTAAAGTCCTCGAAAAAGTGTTAAAACAACTTACTCTAGATCTATCGGAAAATGACCTCCTCGAGCCGTTTCAGTCTGCATTTAGGGCCTCTTATTCCACTGAAACAGCTTTAGTTAAAGTGACTAACGATCTCCTCCTTCAGATTGACGAGGACTCATCAGCTCTGTTATTGCTAGATCTCAGCGCTGCATTTGATACGATTGATCATGCAGTGCTAATCAACAGATTAAAGAATGTGTTTGGCATCTCTGGCTCTGCTCTTGCTTGGTTAGAATCCTATCTGTGTGATAGGTCTCATTTTGTCTCTTTTAATAAATCCTTCTCCTCCACGACACCAGTGAAATTCGGTGTGCCACAAGGGTCTGTGCTTGGTCCCATACTTTTTTCACTATATGTTACACCATTGGGACAAATCATCAGAAGTTATGGAGTAAACTTCCACTGTTATGCCGATGATACACAGCTGTATCTACCAATAAAAGTGAATAATACTACTGACATAAAGCGTCTAGAGGCCTGCCTCGTTTCAATTAAAACATGGATGTCTCAAAACTTCCTCCATTTGAACTCGGATAAAACAGAGCTCTTGTTAATTGGTCCTGCCAGTCATCGGCACAAGTTCAACAATCTTACTGTCTCGATCAACAACTGTGTGTTGGAGCACGGCAACACTGTGAGGAACCGCGGTGTCATTTTTGACTCCACACTATCTCTGCAGCAGCACATTAGTGAGGTCACTAAACTGGGCTTTTTTCACTTTAGGAATATCTCAAAAATTCGCTCTTGCCTCTCTTTAGCTGATGCTGAAATTCTCATTCATGCATTTGTCACATCCAGGCTGGACTACTGCAATGCGTTATTCTCTGGACTGCCGAGGAAAAGTACTCACAGATTACAAATGGTCCAAAACACAGCCGCCAGACTTTTAACAAAGACCAGGAAGTTTGATCACATTACTTCAGTCCTGGCTTCATTACACTGGCTTCTTATTCATGTTAGAGCAGATTTCAAAGTTCTCCTGTTAACATATAAAATCCTTTGTGGACGCGCGCCCTCTGACCTATCTGACCTCATCACCCGGTATACTCCAGCTCGTACCCTTCGCTCTCAGGACGCTGGCCTCCTTCAACTTCCTCGAGTAAAGAAGAAGTCTGCTGGCTACAGAGCCTTTTCTTATAGAGCCCCATTTTTATGGAATGGGCTCCCGGCGGAAGTGCAGCGAGCTGACTCTGTTGAGGTTTTCAAAAGCAAACTCAAAACATACTTATTTCACCAAACGTATGGAGACTGATTGATCATAGGTACACGTTTACACTGGTTGTAGCTGTAGGTACACGTTTACACTGGTTGTAGCTGTAGGTATACATTTACACTGGTTGTACCTGTAGGTACACGTTTACACTGGTTGTAGCTGTAGGTACACGTTTACACTGGTTGTAGCCGTAGGTACACGTTTACACTGGTTGTAGCCGTAGGTACACGTTTACACTGGTTGTAGCCGTAGGTACACGTTTACACTGGTTGTAGCCGTAGGTACACGCGTTTACACTGGTTGTAGCCGTGGGTACACGTTTACACTGGTTGTAGCCGTGGGTACATCGCGTTTACACTGGTTGTACCTGTAGGTACACGCGTTTACACTGGTTGTAGCTGTAGGTACACGTTTACACTGGTTGTAGCTGTAGGTACACGTTTACACTGGTTGTAGCTGTAGGTACACGTTTACACTGGTTGTAGCTGTAGGTACACACTAAACCGCTCATATTATACATACATACATCTGCCTGTTACAGTAGTATTTAGCACTTTATTTTTTCTTTTCTACCTCCTCCTAGGGTGAATGCAAACCTCTGACCTGCTGGGTGATGTGTACCCCCCACCCCCTGACACTAGACACTGCCAATATAAATGTTTTTATTTGTGAATATGTTTGTGTATTTCTATGTATTTTTCAGCTGTCCTGGACACATTCCTGCACGGCCTGTCCGTCCTGGGAGTGGATCCCTCCTTCTGTGGTTCTCCCTGAGGTTCTTTTTTGGAGTTTTTCCTCTGACCCTGATGGAGGGTCTAAGGACAGGGGATGTTGTCTAGTGCAGTCTGTTAAGCCCATTTGAGGCGACTGTTGTGATATTGGGCTATACAAAAATAAATGCCTTGTCTTGTCTATTTCTACTTTAGCAACAGGTAGAGACAGTTTATTTATTATTAATGTTACTTGAATCAATTGATTTTGTTTTAAAAAAAATTCAGGGTTGCCTGACAGTCTTGAACTCGTTTACTTCTGGGACCGAGACGCTGAGGTAATACATGGTTATGTCTCTAAGGCCTTGATTTCAAGACAAATGTAGCCACACGGTTCAACCTAGGCACGAGCACTAGATCACTACAACGAGGGACAATCATTGCCGCTTGCGACTATATTTGTTATTATTGTTGTCCTGTCTGACACAGATGATTTGAGCTTGTGTTACGCTGTACCAACAACATTTCACTTGTGTGGTGATTAATACATGATTCTGATAGCTTAAAAAAAACACAAAAACAGAATGTTTACTGTAACGATCTGACAATATGCCTTATAATGATGATTTTATTTATTTTCCTCTCAAACCAGGTGCACAAGGAGAATAACCCGAGTAAAGTAGTCTGGGTCAGATCAAAGGCAGAAAAGACCTGCCGTTTATCCACAATACACAGAGAGTCGGTGACGTGGTGCCCATGTCCATGTCTCACAGAACGAGTCAAGTCAACGAAAAAAAATCCTCTCCTCAGGGGACTCTCCTAACCTCTGTCCTGTACAATGAGACCAAATGGGAACCATAAAGTTTCTATCCGGCTAACTTCCTGGACAAAGACAGTTCCTTTTGAGACAGGGTGAGGAGCTCGGTCACTCAATTTTCAAGATGAAGTGTCTGAGGAGGGAGAAGTTTGGGCGACCCCGCGACCCGGCCTTCTAAGTGGAAGAAAATGGATGGCTTTTAACTGCAAATGTGAAAGCACAGAAGACAGAAAACGCACATTAAATGTCTTTTAACATATGACAGAGAGGACCTGCTTCAGTCAGAGCGAGAGGAGTGCGTCTAAAAGAAGAGTAAATGAGTCAGACCTTATACTCTGTGATTAAGACAACTCCCTTCAGCTGCGAGGGTTTCTAGACACAAAGAGCACTCAAGGCTGGAGTGGAAGTGAGCGGGGAGTCGTTTCAGAAAGGCCCACAGATTCCATCAGAGGAACAGAGATCGATGTCAGTAAATACAACGTTATTTTGTTTTGAACATAGCCAGAGCGAACGATTCAACACATTATCTCTGTCGATTTCCTCTGAGTGACTCCAGAGCATGTTTTCCATCAGATAATACACCACTGCAGTGGAACAGAGGAGACTACTCAAGTCAATGTTTGAGCACTGACCCAGTTATCTGTTGACTTATTCCTAGTTTTACTGTTGGGTCAAGTTAAAGATGTTTAGAGTGAATCTGTTCAAGAGTCACACAAAGACAACGCTGACAGAAACCATAACATGACATTTAAGAGGCTCGTGGCAGGTTTTTATCTTTCTGTCATTAATGAAGAAGGGATGGAAAAGAGTGGAAGTTTTGGTGATGGACGATAAAATCAGAATTAATGATTCCTCTTTGTAATTTATTTATTATTACAGTAGTCTTTATTAAAAGACACAAATATACAAAAAGTTAACAAAACAAAAAGAGCAGCCAGTGTGACCATAATTTGGATTTAAATCTGACTGAACTCAGAGCAGATTACTAAAAATGCAAGATAATGTAATTTTTGAATGCATTAAAGCTACAAATAAATCTGAAATTGAGATTGTGCAACACAGCTGCTCATGATTCACATTTAAATAAATCACACAGTATTAGCTGCATTTAGTGATCTGCAAAAACACATTATAGATAAGCTGTAGATTATACATATAGTATACAATACTGGTTAGGTGGTGCCACTTTTTTAGTGTGTGCTTTTAATCTTAATAACAGTTTAAAATGTAGCTTTTAGTCAAATAGAAATTTAACCCATGATTTGAACTTTGAGCCTAAAAAAGGGAAAATATTGTGGACCTCACACTCAAACCTTGAAACTACAAAATGTAGCTTCAAATGTATCTTTAAAACCGTGAGACAGCGCAGAGTTTATGTGGAGCAGGGTTCAGAGTGAAGCCGACTCGTGGAGTTAGGTCCAGTCCTTCTTCTGTGACTCCAGGAGGAGGACGGAAACAGAAATGCTGCATCAGAGTCACAAAGAAGATGAACAGCTCCATTCGGGCCAAGCCTTCTCCAGGACAACCCCTAAGACCTGAGAGAGAGAGAGTTAAAGTAACTCTCTTTAACACCCTCATGAATGAAGAGTAACATCAAGAGATGATTGGATTTATTTACAAACCTGCAGAAAAAGGCATGAAGGCATCTTTCTTCACAAATTTACCGTCTTTGTCCAGGAAGTGAGCCGGATAGAAACTCTGTGGTCTTTCCCATTCAGTGTCATCGTACAGGACAGAGGTCAGGAGAGGATACACTGTGGTCCCCTGTGAACAGAAGAAGGGTGTAGAAATGCTGTAGTTTGAGTTGAGACCAAAGCTAAGAGAAGTATAATTCCAGGTGATGGCTTCACACCTGCATATTTAACAACTGAGGAATAAAACTGTTGAATGCTTTGATGTCCTCTTACCACTAGAGGGCAGGATTTACCAAGCTACAGTTATCCCATCTCCAGATCTGCTCACACATGTAATCAGGACTGTTTGACCTTCAGACCTGACCTTCTCAATGAAGTGTCCCTGGAAGGTGATGTCCTGACTCGTTCTGTGAGGAAGGGCCATTGGGACGACGTTTGAGACTCTTTGTGTTTCGTGGATAACAGCGTCAGTGAACGGCAGGTCTTTTCTGGCGTCGAGCTGAACCTGTCGACTCTCTATCACTCGGTTTATCTCCTCGTGGACCTGGTCTGAGACGACATCAGATTAAACCAGATGCAAACACACACTAACGTTTGGGGGCAATTGGAAAGCATTCAGTGAGTCCATCATCTGACAGAGCTGAAAGTAGAACTGCTGGAGTCTGGTGCCATTCACACTTCAAATCTGCATTTTAAATTTAGTTAGATTTATGTCTAAGTTTACACATTTAATATGTAATGTGCAAAATGCCCTAAATGACTGTGTTCTCTATATTTGACAGCAACACAAACATCATCATTAAAACTTCTTTGTTTGGGATTACAACCCACTGCTAGTACGGCACAGTGGCAAAGTGGTTAGCACTCTGGCCTCAAAGCAAGAAGGTCCAGGGTTCGGTTCCCATCCAGGGGAGGGCCTTTCTGTGTGGAGTTTGCATCTTCTCCCTGCGTAGGTTTCCTCCGGGTACTCCGGTTTCCCAAACCACCAAAAAAAAAAAAAAAAAAAGTACAATATAGGACTACAGATGGAAATTAGCTGTTGAGATATAATCTGGTACAAGCATCTTTGCTCCGGCTTAATGTACATTGTACGCTGTCCTAAAGAAATAAACGAATCCAAAGTAAATTGAAGGCAAGGAGGGTTGCACAAGAGAGTACACACACACACACACACACACACACACACACACACACACACTTAATCCCCAGTTTAAAAAGGGGGCCTTACACTTTCTTCAGTGCTGTGCATGTTCTTACCCTGTATTTTAGGATACTTGGCCATTATGAGCATGGCCCACCTGAGGGTTGTCGCCGCTGTTTCGGTGCCGCCAGAAAACAACTGAAAAACTGTCTGCAAAAGGTTTTCATCGTGGAAGGGACTGTTGGTGACTCCAGACTCCTGCAAAAGAAGACAGACAGTTACATTACCGACTCATTTGTCGGTCCAGTCAAACAATAAGCCCGTACACACCTCTACTGTCTTCTGTCGAATCATAAAGGCGTCCACAAATCCTCTGCACATCTCCGGATTCAGCGTTTCTTTTAAGTTTTTGAAAAACTTCCGGTTCTGCTGTTTACTGAGTTCAGCCAACTTCAGAAACTCATTCCTGTTGGGGACCAGTCGGCCGAGCCACGGGAAGAGATTATAGATCTGAAAAACACAAGTGACAATAACTAATTCATCACAAGATGGAGGTATGAAGGAAAAGCTCAGTATTTGCAGGTGAAGGATTACCTGAATCGACGGAGAACCTGCAAGTTGTACTTTTCTATTTGCGTTATAGACCAAAGAAGTGAACTCTGGGTCGTCGTATTCGAACCTGCTGCCGTAGACCATAGAGCAGATGATGTTAGAGACGGCGTGGTTCATGGGTTGAGTCGTATCAAAGGGTTTGCCTCAAAGAAAAAGGAAAGATGAGAATGAACATGTTAAAGAGATACAGTATATTGGGATTTTTGAGGCAGTGTTGTATGGCAGTATGTGGTGACTGTGTCTCTTCAGAGGCACATTTTAGAATTAAAACAAACACTACCTTTAAAATTCTTGAAGACTTCCACCAGATACTGTGCCTCCTCTATGATCTTGTCTTCACACACTCTCTTTCCCATCCCGAAGTCTCTCAGGTTTGTCAAAGCAAAACGTCTCATCTCCTTCCAAGGCTCATTATTGGCCCATGTGACCCCTGAGTTTAACAAATATAATAAATATCACAATGTGACTCAGTCTTTATTGTATTTAATAAAAAAAAATAATAATAATTTACCATGATGACCAGATTGTGCTGCTTCAAGGGCGATGGGCAGCGGGTCTCTGTCTCCAAACACGTCGCCGTTGTTCACCAGAGCCTCCTTCACAGTTTTGTATCCGGCCAAGACGACCACTTTCTTCGGCCCAAACCAGACGGTGAACACCGATCCATATTTCTTGTAAAACTAAGACAAAACAACAGAATGTCTGAAATGGTAAATTATGTCCAGCTTTGGAGCAAAGAGACTGACAGTTCACAACCACCATAATGATTTTTTTTATTCTTTTTATTTGGGGGGGGGGGCATTGTGAGAGCAGACTCTTACCAGATCCCAGGAACCCTAAGTGTAGTAGACCTTTCCTTCAGTCACAACAAAGGAAAGGCTCTCATTGGGCCAGCGTTACTGCAGTTATGGGAGTCTATGTTCTCAGTATGGGTACGTGGAAAACTATATGGTTACAGTGAACAACAACAGTTTATCAGAACTTAAGAGAAGCTGAAAAAGACTCTATAGCCATTTACTGCGAGGTGGGTAGAGCGGCAGCAGGGTTCTGATGAATAACTACTGTGACTGAACTCCACACTGACGGCAGATGTGATAACCTTCTTAAGTATTGAATACAAATAACATGTCACACACCCGCTTTCTCTGTTCTTTCAAAAGGATCTGTAAAGCTTTGTTCACACCTATTACTGAGGTTTTTTTTATATCAGTCACTTTCAGACACTTTTTGGTTAAATTACTAAAAAGAGGAATAGTTTGTATAAACCTGATAATACTAGTTACATAACATTAGTCACAAACTGTTATTTCTTAAACAATATAATAAAACCCAAAAAACTAAAGCTCTATTGAAATGAGGGCTGTATTAAAGCAGACTTTTACCGGATACACCACTACGTGACCGATTTTAGACAAAACAGTGTTACTAGAACTACTAATAGACACTTGGATGACATTAGTCACAATAGTGAGCATTTCAATGAGGAGCACTGTCCACTGACATTAGAAGTTTAACATTTAAGAAAAAATAATCAGATGTTGGTGTCAAAGTAATTAAGTCCAGTGTTGGAAAAGAGACTCATTGAAAAACCACATTGACAGTATTTCTCATAAACCCCTCATTTACCAGACTTCAGACTGAAATGTAAATCTTCTGAATGTTGCCTCAGGTGAGCGTACAGTCTGGGGATAAAATGTATTCTAATTTAAATCCAAATGGTGCTACGTCATATTGGCTAACACAGGTGGGGCCTCCATGGCCACTGTGGACAATCCCACTTAGGGCTCATATTTGAGCTCAAATGAAGCCCATGTGGAAATGCTGGCAGTGTAGTTGCATTAGTGAGCAATTTGGAATCCACTAGTAAGTATTTTTGTCCTTACTAGTTCACTAGTTGACAAACTGACACACCAATAGTAGCACTAGTTACCCCAAAAAGGCTTACATTGAAGAACATTAACGCTGATAAATACTCAAAACAGCTTTTCATTCTTTTTGTTAAAAATCTTCACCTCCATTAACGTGTTGTAGGGTCTCTTCAAGTCCATCTGCAGCAGGTTTCCAACCACAGGCATGGGTCTGGGTCCTGGAGGTCCATTCTTTGAGCTGGAAGTGAACACAGATATGACGTAGACAATAAAGAGCACCACTAAAGCCCCCAGTAAAGAGACAGAACTGAACGACTGCAGGAAACCGTCCACGAGCCCCATTATTCCCTTTAGAAGAATTGATCAAATGAGGCTGCATTGTGTTTGTAAGATGTTTTATATAAACGGCAGTGATACAGAGGGGGCGGTCCTCAGGGGCCCCTCCCCTTTCCCTCTCACAGCTGTGACTGTCATGTCACTGATGAGGGCAGAGCCACTGACGGGGGTGCATGTCCCAGGTCTTAGCCCATGATCAGAAAGTCCCAGAACTAGACTCTCCTATGGTTAAGTTATCCTTTGCATAAGTTTGTTTTTCATTCTTTCATTTATTTGGGCGTAGCCTATTCTTAATTGAGTTTGCGCTACTCTTTATTGCCGCCTGTATCCCCCGCTCCTGATGAGAAAATGAACCCATCACTGAGCTGAGCGGGAGATTTATGCGCATTAACAGACTCTGAAACTCAGTAAAGCACGACTCAAAACAAAAACACAGGATCACAACAAAAGGGGAAAGCGATGACATTGAGAGAGCGAGGGAAATGCCGAAGCTTTGACTTGAACACGTGGGTTTAATTGTCTTACCGGTCTCGTTAGCGGCTCTGTTTTTCACGCAGCTGTAACGTTTACAAAGAGCTGAAACAACGATGTTTAAAGAGGTCAGAGCTGCATCAAAAGAGACAGGAGCAGAGTCCGAGAGGGAGGGGCTGCTCCGGAGTCAGCGGGACTTGGAACAAGGCTTTTTAAAAACTTCAAAAACTACTCCCAATGACAGTGTAGAAGGAATTTACCTGACTTTATTTTGTCACATTTTTATTGTCTTTTTTGTTTATACAGCCCCAGAACGGATCACTCTCAGAACAAGCTCCTCATTGTGGCCTGAGTCTGAACCCAACCATGGTCCATTCCTCAGCAGCATAAGCCTATAGTGTGGAAATATCCTTTATAAAGCAAACAATAAAATGGACAGTGACAGTGTTTCAAAGTGTTTAATTTATTCATCCATTGTGAAACTCAAGTTTCCAGCCAAATGTATGAAAGACATATCTTTTTTTTTAGTAAAAGGAATAAGCAAAAGCAAATAAACAGAAACGCAACTTTAAAAAAATAAAGTCATTTAACATCACAAAGAAGCACGACGGCTGTAATTAACCGTTTGAGGAAAAGTCTCAATCCGCAGAAGGTGCAGAGGTTATGTGGAAGCATTTCTACTTCAGCAGCAACAGATAGAGACAGTTTTTTATTTAATATTAATAAATGTTACTTGAAACAATCGATTTTGTTTTAAAAAGGATTGAGGGTTGCCTGAGACTTATTATGACAACCTGTTAATGACAGTCTTGAACCCGTTTACTGCTGGGACCGAGACGCTGAGGTGGCTGCTTCTCTTTTGGCCAAGTATCCGAAAATACATGGTTATGTCCTTAAGGCCTTGATTTCAAGACAAATGTTTTTATTTTTTATATTCATTGATTTAGACACTCTCACAGACGTTCTTCTTCTCTCAGACCAGGCGCACAATAAACCGAGTGAAAGGAAGTCGTGAGAGTCAGATCAAAGACAGAAAAGACCTGCCGTTATCCACGAAACACAGAGTCGGTGACGTGGTGCCCATGTCCATTTCTCGCAGAACGAGTCAAGACTTTACCTTCCAGGGACACTTCATTTAAAAGGTTTAAACAAATCCAACCCATTAGTAATTTAAGTTTCATAGTTTTTTTTAACAAAGAAACTCCTCTTTTCAGGGGACCACAGTGTAGCCTCTCCTGACCTCTGTCCTGTACGATGAGACCAAATGGGAAAGACATATAGTTTCTATCTGGCTAACCTTCTGGACAAAGACAGGTTCCTTAGAGACAGGGTTAGGAGAGGGGTCACATGGGAGGAGCTCAGAGTAGAGCCGCTGCTCCTCCACATCTGTCTGACAGAAACCTTTACAGAATATTCAAGAGGCTCGTGGCAGGTTTCTAGCTTTCTGTCATTTAGATCACAAAGGGCTTTTTACACAGAACATTAGCCTCTGCACAAACAGAGCTGAGAAGCAAATATGGATCAAACATATGATCACAAAACTTATAATTTATGGATGAAGAAGGGATGAGGAAAGAATGGACGTCTTGGGACTGGACAATAAAATCAGGTATTGTATCCTGTTAAAGAAACAGTAGGAAGATGTATTTAACCATTGGCTGGATTACTGTAAAAGCAATTTGGGCATGAATCTTGCTGGTGGTATACATTATTATGTTAAAATAATTATTAGGTTCGGATCACAAACGAGACAACGGAGACCGTACATGGTAAATTTAGGAATGAAAGACCGGTTTAATTCTTAATGAAAAATGAACCAAATCACCACCTCCTCCCAGACCAGCTCCAAAAGCCTTGACTAGCATCAAGGCTACTATCAGTGATTACGACACTGAGGGCCTCTGCTGTTCCAGGACTTTTCGTCATAATAAACCACTTATCAACCTGAGGCCCTGGGAGAGCACACTCCCCCCCAGCGCCATAACTAGAGTCAGAAGTCGCAGATTAAAGAAGAGAATAACAGTTAGATTGTCTAATCAGACAAATCTAATTCAAATCCCCTGCAAACAGATAAAGTCAGGTCCTGCTCAAACGGACTTAAAACTTGCACTGTTCAATGTCAGGTCTTTGGGAAACAAATCTTTTTTAATTAATGATTTTATAACTTCAAATAAGCTTGATTTTATGTTTTTAACAGAAACATGGTTAGACAGCAGGACTGGAAATGCGGTCCTTATCGAATCCACCCCATCGAATTTCACATTTTTATCCAAAATACGGAAAACAAAAGGGTGGTGGTGTATGTGCCTTTCTTAGGGATAATATTCTTATCCAGAAACTTTAACTTGGAGAGTTTTCATCATTTGAGTATGTGTCATTCAAAATGGAGTTGAGATTTTCTCCATCCATTTTATATTCTTTACAAACCACACCAACAATGTCATGATTTTATTAATGAGTTTACTGAAATGCTTTCGGTTATCTGCACAGAATTTGAACAAATAGTCATATCTGGTGATTTTAATGTGCATGTGGATAATGTTTGTGACAGAAATGCCAAAGAACTTTCTACTATTCTTGATCCTTTTGGTCTTTGTCAGCATGTTAATGAGCCGACCCATAACAGAGGTCACACTCTGGACCTGGTCATTACTAAAGGTGTTCATATTTCAGATGATTCAGATGAAGTTGATGATTTGTTGGATTGTTATACTTCAGGTGTTTTAAATGTTATGGACACCATTGCTCCTGTTAAGGTTAAAGTGATCAGGACGAGGCAGAAGGCTTCATGGAGCAATGCTCACTCTGTCAGGACACAGAAAAGGGAATGCCGAAAAGCCGAAAGAAAATGGTGTAAATTGAAACTCATAATTCATTATGAAGTATACAACGAAAATTTGCATGTTTTCAATCAAACTTTGCAAAAAGCAAGAGAAATATTCTTCTCAGAGATCATTAACAACAATAGTAACAACCTGCGTGTCCTGTTTGCTACAGTGAACAGATTAACAAACCCTCCAGCTCCATTTCCTCCAGAATTAGTTTCCACCACTAAATGCAATGAGTTTGCATTGTTTTTCAACGACAAGGTTCAAGGCATTAAACATGCGATACAGTCCAAAGGACATACAACAACACTGCAGCCACCTAGGAGACACTTGGTTGGTTTAACACATTTTACACAAATTAATGACAGAACAATTGAAAAAACTGTCTCCAGCCTGAGTTCATCCACCTGCTGCCTCGATGTTTTACCCACTAGATTTCTAAAATCAGTACTAAGCAGTTTGTTACCACAACTCACTGATATAGTCAATAATTCCTTACAGTCTGGAACATTTCCAAGGGCCTTAAAACTGCTGTCATTAAGCCTCTCCTAAAGAAGAGCAGTCTTGATGCTACAGTGCTCAACAACTATCGGCCCATATCAAACCTGTCATTTTTAGGAAAGTCATCGAAAAAGTTGTATATCAGCAACTTAATGACTTTCTATTACTTAACAACTGCTTTGATCCTTTTCAGTCTGGATTCAGGCCCCATCACAGACTGAGACTGCACTTATCAAAGTCACAAATGACATCCGTCTGAACACTGACGCGGGCAAAGTCTCTGTCTTAGTTCTGTTGGACTTGAGTGCTGCGTTTGATACAGTGGACCATGAAATCCTGACACAAAGATTAGAGGAATGGATAGGTATCACTGGAACTGACCTTAAATGGTTTCAGTCCTATCTTAAAGACAGGAAGTACTTTGTTTCGGTTGGTAACTGTGTATCAGACCAAATGGCCCTGACATGTGGGGTTCCACAGGGGTCTATCTTGGGACCCCTATTATTCAATATCTACATGCTTCCTTTAGGCCAGTTAATACGCAGCTGTGGCGTATCCTACCATAATTATGCAGATGACACTCAGATTTACATTTCACTCACAGCAGGTGAAAATGGACCAATCCATTCACTGTGTCACTGCATCGAACAGATTGACATGTGGATGCAAAATAATTTCCTCCAACTGAACAGAAACAAAACTGAACTAATCATCTTTGGGCCACAGAAACAAAGAGAAAGTGTCAGCAGTCACCTCTCGTCTCTTTCTCTAAAATGTAAAAATCAGGTTAGAAATCTAGGGGTCATCATGGACTCAGACTTGAATTTCCACAGTCACATTAAGTCAATTACATCATCTGCATTTTATCACCTTAAAAACATTTCCAGTGTCAAAGGGATGATGTCTCAACCAGACTTAGAGAAACTTATCAATGCTTTTGTCTCCAGCAGGTTAGATTACTGTAACGGCCTGCTCACTGGTCTCTCAAAACGAGGGTTAAGACAGCTGCAGCTTATTCAGACGCGGCTGCTGGGGTAATAACTAAAACCAGGAAGTACAACCACATCACGCCAGTTTTAAAATCTCTGCACTGGCTTCCTGTTGCTCAGAGAACAGACTTTAAAACAGCATATATCTCTGACATGCTAGTTACTTATAAACCTCCTCGGACTCTGAGAACATCTGGGACAGGCCTTTTGCTCGTGCCCAGAGTTAGAACTAAACAAGGTGAAGCAGCGTTTAAGTTTCATGCAGCAAAACCTGGAACAGCCTCAACTTTAACAATGTTCAAGGGGAGGTTAAAAACCTTCCTCTTTAGCTCCACCTACATTACAACTTAAAGTGTTTTTTAATCTGCACTCTTTTAAAATGTTTTTAATTTTTCTTATGTTTCTTAATCTAAATCTTGTAAATTGCCTTGCCTTGCCTATTATGGTTTAATTTAAACATAGATTAGTGCAGTTTTAAAATTACTTTTTCCAAATTTGAAAATAAGTGGAGTTGCATTGCACCATTTGAAATAGAACTGTGTTTAGTAAATGTGCTGCTTAATTTACTTTTTTGGTTTTAAATTTATATTGGTCCCAGAGAAAAAAAACAAACAAGAAAAACAACAAATAATTGCATAGCAAATCTTTCCAAACAAACAGATAATAAGGTCAATTAACACCAACGTCGTCGTATTTATTTTTACCTCCATCACAATTTAAAACATGCCTTTAGTCAAATAAAAATTATAGTTTAACCATAATTTGAACTTTGTTGGCGCACTTGAGCTGAAGATGAAATATTGTGGACCTCCTCCCTGAACCTTGATCTGCTACATCAGGATTAAAAAAGAACTTCACTTTACCCTCTATGTGTGTTTGAAGTTCAAACGCAGAAATAAACAACAGGGTTCAGGCACTGCCACAGACTCAGTTCATTCTACTTTTATTGTGAAAGTAAAGGTTAAAATATACAGTATATTAAATTTTAAAGCAACTGTAAAAAGGCAACACTGTGACTTTCACTAATGAATGTGTTCAAGATAATTTGTTGCCGGAACAAAAGTGAGATGACATAGCGTTAAGTGACTTTAAAACCGTGAGACAGCGCAGAGTTTATGTGGAGCAGGGTTCAGAGTAAAGCCGACTCGTGGAGTTAGGTCCAGTTCTTCTTCTGTGACTCCAGGAGGAGGACGGAAACGGAAATGTTGCATTAGAGTCACAAAGAAGATGAACAGCTCCATTCGAGCCAAACCTTCTCCGAGACAAACCCTACGACCTGAGAGAGAGAGAGTTAAAGTAACTGTCTTTAACATCCTCATGAGCAAAGAGTAACATCAAGAGATGATTGGATTTATTTACAAACCTGCAGAAAAAGGCATGAAGGCATCTTTCTTCACAAATTTCCCGTCTTTGTCCAGGAAGTGAGCCGGATAGAAACTATGTGGTCTGTCCCATTCAGTGTCATCGTACAGGACAGAGGTCAGGAGAGGATACACTGTGGTCCCCTGTGAACAGGAGAAGAGTGTAGAAATGCTGTAGTTTGAGTTTAAACCAAAGCCTAGAGAAGTCAGTATAATTCCACAGTAGAGCTACATTTGAACCTTGTGTGTTTAATAATTGAGGAATAAAACTGTTTGAATACGATTGACCATTGACTTTAGCTGCACATTTCCAGATCTGCTCACACATGTAATGTTGAATGTTTGACCTTCAGACCTCACCTTCTTAATGAAGTGTCCCTGGAAGGTGATGTCCTGACTCGTTCTGTGAGGAAGGGCCATTGGAACAATGTTTGCAACCCTCTGTGTTTCGTGGATAACAGCGTCAGTGAACGGCAGGTCTTTTCTGTCGTCGACCTGAACCTGTCGATTCCCTATCACTCGGTTTATCTCCTCGTGGACCTGGTCTGAGAGGCGAGAGGAAAAACAAGATTATACCTCTTCTGAGAAACCATTCACTCTACAAGTTTAACTGCAGTTTTCTGTTTCAGACTATATGTTAAATATCCCTTATGGAAACAGTAAAATTAGAAAAAATCTGAAGACAAGTTTGTGCCAGTTTAATTTTGTGGGAGGAGAGGAGCTTATTTCTAATCTAGGACAAAACATGTTTCTTCACACAGCATTTGTGAGGATGTCATACAGCCTGCTGGAGCCTGAACCAACTTGAGTGCCTCTTAAGCCCAGGAGCAGAGAATCCAGATCCAAAGTCCCTCCAAATATTTTCCTCGTGTTTTCTAGAATGTCCAATGTGTGATTTTCAACGTCACTGATAAACAAACAATTAGTTGTGCCAATTAGAGAACGTGCCATTAAATCAGTGTTGTTAAGAAGATTAGACCAGCCCAAAGAGATATAAAGACAATGATCTAGACCGTACAATGTTCCAACATGACCTGAATGTGTGTACAAACTCTGGAGCTGATCCTTCAGGTCCCCGAGTCGGCTCATTAGTTTATTAGCCCCGTGTTAGCACCGTGTTAGCTTTGTATTAGCACCGTGTTAGCACCGTGTCAGCTTTGTGTTAGCATCGTGTTAGCTCTGTGTTCACTCCGAGTTAGCTCCGTGTTAGCACTGTGTTAGCTCTGTGTTAGCTCCATGTTAGCTCTGTGTTAACACCGTGTTAGCTCCGTGTTAGCACCGTGTTAGCTCTGTGTTCACTCCGAGTTAGCTCCGTGTTAGCTCTGCGTTAGCTCTGCGTTAGCTCTGTGTTAGCTCCGAGTTAGCTCCGTGTTAGTTCCCTATTAACTCGGTGTCATCCGCTGCTTCTCAGTAAAAACACCGGACTCTCCATGGCATGTACAAACACAGAACATGTCAGGAGAGAGTCCGGGTAGACAATAATTATTGGTGTCTTAATTTTACTACAATCTTACAAAATTCTGCTATAACCCATAGGCTTAAAAAAAGTAAAATATAGTCTTTTTATAATTGTCAGTTATATGGTTGTGTTAACAATCATATGCTCATTCTTACCCTGTATTTTGGGATGCTTTGCCATTATGAGCATGGCCCACCTGAGGGTGGTTGCTGTTGTGTCGGTGCCGGCAGCAAACAACTGGAGAACCATCTGCAAAAGGTTTTCATCGTGGAAGTGACTGTTGGTGACTCCAGACTCCTGCAAAAGAAGACAGACAGTTACAACCTTACTGACTCATTTGTCGGTCCAATCAAACGATAAGCCCGTACATCCCACCTCTACTGTCTTCTGTCGAATCATAAAGGCGTCCACAAATCCTCTGCACATCTCTGGATTCAGCGTTTCTTTTAAATTTTTGAAAAACTTCCGGTTCTGCTTTTTATTGAGTTCAGCCAACTTCAGAAACTCATTCCTGTTGGGGACCAGTCGGCCGAGCCACGGGAAGAGATTATAGATCTGAAAAACACAAGTGACACCAACTAATTCATCACAAGATGGAGGTATGAAGGAAAAGCTCAATATTTGCAGGTGAAAGATTACCTGAAACGACGGAGAACCTGCAAGTTGAATGTTTCTATTTGCATGATCGACCAAAGAAGTGAACTCTGGGTCGTCGTATTCGAACCTGCTGCCACCATAGAGCAGATGATGTTAGACGGCGTGGTTCATGGGTTGTGTCGTATCAAAGGGTTTGCCTTAATAATAAATTTAAAAAAATTATGTGAATTGCCTGATTTTTAAAGTGATGCCAGGGTTTCTGAAGAAGTGTTGTATTTGGTTTGTGCATTTTTCTTTTACTGTCCAGACTCAGAGAAACCATGTGAGCGTTTAGTGACAGGGGGAAAGTGCATTTTAAACAAATCTGGAATAAATTTACTGTTTAGAAGTACACTTCTTTTGATTTTAAGTACATTTGTTTTAGTTTTTTTTTATAAATTGACACACTGCTCAACACAGTCCAAGGAAACAAGAAAGAGGAAAAAAGAGAGGAAAAAATGTTTAAAAAATCTTTTAGTATTTATTATTATTATAAGATTAAAAAATCTTTTAGTATTTATTATTTTTTCAGAAAAGACAGATTTTTATTTAAAAAAAGCTTTTTCTCTGACACTATACCACTTTTATAAAAATTTATAAAAATCTGGAATATTATCTAGATTACGTTCAACAAGACTCAACTCAAGTGTCATCTGAACTCCTCCTGTTTCAATGATTGCTCCACATGTCATTGCCAAACACTACAGCACTGAGGCTACTGTAGTTGTGGGTGTGCACTGAATTAATCAATCTGCAAAGAATTCTGAAGCCCCCATACTATCTCTACACACAAGTACCAAATACAGTGGACATTCACTTGAATGTTTGGCAGAAGTAAAAGCAAACCACTACCTTTAAAATTCTTGAAGACGTCCACCAGATACTGTGCCTCCTCTATGATCTTGTCTTCACACACTTTCTTTCCCATCCCGAAGTCTCTCAGGTTTGTCAAAGCAAAACGTCTCATCTCCTTCCAAGGCTCATTATTGGACCATATGACCCCTGAGTTTAACAAATAATAAAAATAAATATAAATATATAAATTACAATGTGATTCAGTTTTTAATGATATGATATAAAAAAATAATTATATTTACCATGTTGGCCAGATTCTGCCACTTCAAAAGTGATGGGCAGCGGGTCTCTGTCTCCAAACACTTCGCCATTGTTCACCAGAGCCTCCTTCACAGTTTTGTATCCGGCCAAGACGCACTTTCTTGGCCCAAACCAGACGGTGAACACCGATCCATATTTCTTGTAAAACTAAGACAAAAACAAAATGTCAGAACTGGTAAAATATGTCCAGCTTTGGAGCAAAGAGACTGACTGATTATCAGTTATCGACCATTGAATTTTATTTTTTATTTTTGGGGGGGCATTGTGAGAGCAGACACTTACCAGATCCCAGGAACCCTAAGTGTAGTAGACCTTTCCTCCAGTAACTACAAAGGAAAGGCTCTCATTGGGCCAGCGTTACTGCAGTTATGGGTGTGTATGTTCTCAGTATGGGTTTGGCCAGTGCTGACCTATACCTGGAAAACTATATGGTTACAGTGAACAACTAAAGCTTATCAGAACTTAAGAGAAGCTGAAAAAGACATCTATAGTCATTTACTGCGAAGTGGGTAGAGCGGCAGCAGGGTTATGATGAATAGAAACTGTGACTGAACTCACACCACACTGACGGCAGATGAGATAACCTTCTTAGTGTTGAATACAAATATCTTTAAAACATCAACAACACACCCACTTTCTCTGTTCTTTCAAAAGGATCTGTAAAGCTTTGTTCACACTTAATGATTTATAGAACCATTTCTCTGCATTATATTTTGTTTTCCAACAGCCTATTAGTGAGTATTTTTATATCAGACACTATTTGGATAAATGACTAGTTTGTTTAGACTTGATAATACTATTTAAATAACATTATTAGCTCTTATATTGACAATATGATAAAACTCAAACTAAGGGTGTACTCACACTAGGCACGGTTGCCATGAACCGGGCCGAGTACGATTGTCCCCCTCCCCACTCCCCTTCTGGCCTGCACTCACATAGGGTTTCAGCATTCGGAGCACGCTTACGTCATTATGGTGCGACGGTTTCGGTATAAACAGAAAGAGCGGCGCTCTCTGAACACACTGGAGTCCATCGCTCTGTTTTCTTTGTGGATATCTGAGTTTTTATGCGTTTTGTCCAGCTGCTCTTGTATGCTCTCATCTGCCCAAATTTCCAACAAGCATTGCACCTCTGCCGTAGACCAAAGCGACCCTTTCCCCGCCATGTTGGTTTTGTAGCGTCGCAAAACCGTGACGTCACGCGTCCTGTTCCATGCTCCAGCACGGTTAGCGCTCACACAACATGCGAACGCGCCGAGTCCAACTGAACCGTGCTCTGGTCCACCTCTTCCAAGCGGGCCAGGGCCGGCTAATCGAGCCGCGCCCGGGCACGGTTCGGAGGACTTACACTAGTCAAACGAACCGCGCTTTGGTGGTCAAACGCACTCGGGCACGGTTCAAACTGGCTAGTGTGAGTACCCCCTAAAGATCTATTGAAATGAGGGCTGTATTAGAGCAGACTTTCACCAGATACACCACTATATAACGGTATGGCTTTTTGTTAAAAATCTTCACCTCCATTAACGTTTTGTAGGGTCTCTTCAAGTCCATCTGCAGCAGGTTTCCAACCACAGGCATGGGTCTGGGTCCTGGAGGTCCATTCTTTGAGCTGGAAGTGGACACAGATATGACGTAGACAATAAAGAGCACCACTAAAGCCCCCAGTAAAGAGACAGAACTGAACGACTGCAGGAACCCGTCCACGATCCCCATTATTCCCTTTAGAAGAATTGATCAAATGACGCTGCGTTGTGTTTGGACGATGTTTTATGTAAAGGTCAGTGACACAAAGGGGGCGGGCCTTAAATGTTTCTCACTCTCAGGTCATGTTTGAGCTCATAGTGTTAATCTTTAATCTTGACACAATAAACTGGATTACTGTGCACAGAGGTGAGTCGTACGGTACATGAACTGTGGCCTGGTTTAGAGCTCAGCTTGAGTTGACTTTAGAGAGGACTCAGCTAGATCTTTAGACTGAATCAATTAAAGTCCAATATTAAGTAAACGGCTTCTAAATCTTAAAAAAACGCTGACAGTGTGTAGAAGGAATTTACCTGACTTTATTTTGTCACATTTTTATTGTCTTTTTTGTTTATACAGCCCCAGAACGGATCACTCTCAGAACAAGCTCCTCATTGTGGCCTGAGTCTGAACCCAACTATGGTCCATTCCTCAGCAGCATAAGCCTATAGTGTGGAAATATCCTTTATAAAGCAAACAATAAAATGGACTGTGACAGTGTTTCAAAGTGTTGAGTTTATTCATTTATTGTGAAACTCAGGTTTCCAGCAGCAATCACTATAAGGCACACAGAATGTAATGTAAATGAAATAAAATATAAAAAGTATTTTTTTAAAACAATGCTATGTATCAACCTGTTCAAAGGTGTAAGCATTATATGGAAAATAAGGAGTAGACTTTAATGTTTACAGCAGTACATGGTTTAGAAACTCTGCTCCTGTCTGCTTCTCCAAAATTGTGCTGACAAGCCCTTTGAGACAATTATTGTTGTAATATGAACTATATGGCTATTTACTGTAAAATGTGGAACAAATCTGCTCCAAAGGGTTCTAATGGAACCACATCAGAGCAGATCAGCCAAACCTTTATTAGAGTCTATGGTTAAATAAATAATATTGATGAACGCTTTCTGAGGTTAATGTACATTTTTTTTACATTTTTATTCATTTAGCAGACGCTTTTATCCAAAGCGACTTACATTACATTACCAGTGTTACAGTCACTGTAGGCAAGGTGGGTTAAGTGTCTTGCCCAAGGACACAACGACAGTATGAACTGTGGGGAGAGCGGGAATCAAACCCCCTACCTTCCGGTTGAAAGACAGCCGCTCTACCCACTGAGCTACTACCGTAGGACTAGGTGTTATCGCAAAATACAAAATTTTAATTTTGTTTTCCTTTTTCAGACAATTATTTGTTTGTTTGTTTTGCTGTTGTCAAATGTTTATTTTTTGTTTGTATTTTTGTGGCTTTGTTATAACATTTAGGTTCTTTTTCTACTCAATGCCTACGGTGCATTCACTCTGTTTCCAGACACCAGTGGTTGCCAAAGTGAGCTGGGACCCAAAGTGAACATTTTATTTGGGTCTCCACATGTTTTAATGCTTAATTATAAAAATCTCCCAAAATTTATGATTGACATATGAAAAAAATGCTTTAGTAGAAGGTGTCAGGAATAAGCAGAAACACAACCGTGATAAAATAGACCTGGACAACATTAAAGGGGGCTAAATTATATAATTTATAATTATTCATGTACAATCAGCTGAGAAGAACTGTGACAGTGAGATCATGTGATGGGGGGGGGGACTGCAGGAAGTTTAGCATCAAAACATGTCAAGTTACAGAACTCAAAAACATTGGTTAGTTAAAGTATTTTTTTTCACATTATTCACAATTGCTGCTCCTGTTTGCTTCTCCAAACTGGGACGACATTAGAAATAATATACTTATTCATGAGAGAATATTTTGTACTTAAAGTAAAAAAGAGTTTTTCAGACTTATTCTGTTTGTTTTTTCTAATTAGTTTCATTCCTATCCTGTCCTTTTCAAAAAGGCACATAAAGAGTTTTTACATCAGGTGGTCGTAATGCTATGGTCGATTGTTGCATCAATAGAAACCTTGGATCCAATTGTAAAATAATAAAACTGGGTAAAGGATCATAACCTTTGCTTGTTCATTGTCAGGTCTGGGTTTAAGGTGAATGTGTGGAAAGGTTAAAGAGTGAAAACTTTATCTGTTTTTTTACTGCCTTCTATTGATCTTTTATTGAGACAAAAACCCTGAGCACTTTTCATTTTCTTTCCAAGTAGGATTAAGGGTAGTTCTGACTTCTGTTCCACATTAAATAACTTATATCAGTATAATGTTAATGTTCAGTTAAAAATATTGAAATGTCTATTTTTACGGTTTGGTCATGACATGATCAACATTATTGATTGTATTTATACAAATATAATGCAACTGCAATCCTTGTGTGTGTAAATGTGAGTAAAGAGCCAAGTGCGTAAAGTCAAAGATGTATAAAAGTCAAGGAAGTCTTTTTTTTAATCGATCTCAGTTGACCAAAGTGCAGTACAAACAAAGATTATAATCTTGATTATAATGCTGTGGTAAGGCAAAATCTATTTTACAGGTTTGTTTTGTATTTGCTTTGACTCTGAAGTCAAAATAACTCCTCCTTGAACCACCAGCTGTTCATGGTGGAGGGGTTTGAGTGCCCAAATGATCCAGGAGCTATCTGTTTAGGGGCTATATGCCCCTGATAGGGTCACCACAGGTCCTAGGTGATGGGTAAGACTAAGAGCAGTTCAGAAACCCTTTATGTCGTCACCCTGTATGGCATAGCAGGGGCCCACCCTGGAGCCAGGCCCAAGTTTGGGGCTTGCATGCGAGCACCTGGTGGCACGGAAACAGGCTAAAGGGACTTGGAATGTCCCCTCGCTGGCAGGGAAGGGGCCTGAACTTGTGAAGGGGTTTGAGAGGTACTGACAAGAAACAGTCAGGCTCACCTACACGTTTCATCCAACCTCCGGTCGTATGTCTTGGACACTCGGGTGAAGAGAGGGGCGGAGCTGTCAACGGGTGGTGAGTTGGATCCGATGGCGTGGGAGAAAGCTGGACAGACGTGGGACTCCTGAAGCAGCTGACAAGTACCGGCAGGTCGAGCGGACTGCAGCCTGACTGGTTGTCGAGGTTGGGCTCTTATTTGGGGACCAAGCGAGGACCTTCAGCTGCACTGGGACAGTTTGCAGCCGAGTGTGAAGCAGTTCAGTCAGAGAAGGTTGTCTCACTAGACGGACAACAAACACCTGATTGAACAGTGAAACTAACAACTCACCTGCGCCTTAACAACCCTCACATCAGGGGCCACACTGTCCTTTCAGAGCAAACAACTATGAGACCACTTTAAGACTCCTAAACAGCAGATAGGAGTCTACAATCACAATCACAACATTACATGAACCGTTGTTTCCTTACTGCACTACCTCACTTTATCACTTTACTCTTTTGCCCCGTTATATTTTTTTTATATTATTTTTTATATATATATATTTGCTGCTCTTTTATTACTTATATACTTATTTTTATTTTTAACTTACTTGTGTGACTTACTTGTGTGACTTTTTACTGTGGACGGGAAAGTAAGAATTTCATTGTACAGGGAAACATGCTTTCTGTCTGTACACATGACAATAAACACTTTGAATCTTTGAATCTTGAATCTTTGAAAAACCAGCTGCACCATTTCCCACAACACAACATAAGGTATACCTTCAGGTGCTTATGTAGGATTACTGAGGCTTTCTTTTCTCTGTTGTTTTTACTTTACACACATTTACACACACTGTACACGTCTAGTTCTACTGTTTGTTGTTGGTACGCAGGTTTTGACTAAACACTTTACTCTTAGAGTTTGTTCAATTTCTCAGTGTCCCAGTCTTTCTTCTGAGCTGTCAATCACACTTGGTCCTCCACCTCTCTATTTAAATGTTTATTCCTGACTCGGTTCCCGACCTTATGAGTCTCTTTTTCTCTTAATTCAACTCCAGTTATTCAGTATCCTGGTTTGAAGTTGTGTTTCAGAAGCTTTTGTCTTTTCTTTTGCGCATTTATGTCTAAATCTAACACCGTGTTTCAGTGTGCTTTAAGGATTTACATGTAATCTTTCAACAGAACGAAAAGCATATAAAATATTTCCCCCTTTAAGTTATGAAGAGAGAAATTTAAGAATAACCTGACCATTGAGAAGGCTTCTGATTACCTTGTTAAAAGGCCCATAGATTGCCAGAAAATTTACCAGAAACTTGTCCTTTGTTCGTCTGGTCTCCAATCAGCCGTCAACCAACAAATTAAACCATATTTTGTGTACACTCGATCTTGAGAGCAAATATTGTTGACCTAGACCTCAAACCTTCATCAGGATAAAAAAAAAAAAAAAAAAAAAACTCTACTTTTATAGTGAAAGTAAAGGACAAAATATACAGTATAATATAATTTTTAGCAAAAATGCAAAAAGGCAACACTGGGACTTTCCAGGATTGTAACCACTAATGAATGTGGTCAAGATGATTTGTTGCCGGAAACAAAAGTGAGTGTTAAGTGACTTTAAAACCGTGAGACAGCGCAGAGTTTATGTGGAGCAGGGTTCAGAGTGAAGCCGACTCGTGGAGTTAGGTCCAGTTCTTCTTCTGTGACTCCAGGAGGAGGACGGAAACAGAAATGCTGCATCAGAGTCACAAAGAAGATGAACAGCTCCATTCGGGCCAAGCCTTCTCCAGGACAACCCCTACGACCTGAGAGAGAGAGTTAAAGTAACTCTCTTTAACACTCTCAGAGAGTAACATCAAGAGATGATTGGATTTATTTACAAACCTGCAGAAAAAGGCATGAAAGCATCTTTCTTCACAAATTTCCCGTCTTTGTCCAGAAAGTGAGCCGGATAGAAACTCTGTGGTCTGTCCCATTCAGTGTCATCGTACAGGACAGAGGTCAGGAGAGGATACACTGTGGTCCCCTGTGAACAGGAGAAGAGTGTAGAAATGCTGTAGTTTGAGTTTAAAACAAAGCCTAGAGAAACAGTCAGTATAATTTAATAGTAGAGTTAAACTTGAACCCTGTCCGTTTAATAATTGAGGAATAAAACAGTTGGAATACTATTGACCATTGACTTAAGATCTCCAGATCTGCTCACACATGTAATGTTGAATGTTTGACCTTCAGACCTCACCTTCTCAATGAAGTGTCCCTGGAAGGTGATGTCCTGACTCGTTCTGTGAGGAATGGATATTGGGAGGATGTTTGCGACCCTCTGTGTTTCGTGGATAACAGCGTCAGTGAACGGCAGGTCTTTTCTGGCGTCGACCTGAACCTGTCGATTCCCTATCACTCGGTTTATCTCCTCGTGGACCTGGTCTGAGAGACGAGAGGAAAAACAAGATTATACCTCTTAAGAAACCATTCACTCCACACTTTAAGAGTTAGATTCCAAACTAAAAAGAAAAGAATCTGAAGATATTGTTTAAGGGTAATGCATGTAAAATAGAAATGAGTGGAATACTATGATAACCGTTCCAGGACAGGTTTGTGCCAGTTTGATTTTGTTGAAGGAGGGGAGCCTAATTTTAATCTATGACAAAAAAAATGTTTCTTCACACAGTATTTGTGAGGATGTCATAAAGCCTGCTGGAACTAACATTAATTTCTCTTGAGCCCAAAAGCAGATAATCCAGATCCAAAGTTACAAACAATTAATCGTGCAAATTTTCAAGACCTGCTTTTAAAATCAGTGTCGTTATTTGCAAGAAGATGAGACCAGTCCAAAGATATCTAAAGCCAACAAGATCCAGACTGTAAAACGTTCCTACCCGCGTGACTCCATGACATGTACGAACATGTCAGGAAAGAGTCCGGGTGAAATAACCCTGATTATATCCGGGTAGACAATTATTGTCGGCGTCTTAATTATAATACAATCTTCTGCTATAACCCATAGGCCTAGAACAAAAACAGTATAATATAATCTTTTTATAATTGTCAGATATATGGTTGTGTTAACAACCCTATGCTCATGTGTATGTTCTTACCTTGTATTTTAGGATACTTGGCCATTATGAGCATGGCCCACCTGAGGGTGGTTGCTGTTGTGTCGGTGCCGGCAGCAAACAACTGGAGAACCATCTGCAAAAGGTTTTCATCGTGGAAGTGACTGTTGGTGACTCCAGACTCCTGCAAAAGAAGACAGACAGTTACAACCTTACTGACTCATTTGTCGGTCCAATCAAACGATAAGACCGTACATCCCACCTCTACTGTCTTCTGTCGAATCATAAAGGCGTCCACAAATCCTCTGCACATCTCCGGATTCAGCGTTTCTTTTAAATGTTTGAAAAACTTCAGGTTCTGCCGTTTATTGAGTTCAGCCAACTTCAGAAACTCATTCCTGTTGGGGACCAGTCGGCCGAGCAACGGGAAGAGATTATAGATCTGAAAAACACAAGTGACACCAACTAATTCATCATAAGATGGAGGTATGAAGGAAAGTATTTGCAGGTGAAAGATTACCTGAATCGACGGAGAACCTGCAAGTTGAATGTTTCTATTTGTGTGATCGACCAAAGAAGTGAACTCTGGGTCATCGTATTCGAACCTGCTGCCGTAGACCATAGAGCAAAAAATTTGCCTCAAAGAAAAAAATAACTATTAAAAACAAAAAGATGTAAATTTGACAGTTTTGACAGAAGTGATGACAGAGTTGTTTTGTGGTAGTTGTTTGTAAATTTTTGCGCTGTGCCAAAAATGTACACTACTTTTGAAAAATTAAATAAAAACCATTGTGTATCATTATCATTTAGAGCTTCTGCTTGTGTCCAGACTCAGAGTTTGGACTGAACTGAGTCAGACAGCGTCTCACTTTCATACAACAAAAATCTGAAATGTTTGATGAGCCTCAACTGGCAGAAGTAAAAAAAATAAAAATAAAAAAAACCCACTACCTTTAAAATTCTTGAAGACTTCCACCAGATACTGTGCCTCCTCTATGATCTTGTCTTCACACACTCTCTTTCCCATCCCGAAGTCTCTCAGGTTTGTCAAAGCAAAACGTCTCATCTCCTTCCAAGGCTCATTATTGGCCCATAAGACCCCTGAGTTTGACAAATATAATAAATATCACAATGTGACTCGGTCTTTAAAAAATAAATTTACCATGATGTACAGATGCTGCCACTTCAAGGAAAATTGGCAGCGGGTCTCTGTCTCCAAACACGTCGCCGTTGTTCACCAGAGCCTCCTTCACAGTTTTGTATCCGGCCAAAACGACCACTTTCTTCGGCCCAAACCAGACGGTGAACACCGATCCATATTTCTTGTAAAACTAAGACAAAAACAACAGAATGTCAGAACTGGTAAAATATGTCCAGCTTTAGAGCAAAGAGACTATCATTAAAGTGTCTCCATGCTGTGTCACAAATCTTTTAGAGCTCTAGAAACACAACAGGGTTATGATGAAAAACTGACTGAACTCACACCACACTGACGGCAGATAAGTGTTGAATACAAATATTTTTTTTTAAAACATGTCAACAACACAACTATTTTCTATGAGCTTTGTTCACACTTAATGACCCATAGAACTATTTCTGTGCATTATATTTTGTTTCCCAACAGCTTATTAGTGAGCATTTTTATATCAGACACTGGATAAATGACAAAATGGGGGAATAGTTTAGACTTGATACTACTAGTTACATAACATTATTCACAAACTGTTAGTTCTCAAATTGACAATATGATAAAACCAAATGTTGTCTGTGGCCCAAAAAAACTAAAGCTCTATTGAAATGAGAGCTATATTAGACCTGTTCTAACTGTATTTAAATGGCTTTTTGTTAAAAAATCTTCACCTCCATTAACGTGTTGTAGGGTCTCTTCAAGTCCAACTGCAGCAGGTTTCCAACCACAGGCATGGGTCTGGGTCCTGGAGGTCCATTCTTTGAGCTGGAAGTGAACACAGATATGACGTAGACAATAAAGAGCACCACTAAAGCCCCCAGTAAAGAGACAGAACTGAACGACTGCAGGAAACCGTTCACGAGCCCCATTATTCCCTTTAGAAGAATTGATCAAATGACGCTGTGTTTGGACCATATAAATGTCAGTGACGCAAAGGGGACGGGCCTTAAATGTTTCTCACTCTCAGGTCATGTTTGAGCTCATAGTGTTAAGCTTTCATCCTGACAAATTAATCTAGATTAATGTGCACAGAGATGAATTGAGCGGTACATGAACTGTGGCCTTGTCAAAGCCGCTAATAATGTCACCTGTTCACCAAGCCACCCCTGCGCCGCACACCTGTGTCCCATCGTTAATCTGCGCAACAGCGCTCTTCCCACGTCTTCAGCTTGTCTTGTCCATGGGCGTTAACACCCACACTTCTCCCGGTGAGAGGGTTCAACACCCTTCGCTCAGTTTCTGTGTCCGCTCCGTGTCTGCGCTGCGCATCCCCCCTCCCGCGGGGTCGGCGGGGCAATAGTGATGGGCTTTCCTGCTCTTTTCCGTGAGTCCGGCTCGTTTGACTCACAAACGGCTCTTTAAATAATAAATGTTTTAACTGTGACTTTGACTATGATAGGTTTGAAAACAGTTCTAATTAAATTATTAAATTAAATCATAACAATGCCTCACAATTTCTTTAAAAATGCATTGATTTGTTTTTAAAAAAAATAATACCAGCCTATTAAACATGTTTTTATTATATCCTTTATTTAACCAGGTTAACCATTAAAGTCACAAGTTCAGATAGATTTAGGTCCTTTTTCAGTTCATTCCATGCTCAGGGGGCAGTTACTGAACTGCTGCTTTACCCAACTCCGTTCTGACTCTGGGAACCACCATCAGTCTGTTCTTCTGAGAACGCAAAGCTCACTGTTGTTGATTTTTACTCATGTATGTGCAGAGGTAAGATAAAAGAAGCCCAAGAATACATTTATAAATGAAAGTCAGCAAATGAGACCAGCTGTGAACATACAGGGACGGAAACTCAGCTGCAGCATACAATGTACAAATAAAACATAAAGCACAGTAATAAACAGTGTCCAGGGTTCTCCAGATTAAAGGTGTTTTTCTTCCTTTTGCAGTGTAGCTCTCTGCTCCTTCTATTGTGATGAGTAAACCTGGTTCAGACTGAGATAATGCTGTTGAGAAGCTGAAGCAGAACCAAACACACACAGCTCTGATATTACACATATTTCTCACTTTTAAGTCTTGACCCTAACTATGAATATTTCATACAAAGGCCTGTAAAGCTGCAGCTTGTTGAAGGGGTTTGTCTCAAAACAGAGGCGGAACAATGTGATGGGTTTTCAGGGCAATAGACCCCGATTTAGGCCCCATACCATAGGAGGTACCTGCCCATTTTTGGGGGGTTTAGCAGCCTGTGACCCAGTGTTAAAGTAGAGCCTAGAGACTAACCAAAGAAAAAGTTATAATGGCTTTGGTCTGAGCGACTTTCAAATGCATCAAATCTTTTTTTCTGCCGAAGCCAGAAATTGACAATTAACACAATTTTTTGACAATTTTGAAAGTGTGCTTCAGATCGAGGGGGTCCCAACTTTTTGCAAAGAGAGCCACATTTGACAACAAAAGAGGTATAAGTTGGATTTGAACAGGTTTTAGTTGGAATTGAACAGGTTTTAGTTGGATTTGAACAGGTTTTAGTTGGAATTGAACAGGTTTTAGTTGGATTTGAACAGGTTTTAGTTGGAATTGAACAGGTTTTAGTTGGAATTGAACAGGTTTTAGTTGGATTTGAACAGGTTTTAGTTGGAATTGAACAGGTTTTAGTTGGAATTGAACAGGTTTTAGATGGATTTGAACAGGTTTTAGTTGGAATTGAACAGGTTTTAGTTGGAATTGAACAGGTTTTAGTTGGATTTGAACAGGTTTTAGTTGGAATTGAACAGGTTTTAGTTGGAATTGAACAGGTTTTAGTTGGATTTGAACAGGTTTTAGTTGGAATTGAACAGGTTTTAGTTGGAATTGAACAGGTTTTAGTTGGATTTGAACAGGTTTTAGTTGGATTTGAACAGGTTTTAGTTGGATTTGAACCTGTTTGTATAAAGCTGCTGCTGAGGGCCACATAACCCTCTCCGAATGCTGTGAATGGCCCCGTGGCCAGACTTTGGACACGTCTGTTGACGATAAAGTCATGTCGTTAAGATGTTTATAACTTCTGACCGCTGCCCCCTATGGCCCCCTGCAGGTACTGCTCTGTTGGCCCATATCCTCAATCTTTGGGAAAACAGACTGACTGTTTGTCTAAAATAGAGTAACACTGAGCTCCGACGTCCAAAAAGAAGAAACCTTTTCAGATGTTTTTTCTCTTTTATTTATTTTGCAAACCGATCGTTCCTGTTTGGTCTGAAGTGAAAGTTGACTTCTACACAGCCTTTTATTATCATGTGTAATTGTTATGTGCTATTATTTAAAACAAATAATTGGTCAAAAAGAGTAGTCTGCAATCATAGTTTGTATCTAATATTTTGTTGCAATGTAAGCCTGATAATATTTTATGAGTTATGAGCTCCATTGTCTGATATTTGGAGATCACAGAACTAATATTTCTATGGCTCCTGCACTTTTAGTAAGTATTTTAAATTCATTTAATGTGACATTGTTGGTACTTTTCCCGTCAAAGCAGAAGAAATTCAGGGAGTTTTATCTGGAAACCTGATCTGATTCATGAACAAGAAGTGGTTGGGAAGTGAAAATGTTATGATTCAACATGAGCTGATGTTTCGGATGTTTCCAGTCACCTGTCGATTTAACCACCATTCTCTGGAATCCTGTTTAACAAATACTCCTTAAAAGGATAAAGTCACACAGACAACACATCAGGAAGCCATTTTTGGTCATACATTACACATTCATATATTGCATACCCTAATTTTGAAACTAATAAATCGCGTCAAGCATCTTTCAGTTCTTCTTTGGAGTAAAACCGTGCAGCACTGATTGGTGCTTCTGTGAGACGCCCACGAAAACCACAGGAAGTGTCGAGTATTTAAGAGCTTTTCTGAAAACCGCTGCAGACTCGGAAGCATCAGAGACGAAGACGAAGATGTGTGTTTTCAAAGGGACTCTTTTCTGCCTGACACTGCTTCTTCACAGCACAGGTAAGAATAATATTTTTACTTTTAAATTGGTGGTAAACAGTCAAGTCAAGTCGAATTTATTTCTACAGCACCAACCTCAGTCGAAGTGCTGTACAAGGCAGTGCAGCAATAAAAAGAATAAATAATACAGCTACGTTGGCAATACAAGCTGAGATAAGAACAAATACAGTGTGGGTACAATTAAATAAAACAATTATACACAATAGAGCCAAGATACAAAAGATAAAACTAAGATAATCCTGTCCTAAACCATAAGGCTACTGTTTAAAGCGAAAAGGAAAGATGACGGTCTTCAGAATGGTCTTAAACTGTTCCAAAGACTGGGCCGGATCTAGAGAGGGAGCCAGGGGCCACAGTTTAGGGGCCGCTGTTCAAACTGCTCTGTCACCTCTAGTTGCCTGGATTTGGGCAAAGCCAGAAGAAGCTGGGCTAATACAACATATTCCTTGACTCCAGCCGCACAAAGAAGTCTCTGGGGGGGGGTGTCGTCTGTTTAGTTCAGTCCCTGAGGGAAAAAAAAGTATAATAATCGGTCCACTGAGCGTTCACAACTGGAATGTTTTAAAACTGTGACAAAATAAAACAAAAAAAAGACCTAAAAACAAAAACTCTTACATAGGACTGTTGACTTTCCTTAAACATCCTTGTAGCAATACAAATGTGTCGATGTGACAGGTTTAGGGTTAGCCCCACAACTCCCAGTTACTCAGTGTCTCTGTGAAAACAAAGAGTAATTTTCCTTTTTTTGTGTCAAGAAACTTTCAAAATCAATTTAAAGATACTGTTTCTTGCTATTGTCTGATGTTATTAAATATCTACTAAGTAAGTATAAAGCCATAATTAATCATTGGCTAATACCTTTAAAAATAGGATATTCACACACATTATTGCAGTCACTGCTCTGAATAATGCCCTGTTTTACTTTTGCTGCAGGAGCGGTTGAAAATGCTCAAGCTGTCGTTGCCAAAAATGGGACTAAAATCGTTCTGCCCTTTAACAATGCCAAGAAAAACACCTGTGGGGGCATCACCTGGAATTTCAGAGGAGAAAAGGGAATCTCGGTCAAGCTGGTTGAGAACGGACATGTTGCCAAAGATAAAACGAAAAGAATGGGACTCACAGCGAACTGCTCTCTGACGATAAAGAGTGTCTCTGATGAAGATGTGGGGAGTTACTTCTGGTCAGAGACTTCATCTGGAAGAAGATCCCTCCCTTTTTCTCTGTCTGTCGCAAAAGGTAAGGCTCTTTAATATATTTTAAAGGTGCAGTGTGTAAAGCGGCAGTGGCTCAGTCCTAGAGCGTTCGTCCTTCAACCGGAAGGTAGGAGGTTCGATTCCTGTTCTCCCCACAGTTCATACTGTCGTTGTGTCCTTGGGCAAGACACTTAACCCACCTTGCCTTGTACACTACGACACTCGCACCTGTATTCTTGTGTTTTACTGCCACCAGGTTCCACATTCTGACCAATATCGAGCACATCACAAACAGTGTTATTTTTTTAGCAAATATAATTTTCAAATAGAAAATAGGTAATAAAATCTGATCATGTTGGTTGCTGTAAGTGGTCAGCTGAATACCATTTGAAAAAAATTACATTTTGCTTTTTGGGCAAAATCCTTTCTGGACCAAAGGTGTTTTCTGTTGCAATACCTCAAGTGGCCATTGATCAAATTGACTTCTGATGAAAGAGGCCCAGTTCAAATAGATCCATGGTTCAGACTTAGTTAGGTCCTGTTTGGGTGCTTGTTTTTGGTCTAGATTTGGTTGAATTCTTTATGAAGCAAGGTTTAGTCCTGGTGGTTTAGACCTGGTTTAGTCCTGGTTTAGACCTTCATTTGAACTTTTCACAAAATACAGCGCAAAATTTGACTTTATCAAAAAAAAAAAAACTTTTTTATTTCTTGTTCAGAACCAGTGACACTTCACCAGCAAAAAAACAGACACAAACCAGACAAAAACCTGGAGGAAACTACATTTATTAATTCTAAGAACAATTCAAACAAGCCACAAGGTAAAAAAACAAAACGAGTACACTTAGGCCTATTCTGTTGTTACAGACCTAGACTGTTTTATTTATCTTTTATAGATGATTTTTTTCTTCTCTCTTCAGTTTTGTTCATTGTTTCAGCAACATCCTTTGCAGCAGTGTTAGCTCTTGTCGCTTGAATAGTTTTGAGGAAAATAAATAATGGTGAGAAAAACAAACAGCTCTGAGTAAGTAAATGTATTTGAGTTTAGATTTGGATTTCTTTGACTGTGGCGTCGTTCTGCAGGTTAATGCTCATGAAGGAGTTTGCACCTTCAACAGTTTTTGGATGAAACCAGTCATTATTTTCTGAAACATTTATATAACAGTACTTCATTGTTTCCAAGAGAACGCAAGGCCTCATGGGAAATCTTTGTGTTGTTGACATGAGTTCAGTACAGACTTTAAATAAAAAGGTTTGGTTGTGAATTACACTGATTCCCTTTGCTTTATTTCAGATTTATTTTTGTTTTAGTCATGCTTTTAGACTTCCACACTTGCACTGTTTGGTTTGGACTTTCCAACCGTCCCATTTATTTTGAACGAGTGAGCAAACAAACCGGTAAAGAAAGCGTTTCTGGATGAGAAATTGACTGGTTGTTGCTGAGCCTGAGCCACAGTTGTTTTTGGAGCAGTGGCCCAGTGCATGGTGGGAGAACACCGACCTGATTGGTTGCTGTGTTTCTGTACAAAATATAATTCATGGAGTCATTATTTAATGTTTTAAGTTTTGCTTGTGTTTGATCCAATGTAGACCATAAATGTAATGTTTTAATTAGTTAATAAAGCAAGAGCCAAATAACACAGACTCGGTCTAAAACTGGAAACAGCTGTTGCTAATAAATTCTATAATCCTTAGTTAAAACAAGAAGCAAAAGGGAAAAACAAGGCGTTTTTCCCTTTTGCTTCTTGTTTTAAGTAAGGATTATCTATTGTCAAATCAACAGACTGTATTGTGCAGCTCCACCTTTTGTACTGAGCAGAAACAAGGCTAAAAGATGACACACCCCATGTTTAGATTAATTCTGCTCCTTCCCCAGCCTTTACACAAAATACCAACCAAGAGGCTCGACGCTCAAAGGTCAAGCCGTCCCTGCATAATTCCCTGGACAAAATGACCTCCAAGATGTCCACTTGGAGTGACATAACACAAACATTCACCGGGAAGAAGTGGCCCTTTGACTTCAAGCTGACAGGTGAGAATCTACTGTTTATATGTCTACTCTAACATGTTTCTGTAAAAATCCTTACTTTGTGTCCTTCTGATGTTGAAGGAGTCCTGCTGCATCATGACAAATCCATTCTCTGATTTATGAATACAAAGGAAAGCTATGTTGTCTTTCCCATTTATTTAGTAGAAGCTAATCTTCATCTTCAAAATTACTTCTATCACCTTTTATCTAACAATCCGAGTCAATCTGATTAATAAAGCCTGTGTATGCTTCAACATAATCTGTGATAGTGACGTTTAGATGACAGCTAGAAGCTACACCTGGAGCTAGAATAAAATGTGGCTGTGAATAGCAACATGAGTCTGGGGCAGCTGCTGCCGTCTCTGTCCCTCACGCCCTGCTCGGCTTCTCGTCTCTTTATGGAGAGACTTTGGACAGCTGACTTTAGAGCTGATGGTTTGGTGGACAGATGTGGACAACACTAGTGCATCAGAACATGGAGTGTGAACATGCTGCAGGTTGGCTACAGGATTTTAAAAGTCCTGGTGCATGAAACTCCCGCTCCACAGCCTCCACTCCTCCTCTCAGCTCTGGGTCTTGCTGTCCCCGTCTTGCTTGTCTAATGAGGTACTAATGTGTAAATGGACCGGCGCACTATTTGTTAACAATAAAAAATATATTTTCCATTTGTGTCTATTAAAATAATATAAAATCAAATAGCTTTTTTCTTGTTTTCCCATTTACAAAACAACTTTGTTTCTGATCAGTTATGTGATTATTTTTTTAATTTTAATTTTTTTTTATTTTTGTTTCATATCAAAACAAAAATCTGTTGGCCTTAAAGTACACAGGCCTCACTGCGTTTTATTTTTCATGCAGAGCTTTAGACAAAACCTCAGTCATCCGTGACATGGATGAGTTTGTTCCTGTTGGTTTCCTGGAACTTTAACTCTCTTTATTCCAAAAGGTTCCTCTTGGAAATGACTAATAGTACCTGCTTACTTCAAACTATTACATCCATTCTCTTTTTCAGAATACCTCTCATTTTTACCAAATCAGCCTCCAACAAACCATATTGACTCTTCAAAAAGTTCAAACAAGCCACAAGGTAAAATAAAAAATACATATATTAATGTACATCCTTCATTTCTCATAAATTAATGTTTTTCTCTTCGTTTCAGTTTTGTTCGTTGTTTTAGCAGCGGTCTTTGCAGCACTGTTGGTTCTTGTCGCTTGAATTGTTTTGTGGAAAAAACATAAAAGTGCGTAAACAAACGACTAAGAGGAAGTAAATGTGTTGGAGTTTGGGTTTAGGAGGTTTTAAGGGTTTAAGAGGCCCTTTAACCAGTTGAAAATGGATTTGACCAGGTTCAAACTGAATTTGGACTAACCATAACCAGTTTTAGATCATCTAAAAGGACTTGAACTTGATTTGGTTTAAAGTGGTCTAATTCATCCTATATCGTGTAACGAGAACTGATTACACTGCCATCTGCTGACTGTTTGTGGTGTTTCCTGCAGGTTTTTGTTCAAGGAGTTCATCGTTTTTTGGATGAAACCAGCAAATGAAGATTATTTTTTTTTCCCATTATTTATATTGAACACTTTTGTTTAACAGTTTAGTATTGATCATCCTCTTGGGAAATGTTTGTTGTATTATTTAACACTGTATTTAAAATAAAATGACTGTGAATTACGCCCGTCTCTGTCTTAATTCAGTTCTTGTTTTGTAGTCCTCACTTGGGTCTAACGTAGTTCTAGGTTCAACTCTGGTTCAGTGTCGAGTCTCGGTCGGGCTTTGGTTGAAATAAACAAAGGACACAGCCGTCTCAGATTTACAGCTGCTTCAGGCTTCTTTGTGTAAAAGTGTGTGTGCTGCTGTGTTCAGTGAAGCGTGAGCAGCAGATAATGGAAAAACCAGGAGCATCATTAACCTCCAGCACCGCAATGAACACACCCCCTTCAGGACCAGACCTGCTTTAGACCTGGTTTAGTCCTGGTTTAGACCTGGGATAGACCTGGTTTAGTCCTGGTTTAGACCTGGTTTAGACCTGGTTTAGACCTGGTTTAGACCTGGTTTAGACCTGGTTTAGACCTGGTTTGGACCTGGTTTAGACCTGGTTTAGACCTGGTTTAGACCTAGTTTAGACCTGGGATAAACCTGGTTTAGACCTGGTTTAGACCTAGTTTAGTCCTGGTTTAGACCTGGTTTAGACCTGGTTTGGACCTGGTTTAGACCTGGTTTAGACCTGGATTAGACCTGGTTTGGACCTGCTTTAGACCTGGTTCGGACCTGGTTCGGACCTAGTTTGGACCTGATTTATTCCTGGCTTTAGTTTTGTCTTGAATCTTACTTTAGCCCTGATCTAGTCTTGGTTCAGGTCCAGTTTAGTTCAAGTTCAGTTTAGTCTTCATTAAGCATTCAAACACCAATAATGTCAGATTTCATTTTATTTCAAATGCACATTTATTTCTGCATAGTTCAGGGTTTTATTTTGACACAAAGCCTTTACATTCTGCTGCTGAGAAGCAATTTCTATAAAAGTTCTACTAAGTCCCAACGAAGACGCAGCTGCAGGACCTTTAAACAACATTAATACATTCAAAAGAGCTCATGAGCAACTGTTAACTCTAAATTCAAGCTGCTTTAGTGATTGTATAAGGCTTGGTTAGTGGTTGGTGGTTAAAGGAAACATTTAAAACACAAAACTTTGGAAACACTTTATAATTACTTCACTATTGAGCAGTGGCAACAAAAATTATATAATGATAAATTAATGATCAAACTATTTGTAAAAGGTGAAGTATAATTTGAACATTAGCTTCTTATTCTTATGGATATTATTGTAGAAATAATGCCTTGTAAATGATGAAATAAGTAGTTATGAATACTTAACTAATGTTTAATAGTGTGTAGTTATTATAAAGTGTTAACAAAACTTTAAATAAAGCTTTGTAGTTAGAGTCCACTGTGACAAAACCCTGGCACAGTTATTCATGTCATGTATTCGTCTAAATTCAGGCCCAAAATAACATAAAGCAGAGGAAATGAACGTCAGCCTCTACATTTGGATTGGACCGAGGGTTGTCTCACATTGAATCAACCAGATTTTATTCTTCACATCCATTTTGTGTCGTGCTAACGCTAGCTTCTGAGTTCTACATTCAAAGCTTTTGGACAAAAAACAGTACATTTACAAAAAACAAAACTCAAATGAGTGCCTTTGACCAAACCAGGCGTCTGAGTAGTCGGACTGGAGCGGGACAAAACCTCAGAGCAGGGCAGACGGCCTCAGAAGGTTAGGTTCTTTGTGAATGAGGTAAACGTCACAGTGTCAATCTCTTTGCATGTCACGTTTTTGCTTTTTGGGCTAATCTTTTTCTTTTTACAGCCTTTTAAACATACTCCTGTAAACTGTAACTGTCTTTAACCTCCTTCTCAGCCTTTTTCGAGACGTTTTCCTGCTCGTTTTGGTTCTTTTCCGTTTGCACCTGTCCCGCTCGGTTTTCTCGCTCCGTCTGCGTCGCTCGTATCCTCTGTTCGCTCTGTTGTCCATTCGGCCGATGTGATGTCTTCCCGGGGCATGACAAGCAGAATATAACCCCTCCGGCTAAAAGGAACCCGCAGAGATAAACGTCAGACACAGAGCGCCTCCCGGTTGATACTTACTGTTCTCTGGGACGTCCGTGGTGAGGAACACGGTGATGATCTCGTTTGTGAACCACGACGCCGGGACTAAGCACAAAAACGAAGCGAGGACGAAGCAGACCCCGGCTGCAACGGCGGTGTGGCCCTTCGCCCGCCTGCTGCCGCCCCATCGGGTACATTTCAGTCCCAAAGACGCGAGACAGAGGCCAAACCCAGAGACGAGACAGGACAGGACCATGGAGACGCGTGTGGCCTGGAGATACGGCGGTAAAGACAGCACGGACTTCTTCATGGTGCAGCTGAAGATGCCCGAGCTGTAGAAGACGCAGTCCATCCACAAACCCTGCATCTGGGAAATGGGCGTCATGAGGCTCGTCCAGCCGGTGACGCTCACCTTCCAGTTCGGCAAAACGGTCGCCACGGTGATGCCGATGAGACCAAGCAACGCCAAGACGAAGGCCAGGATTTGGACGGCGGTCGACAGCATGATGCAGAGAAGACTTCAGTGGAAAGAACTGAGAAAGTCAAACAGAACGTTACAGTTTTTCTCAGTTCTTCATCTTTGATACAGTTTAGGAAACAGTTTCTCTAAAAGTGCATTTATCACAACACTTTGAATTTTCATGAAAACTCTTTACTCTGTTGTCTGTGAAGGTTCTCAGTCATCCAGGTCGTCTTGAAGAAAAGGCTAAAGCAAAAGAAGAGAAGAGGACCTGAGTCTGCAGTCCACCTCCACCTCAAAGAGAAAGGTCCTTTGAGGACAGCAATGTCCGAATTTTGTCCAGAGAGGACAGATGGTTTGAGAGAGGGGTGAAGGAAGCCATTTTTGTGAAAATGGAAAAGCCCTTTGAACAGAGGAGGTGGACTCAGATTCATGTTGCCTAGTATTTATAACAGTGTTCTGAACTAAACTAACACAGTTTGACTCTAGAACAAGAACAACACCTGAATGGAACAGTGTCACTAATGACTCTCCTGGGCCTTTAACGACTCTCACATCAGGAGTCACACTGTCCTTTCAGAGCTAACGATTATGAGACCAGAACAGCCTGGTCCAATCAGGTTTAGTTTCAGGTTAAGCCCCTCCCTCTAGAGATAAAGCTCTCTTACAGTTGATCTCAGAATTAATAAAGTCTCGTGGAATTAGAGACAAATACTTTTGCATTAACCTTTTCTTTACTCTGTTGGCAAAAGGTAGTTTTCACCCAAACGCTTTGGTTTAAGTTTTAAAAGCTAGTTTTGGGGTCAGTGAGTTTATCAGAGCTTAAATTTAAAGCTGGAGTGACACCCATCCATCCATCCATCTTCTACCGCTTATCCGGGGCCGGGTCGCGGGGCCAGCAGTCTAAGCAGAGACGCCCAGACTTCCCTCTCCCCAGACACTTCCTCCAGCTCTTCCGGGGGGGTACCGAGGCGTTCCCAGCTGAGAGACATAGTCCCTCCAGCGTGTCCTAGGTCTTACCCGGGGTCTCCTCCCGGTGGGACATGCCCGAAACACCTCCCTAGGGAGGCGTCCAGGAGGCGTCCGAAACATTGATGTGGAGGAGCAGCGGCTCTACTTTGAGCTCTTCCCAAGTGACCGAGCTCCTCAACCTATCTCTAAGGGAGCGCCCCGCCACCCGACGGAGAAAGCTCATTTCGGCCGCTTGTATACGGGATATCCCCGACCCGAAGGCGCAGGGAAGCGACCCTCTCGTTCACCGGGGTGAACTCCAACACATGGCGGCTGAGCTGGGGGGCTATGAGCAAGCCCACACCAGCCCGCCGCCTCTCACCGCAGGCAACTCCAGAGTAGTGGAGAGTCCAGCCTCTCTCGAGGATTTGGGTTCCAGAGCCCAAGCTGTGCGTGGAGGTGAGCCCGACTATCTCTAGTCAGTATCTCTCAACCTCCTGCACAAGCTCAGGCTCCTTCCCCGCCAGCGAGGTGATATTCCATGTGGAGTGACACATTTTTGTTAAAATTAGGCTTTTGATTCCACGTGCTTCTGATGTTGATGATGTTTTTTCTCTGGAGTTTGTTTGTTCCTTTATTCTAACATTGTTTATTTCGTGCATTTTTGATTTTGTTGTAGTTCTTGCCTAGACTTGGATATAGTCCTGGGTTTAGACCTGACACCTTCTTTTTTAATTTACTAATAAAGAATAAATTAATAATAAATAAATATGCAATCTTTTGTCTTTATTGTCCTACTGTAAAAGATTTCAATTTAATCTTTTAAAATTATACAAAAAACATGAAATCTCACCTGAGCGTTATTTCTGTCCAGCTTTTATCAAAAACAAATCCATTCCAGAGATTTAAGTCCGTCTCAGAGGCATCTGTTTCTCTCGTTTAACTTAGTCATTATCAGTCCGTCGTGAATCTGTCGAGAGCGCTGGGTTTGACGAACAGCTGAAGGTCAGTGAAGGAGCCGCAGAGCCTTATCTGATGACAGTGAACGCACCGCAGCCACAAAAACCCATGAACACGACCGAAAAGGAGCCGTTAATTTATAAAACGGTGCATTTATGAAAAGATTAGAGACAAAAATGTGAGTCAATGAAGAAAAAAAAATCCCAATGTTTAGGAAAAAGAGACAAGAGCAGATTATTTTAACAGCACTGCAGAGGCTTTCAGGAAACACCGAGGTTTAGTCCTGGTTTAGACCTGGTTTAGACCTGGTTTAGACCTGGTTTAGTCCTGGTTTAGACCTGGTTTAGACCTAGTTTAGTCCTGGTTTAGACCTGGTTTAGACCTGGTTTAGACCTGGTTTAGTCCTGGTTTAGACCTGGTTTAGACCTGGTTTAGACCTAGTTTAGTCCTGGTTTAGACCTGGTTTAGTCCTGGTTTAGACCTGGTTTAGTCCTGGTTTAGACCTGGTTTAGACCTGGTTTAGTCCTGGTTTAGACCTGGTTTAGACCTAGTTTAGACCTGGTTTAGACCTGGTTTAGTCCTGGTTTAGACCTGGTTTAGTCCTGGTTTAGACCTGGTTTAGACCTAGTTTAGTCCTGGTTTAGTCCTGGTTTAGTCCTGGTTTAGTCCTGGTTTAGACCTGGTTTAGTCCTGTTTTAGTCCTGGTTTAGTCCTGGTTTAGTCCTGGTTTAGTCCTGGTTTAGACCTGGTTTAGTCCTGGTTTAGTCCTGGTTTAGTCCTGGTTTAGACCTGGTTTAGACCTGGTTTAGTCCTGGTTTAGACCTGGTTTAGTCCTGGTTTAGACCTGGTTTAGTCCTGGTTTAGTCCTGGTTTAGTCCTGGTTTAGACCTGACAACAGGGATCCGTTTTAATAAAATCGTGTTCGGAGGAAAATGCTGCAGAGGTTTTAAATCCAAACCAAAGATTGACTGAAGTTGAAGGAAAAAGAGAGTCAAGAGTCTCATAAAGAAGAATAAAAATGTAAAGAAAAGGCCTGTGTGCTGCAGAAGATGTATTTTTCCAGTAAAAACGATTCAGGTCATCATCAGCTGTAAAGAAGAGACAAACAGAGAAACAATTATATTTTTACTAAAAACATTAAAAACATCTGCATTAAACAGTATTTTTAATTATGGTCATTATTTAATGGAGCAAGAAAAACTGTAACAAAAGTCTATCTTAAAAATATTACTACTTTATCATAACTACACAAAATATAACATTAGTGAAGCATTTATACATGTGTAATAACAATTAAGAATGACTACATTTTGTAGATACTGAAATATAAAATATAACTGTAAACATAAACATTATTAAGTGTTTCATCTTTAATTGACTTCAAGGCATTTTAGACATATTTATAAAAATAAAAAAAAACGTTTAATCCTTTTTTTCTTCAATAAACCTAGAAAATAGAGTTTAAAAAGTTTTTTTTTTTTTAACAATATTCCAACGTTTTGTTTCCCAAAGTCAGTTTCAGCCTTTGGATTAAAAATATAAAAAAGAAAAGAGATGCTGCAGTGTTACATTTTATTGAAATTATAATCTCCCCAGTTTTGTTCAAATTTGAACTAAAAAAGACTAAATGTGACAAGAATCCCTCAATGATATGGTTTCCAAAGATGATTTGTTAAAGATATTCCCTGTTTTTTGCAAAAAGACTGATTTAAAAAGCACTGCAGTGTCGTCATGTTTGAGGTAAAAAAAATCCTCTTTGTGTTTAAAATCCTCAAAAAAAGAAGTCTATCTTTCCATCATCTGTGTTTTTTGTTTAAATTTATTTTCAGTTCTCATGTTTTTTTCAGGATTAAAGCCGGTCTAAACCCAGGTCCAGTCTTCAGACGAAAAACAAAAACCAAGACTTTAGAAAGAAGTTGAACAGCTTTACAAAAATTAAAAATAAAATTGGTTTTGTGACAAATTCAGATTTTTTTAGGATTTCCTCAAAAATGGTTCTCTTTCTTTGCTGCGAGAAAAATACTGCAGCGTCAACGTCAACGTCTGTTTGAAAAAAAAAAATCCTTTAAAACTCACCGAGAATAAAAGGTCTATCTCTGAGGCGTGTGTCGGGTCGGTCCCTGAAATCTGCCGAGTGCCTTTGAGCAGGCTCCGTGTCATTTGTGAAGGTGTCGCCCACTGCACTGCTCCGATAAGAGACACCCCCCACCCCCCCGGTCGGATAAATCCAGAGGTGTGCCGTTTATCAGACGTCCAGCCCCTGCTCCGAGAGGGCGGGGGGGCGCAGCGAGGCGGGACGAACACCCAAAAACACACATTAATGTAAAGCTGGGAACTTCAACCAAACCCTTTAAATATTCTTCTGAAATACATGTGTTTTTCTCCAGAAGCACAATCACAAAGGTGTCGACTCTGGGAAAGTCCTTTTGTGGGAAAGACTCTGATTTAATGATTGTTTGTGGGATTAAACGTGTGCACCAACAAACACAGCACACTTTGATTTAACTGTGGGAAAGTGTGTTGAACAGAGGAAAACTAAGGCTGTAGAAACACTGGCTTATTGTTTTATTACACACACATCATTCATTTACAGTTTATAGGAGCCATTTTTATCAATATTCGAATGGTTTGGTTCCAGAAAACTGCTGCTACGTTCAGTAAAACTGGGAAATTTCAAGAACAAACCACTTTCCTTATAGCATATAGCATTTTATTTCTCATATAGTTCCACTGGAATCTGGAATCTCAGGTAAACCCTGTCTTGTGTTTCTATAAAAGCTTAAGGTCTATAAACAGTTACTTCAGATCTAAGCACTTTCCAGGTCCTTTTCAAAGGTTTTCAGGACCTTATACTATTCTTCGCTTATTTCATCTCCACCTCAAATTATTACATTAGATATGTGTTAAAACAAACTACATTATGAAGGACTTAAAGCACCAAATCCAAATTTAAGCACTTTCCAGGTCTATTTTCATTTGTTTAATGTTTGTTTAATTTTTCCGTCTGATACTACATCAGATAAAAGGTAAAATAAAAACACATTCAAGCACTTTCCAGGATTTCCAGCACCAGTGAGAGCCTTGAACGGCAGGTCCTGGATCCGCAGCTGCTCATTTCCTGCTTCATTAACTGAACTAAACCAAAATGAACGGTCCTTAAACGCACCGTTCACCTTCAACACGACTCAAGGGCTTTATCCGAGAAACGCAGCTTTGAAAAAACAACACGTTTATTACATTTAACATCACTTAACATTTATTTAGTGCAACCATTTTGTTTTTCTCTTGTTGAAGACGAATGGAATTCTGATTTTGTAAAGGTTTTGTTCTTTTGTTTTTGAAGTCATTGTTTTTACAGCTTTAATAAAAAACATCTAAAGACAGTTTCCGCTGTGTGTCAAGAGACGGAGACATTATTGTCTGAATAAAATTAGACTTTTAAAATGTATAAAATAAAATTTGACCACAATCTTTGGCTGTTTGCACACGACATTTTAATCAATTTGAAAACCTCACAGAAGCTTCTATTTTACAGAATTCCCTCCAAAGACTTTTAAAACATCATTCTTTTCATAGAATGTTTTTTTACTGCAGTGCTGTTCTTTGTTTTCTGTTTTTTGGCCGAATGCATACATTTAGCAGGACATGGAGCTCTCCTCAGTATTTTTAAAAGCTTTTATACAACCATGTGTTTATCGAAACCAAAAGGGTTTTGTTTTATCATTACACTTTTTCTGTTTCCTGTCCTTGAATGTGACGTCTCTCTAAAACAAAAGTAGAGCTGTGTCAAAAAAAAAAAAGGCCTGAATAACATTTTTAATTTAGGATCTAAAGAGAATCCTCCAGTCTTTAACGAACCGTGCCGTTGGCTGCTGTGTCCTTTTGTCCTTTTTGCTCTGAATATAAACGCTCTCTGGAGGCAGGTCCGACAGAGGAACACCGTGTCGGGGCCGAGGCTGATGTGACGCCTGAGGCTGAGGTCCGCTGTTGGTTTATGATTGAACAGTGTCCCGCTGAGAAAACCACACAACGAGATGATTCTTATTCAGACTCACCTCAGGCCTTTTCTTTTGTTTTTTTAACCAACATTATTCTAGTCGTCTGAAGCAGTCGTAGCACGAGAGACGAAATACATATGAGTCCAGGCTTTAAGTGTATTTAAAGGCCTTACACTAACAGACAAATAATACAACAAATGACATTTACAAAATAAAATGAGTAAAATGTGATGTCAACAAGGAAGTAATGGTTACAGAAAAAAAACATAGAAAGTGTCTGTTTCAGAACAAAACCAGAACCAGATTTCTGTAGTGGGAACAAGTCCAAGTCCGGTCTTAGACCAGGTCCAGACTTAGACCAGGTCCAGACTTAGACCAGGTCCAGACTCACGGAGGTCAGTGTTTGAAGGAGACAGAGTTGGAGGGAGATTTTAGTGGTCTTGGTTGGTCTTGGTGGGTCTTGGTTGGTCTTGGTGGGTCTTGGTTGGTCTTGGTGGGTCTTGGTTGGTCTTGGTGGGTCTTGGTTGGTCTTGGTGGGTCTTGGTTGGTCTTGGTGGGTCTTGGTTGGTCTTGGTGGTCTTGGTTGGTCTTGGTTGGTCTTGGTTGGTCTTGGTTGGTCTTGACGTTCGAGACAAAGACAAGACCAAGGCTTTTAAAAAATATTGTCAAGACTGTCCAAGCCTTCTGGAGGTGGACATTTAAAATCCTTTTTTAATAAAGTCTTTGTGTTTTTAAAAGATGAGTCCTGTTACAATATTACATTTTCATTAAAAATGCACCAGAAAACAAGAATCTATATCTGTTTTTTTTTAAATGTCGTACAAACCAGTGCATTTCTAAAAATCCTTCAAATGAACAGAAAAATAAACACGTGAATTAAATATACAATGAGATGATGGCTTTTACTTTGAAAAGACGCCACAATGAAGCCATAAAACATTATTCTTTCAATATAAGTTAGTTTGCGTTCATAATAATAGTTTTGTTGTTCCTATATTTTGATATTCCTCATCAGTGTTGGCTCCTGTGGCGGGCCCCTGACGTCTTTTCACGCTCCGCGGCAGAAATTAGCCTCTCATTACATTTGCCAGTTTGACCTTTGACCCCGGGGCCTCAGCGATAATGGGCTGGATCTGAGCCAGGCCTTTGTGGGAATCCCTCGGGGGCCGTCGGCTTCAATCGGCCCCGAGACGTTGACAAATGAAGTGCTTTATCTCCAGAAAACACACGGAGCTTTTTCAATTAAACCTGCTCGATTCGTTTGTGTCGGAGCCTCGTTAGCATCAGAGAGGTTACTGTGTTTTAATGTAGCGCCATGTCGTGGGGGGGGTCCTGGTGGTACGCAGAAATCCAATCAGATCCAGAACCTACCCTTTTGGAAACAGGAGCCTCCAGATGGTCTGTGGAACAGTTCTTTAATAAAAAACTCCACACTCTCTATGACTTTAAACTCTAATCGAATTCTGTTGATCAAAAAGCAGCTTGAGCAGTGAGTTGTGTAAAAAGTGCTGTATAAATAAAGTTGAATCTACTCGTGTGCTCATCGACAGTAGGAGCAGAATTCATGCATTTTATTTCAAATGTGTCTGAAAAACTCAAATCTAAAGCTTATTTTTAGACTTTTTCCTAAAATAATGCATTCAGTGTTGCATAAAATCTTACACAGTTACACATCTGCACACAGTTAGTTTAAAGACAAATATGAATGAAATCATTTGAAAAATGCTGACCTGACCGTCAGTGGGACATGTCCCGAGCCGAGTCGGACACAGAGTGCAGCTGAAGCTGGACTCTCAGCACATTCCTCTCAACCCACTGCTGCTCGACCAGAGTCAAGGGTCCCATTCCCCAGAGGCCTCAGGGTGGCTCTGTGTAAATGTACAACAGAAACAACTCTGGAAATAAAAGACAAGTCCACCTTTTTTACAAAAACAGAAGTATTTTTATTATTAACTTACATTGTTTAAATATGTGTTTGACAAATATAGTGCTATAAAAGAAGAAATAAATATTCACAGAAAAACATTTAAATATAAAACATAAATACAGTCAAAGGCAGCATTAGAACAAACGCTTTGTCCAAAACTGTACAGAAATATTCACAGCAGAAAAATACTTTAATAAATAAATACATTTGGAATGAGTCCATTTATAAATACATTCTTGAAGATTGTATACGTTTTGTTTGTTCTCTCTGTGTCATTAACCTCACAGGTCAAAACCAGGTCAAAACATGGTCAAAACCAGGTCAAAACCTGGTCAAAACCTGGTCAAAACATGGTCAAAACATGGTCAAAACCTGATCAAAACCAGGTCTAAACCAGGACTGAACCAGGAGTAAACCAGGACTAAACCAGGACTAAACCAGGACTAAACCAGGACTAGCTGGTCTTGGCTGTGGCAGGTTTCCGTCTCCGTATTGAGCTGTAGAAACAGTCCTCGTTAATGATCGAGGTCAGACTCTGTACACTGTAGTCTCTGTCCAACAAACTGCCCAGCTCCACTAAGCTCCGCCTCCAGTCATCCAGACCACGCCTCTTCTCCTCCAGACCACGCCCCGTCTCCTCCAGACCACGCCCCATCTCCTCCAGGCCACGCCCCCTCTGCTCTGCTCCATCGTTGAAGTGTAACCCCTGCAGCTGAGCCTCTAATTGGCCAGTTTCCTCGTCGTCATGGGGACGGTTGCTGGGGAGGTGGTTTCCGTAGTGATGGTTGTTATTACAGAAGGGTTTCCTCATGAAGTTCAGAGGGGCGTTATCTTTGAGAACATTTCGCAGAGTCCCCAGAACCAAGGCCTTGGACTCCAGACCACTGTAAAACATTCACATGAGACCATGTTCTAACTTTTTATTTCAGGAAACCACTTTGATTTGTTTTCAGACCCTTGTGTTAGACTCACCTGCTCCTGAACTGAAAAACTGTCTCCGGACGACCTTCAGACTCAGATCTGAGGTGGACCAGCTCCCACTCACAGTCTGAAGGAGAGAAAAAACAGGTCTAAACCAGGACTAAACCAGGTCTAAACCAGGTCTAAACCAGGACTGAACCAGGTCTAAACCAGGACAAAACCAGGTCTAAACCAGGTCTAAACCAGGACTAAACCAGGACTAAACCAGGTCTAAACCAGGTCTAAACCAGGACAAAACCAGGACTAAACCAGGTCTAAACCAGGTCTAAACCAGGTCTAAACCAGGACTAAACCAGGTCTAAACCAGGACTAAACCAGGTCTAAACCAGGACTAAACCAGGTCTAAACCAGGACTAAACCAGGTCTAAACCAGGACAAAACCAGGACTAAACCAGGTCTAAACCAGGTCTAAACCAGGTCTAAACCAGGACAAAACCAGGACTAAACCAGGTCTAAACCAGGTCTAAACCAGGTCTAAACCAGGACTAAACCAGGACTAAACCAGGTCTAAACCAGGTCTAAACCAGGACTAAACCAGGTCTAAACCAGGACTAAACCAGGTCTAAACCAGGTCTAAACCAGGACTAAACCAGGTCTAAACCAGGACTGAACCAGGACTAAACCAGGACAAAACCAGGACAAAACCAGGTCTAAACCAGGACTAAACCAGGACTAAACCAGGACCAAACCAGGTCTAAACCAGGTCTAAACCAGGTCTAAACCAGGTCTAAACCAGGTCTAAACCAGGACAAAACCAGGACTAAACCAGGTCTAAACCAGGTCTAAACCAGGACAAAACCAGGACTAAACCAGGTCTAAACCAGGTCTAAACCAGGTCTAAACCAGGACTAAACCAGGTCTAAACCAGGACTGAACCAGGTCTAAACCAGGACAAAACCATGTCTAAACCAGGACTAAACCAGGTCTAAACCAGGACAAAACCAGGACTAAACCAGGTCTAAACCAGGTCTAAACCAGGTCTAAACCAGGACAAAACCAGGACTAAACCAGGTCTAAACCAGGTCTAAACCAGGTCTAAACCAGGACTAAACCAGGACTAAACCAGGTCTAAACCAGGTCTAAACCAGGTCTAAACCAGGACTAAACCAGGTCTAAACCAGGACTGAACCAGGTCTAAATCAGGACTAAACCAGGACTAAACCAGGTCTAAACCAGGTCTAAACCAGGACTGAACCAGGACTAAACCAGGTCTAAACCAGGACTAAACCAGGTCTAAACCAGGTCTAAACCAGGACTGAACCAGGACTAAACCAGGTCTAAACCAGGACTAAACCAGGTCTAAACCAGGACTAAACCAGGACTAAACCAGGTCTAAACCAGGATTGAACCAGGTCTAAACCAGGTCTAAACCAGGACTAAACCAGGACTAAACCAGGTCTAAACCAGGACTGAACCAGGTCTAAACCAGGACTAAACCAGGACTAAACCAGGACCAAACCAGGTCTAAACCAGGTCTAAACCAGGTCTAAACCAGGTCTAAACCGGGTCTAAATCGGGTCTAAACCGGGTCTAAACCAGTTCTAAACCAGGTCTAAACCAAGTCTAAACCAGGACTAAACCAGGTCTAAACCGGGTCTAAACCAGGTCTAAACCAGGTCTAAACCAGGACTAAACCAGGTCTAAACCAGGTCTAAACCAGGTCTAAACCAGGTCTAAACCAGGACTGAACCAGGTCTAAACCAGGTCTAAACCAGGACTAAACCAGGACTAAACCAGGACAAAACCAGGACAAAACCAGGTCTAAACCAGGACTAAACCAGGACTAAACCAGGACCAAACCAGGTCTAAACCAGGTCTAAACCAGGTCTAAACCAGGACTAAACCAGGTCTAAACCAGGACTAAACCAGGTCTAAACCAGGTCTAAACCAGGACTAAACCAGGTCTAAACCAGTTCTAAACCAGTTCTAAACCAGGTCTAAACCAGGTCTAAACCAGGTCTAAACCAGGACTAAACCAGGTCTAAACCAAGTCTAAACCAGGACTAAACCAGGTCTAAACCAGGTCTAAACCAGGTCTAAACCAGGTCTGAACCAGTTCTAAACCAGGTCTAAACCGGGTCTAAACCGGGTCTAAACCATGTCTAAACCAGGACTGAACCAGGACTAAACCAGGTCTAAACCAGGTCTAAACCAGTTCTAAACCAGGTCTAAACCAAGTCTAAACCAGGACTAAACCAGGTCTAAACCGGGTCTAAACCAGGTCTAAACCAGGTCTAAACCAGGACTAAACCAGGACTAAACCAGTTCTAAACCAGGTCTAAACCAGGTCTAAACCAGGACTAAACCAGGACTAAACCAGGTCTAAACCAAGTCTAAACCAGGACTAAACCAGGACTAAACCAGGACTAAACCAGTTCTAAACCAGGTCTAAACCAGGTCTAAACCAGGACTAAACCAGGACTAAACCAGGTCTAAACCAAGTCTAAACCATGTCTAAACCAGGACTGAACCAGGACTAAACCAGGTCTAAACCAGGTCTAAACCAGGACTGAACCAGGTCTAAACCAAGTCTGAACCAGGACTAAACCATGTCTAAACCAGGACTGAACCAGGACTAAACCAGGTCTAAACCAGGTCTAAACCAGGACTAAACCAGGTCTAAACCAAGCCATGTCTAAACCAGGACTGAACCAGGACTAAACCAGGTCTAAACCAGGTCTAAACCAGGACTCAGATCTGAACCAATCTGAACACCAGGACTGAACCAGGACTAAACCAGGACTAAACCAGGACTAAACCAGGACTAAACCAGGTCTAAACCATAACATTAGTTGCTAGTGCGTTCTGATTGGACACTCACCTGTGATGTCATCGTGTCGGAGCTGAGTGGCCGACGCTGGGATTAACCATCGGAACCTGAAGGGGTCCAGATCTGAACGGGACACCTGAACACAACACGAGACATTCGATTAAACGGACAAAACCAGGACTAAACTAGGACCAAATCAAGACTGAACCAGGACTAAACCTGGACTAAACCAGGACCGAACCAGGACAAAAGTGGGATTATGGTTGACTAAACATTCATAATGCCTTCTCTCTTTTAGCTCAGGTTAACTTATTTATGCATGTCTGTGTTTGATGTCCTGGACAATAAATGAAATTAAATCCAGGCCAAAAGATAAAACTGGGACTAAACCAGGACTTCTGTGACTCACCATCCTCTTCTTCATCTTGGGGTCTTTGTAAACCAGGATCAAGGCTTGTTTGAAAACTGTAAATGCACAAATGCATAAATAATAATCAATAATTAATAAAAACAACATCTAAACCAATGCATCTAAGAAGTATTTATTTCTCACCGAACAGAGTGAGCTGTGGCTCTTTCCTCATTCGACCCAAACTGGGAAAAGAGTTGAGCCAAAGCACAGGCGAGTGCAGCAGGAAGTCCCCCATCGACAGCTCTGTCACCTGCACAGGACCCAGAAAATACATCAACCACACCATCCACAGACGTCACGTTCAGTTCATCCAGAAGAACAGACCAGCAGACAACAGTAGTCTGGCGCCATCTACAGGACGAATCTCAGCAGCCCAAAGCATCACAGAGAGGTCAGCGATAGTAACATAGTTAGAGTTTTATAATAATTATTGATTATTTTAAATTATTATTATTAAAATGTTAATCAATGTAGTTCTCAATTCAATTCTTGGTGGTGATGTTTTTTTCTGTCCTAAAAATAATGGAAAATGTCTGCATAAGCACGAAGGGAATCATAAAATAATATACGTGTCCTAAGTTATTTGGATTTAAACAGATTTTAATTGGAATTCAACAGGTTTTCAATGGATTTGAAAAGGTTTTGCACAGGTTTTACTTGGATTTTAATTTAGTATTTAATAGTTTCTTGTTGGTTTGAACATGTTTCAGTTTAAATTAACAGCATTATCTGAATTTCTAAGAGTTTTATTTGGACATCCGTGCAGCCCAGTCTCTAAACATTTTTAAGTCTCTAAGGCTCGAGAAAGGCTTACATTATTTTAACCCCTGTACTTATTCGTATTGTTGCCCTTTTTCCTTTTTTTTTCATTTTATTTTAATCTGTTTATATATTATGAATATTCTTTCTTCTTTGTCTTCCTTTGTTTATTGCACTTAGTATTTTATTGTGAAGCACTTTGGTGTGGCTCAGCCATCTGTGAATGTGCTATAGAAATATATCTGACTTTGACTTTGACTTTGAGTTTGGACTTAAACATGTCTTAGATGGTTTTAAACAGGTTTACACATTTAGCCTTGTTTATAATAATATACAATAATTTATATGTGATAATTATAATAATTTATGTGAAAATGACTGCATAAACATAAAGGGAAACAATATAATACATTTAATATAATTATTTCTGAAGTGGCCTGACTTAGCCTCTCGGTTTAAGTTGGATTTAAACAGGTTTTAGCAGGATCTGAGCAGCTGTAATAGGTCTGACCTGTCCACAGGGGGCGCTGTTCTCTGCCGTCAGTCGCTCAAACACAGAGCCATATTCTTCATAAATCTTCTGCATCTCATTAATGTGTGTCGCCACCTTCTCCATCGACCTCAGAGCCTCTGTGACAAAGACCGGGTTAAACCAGGGTTAGACCAGGACTAAAACTAGGGTTAGACCAGGACTAGACCAGAATCAGACCAGGTCTAGAGAAGTACCTGTCAGGTGGTTGCGTTCAGGTGTCTGTGACTCCGTCAGAGAGACCAGTTCTCGCAGCAGCAGTGGATACTTCAGGACCCTCTGGACCGGTTTGATCAGGTACGACTCCAGAGATGCTGAGTGCTGATTGGTCAGATTCCTCGCCTCCAGGAAGTGTTTGAAGGCAGCATCTGTCTTTGCTAAAACAAGAAAAGAACAGGTTTAGAGATGGGTATGAACAGGTTTTGGTTGGATTTGAAGAGTTTTTTGTTCAATTAGACCAGGTTTGGTTTGGATTTGTAAAGGGTTTAGTTGGTTTTGAACAGGTTTTAGTCAGATACGTACCTCTCTGCAGGACTTTCTGGGCCTTGATATGGTTTGCGCAGAAGCCGCTGTAGAGTTTGAAGTGATCTGCGTAATAAAGGAACGAGCCTCCCAACGAGAAGAGCAGCTTCTACAGAGACACATGGTTAGTCCTGGTCTAGTCCTTCTTTAGTCCTGGTCTAGTCCTTCTTTAGTCCTGGTCTAGTCCATCTTTAGTCCTGGTCTCGTCCTTCTTTAGTCCTGGTCTCGTCCTTCTTTAGTCCTGGTCTAGTCCTTCTTTAGTCCTGGTCTAGTCCATCTTTAGTCCTGGTCTAGTCCCTCTTTAGTCCTGGTCTCGTCCTTCTTTAGTCCTGGTCTAGTCCTTCTTTAGCCCTGGTCTAGTCCTTCTTTAGTCCTGGTCTAGTCCATCTTTAGTCCTGGTCTAGTCCATCTTTAGTCCTGGTCTAGTCCATCTTTAGTCCTGGTCTCGTCCTTCTTTAGTCCTGGTCTAGTCCTTCTTTAGTCCTGGTCTAGTCCTTCTTTAGTCCTGGTCTAGTCCATCTTTAGTCCTGGTCTAGTCCATCTTTAGTCCTGGTCTCGTCCTTCTTTAGTCCTGGTCTAGTCCTTCTTTAGTCCTGGTCTAGTCCATCTTTAGTCCTGGTCTAGTCCCTCTTTAGTCCTGGTCTCGTCCTTCTTTAGTCCTGGTCTAGTCTTTCTTTAGCCCTGGTCTAGTCCATCTTTAGTCCTGGTCTAGTCTTTCTTTAGCCCTGGTCTAGTCCATCTTTAGTCCTGGTCTAGTCCCTCTTTAGTCCTGGTCTCGTCCTTCTTTAGTCCTGGTCTAGTCTTTCTTTAGCCCTGGTCTAGTCCATCTTTAGTCCCGGTCTATTCCCTCTTTTGTCCTGGTCTAGTCCTTCTTTAGTCCTGGTCTAGTCCTTCTTTAGTCCTGGTCTAGTCCTTCTTTAGTCCTGGTCTAGTCCATCTTTAGTCCTGGTCTAGTCCTTCTTTAGTCCTGGTCTCGTCCTTCTTTAGCCCTGATCTAGTCCATCTTTAGTCCTGGTCTAGTCCTTCTTTAGTCCTGGTCTCGTCCTTCTTTAGTCCTGGTCTAGTCCTTCTTTAGTCCTGGTCTAGTCCTTCTTTAGTCCTGGTCTAGTCCATCTTAAGTCCTGGTCTCGTCCTTCTTTAGTCCTGGTCTAGTCCTCCTTTAGTCCTGGTCTAGTCCTTCTTTAGCCCTGATCTAGTCCATCTTTAGTCCTGGTCTAGTCCTTCTTTAGTCCCGGTCTAGTCCTTCTTTAGTCCTGGTCTCGTCCTTCTTTAGCCCTGATCTAGTCCATCTTTAGTCCTGGTCTCGTCCTTCTTTAGTCCTGGTCTAGTCCATCTTTAGTCCTGGTCTAGTCCTTCTTTAGTCCTGGTCTCGTCCTTCTTTAGTCCTGGTCTAGTCCTTCTTTAGCCCTGGTCTAGTCCATCTTTAGTCCTGGTCTAGTCCTTCTTTAGTCCTGGTCTAGTCCTTCTTTAGTCCTGGTCTAGTCCTTCTTTAGTCCTGGTCTAATCCTTCTTTAGTCCTGGTCTAGTCCTTCTTTAGTCCTGGTCTAGTCCTTCTTTAGTCCTGGTCTAGTCCTTCTTTAGTCCTGGTCTCATCCTTCTTTAGTCCTGGTCTTGTCCTTCTTTAGTCCTGGTCTTGTCCTTCTTTAGTCCTGGTCTAGTCCTTCTTTAGTCCTGGTCTAGTCCTTCTTTAGTCCTGGTCTAGTCCTTCTTTAGTCCTGGTCTAGTCCTTCTTTAGCCCTGGTCTAGTCCATCTTTAGTCCTGGTCTAGTCCATCTTTAGTCCTGGTCTAGTCCTTCTTTAGTCATGGTCTAGTCCATCTTTAGTCCTGGTCTAGTCCTTCTTTAGCCCTGGTCTTGTCCTTCTTTAGTCCTGGTCTAGTCCTTCTTTAGCCCTGGTCTAGTCCATCTTTAGTCCTGGTCTAGTCCATCTTTAGTCCTGGTCTAGTCCTTCTTTAGTCATGGTCTAGTCCATCTTTAGTCCTGGTCTAGTCCTTCTTTAGTCCTGGTCTAGTCCTTCTTTAGTCATGGTCTAGTCCTTCTTTAGCCCTGGTCTAGTCCTTCTTTAGTCCTGGTCTAGTCCTTCTTTAGTCCTGGTCTAGTCCATCTTTAGTCATGGTCTAGTCCTTCTTTAGTCATGGTCTAGTCCATCTTTAGTCCTGGTCTAGTCCTTCTTTAGTCCTGGTCTAGTCCTTCTTTAGTCATGGTCTAGTCCTTCTTTAGCCCTGGTCTAGTCCTTCTTTAGTCCTGGTCTAGTCCTTCTTTAGTCATGGTCTAGTCCTTCTTTAGCCCTGGTCTAGTCCTTCTTTAGTCATGGTCTAGTCCTTCTTTAGTCCTGGTCTAGTCCTTCTTTAGCCCTGATCTAGTCCATCTTTAGTCCTGGTCTAGTCCTTCTTTAGCCCTGGTCTTGTCCTTCTTTAGTCCTGGTCTAGTCCTTCTTTAGCCCTGGTCTAGTCCATCTTTAGTCCTGGTCTAGTCCATCTTTAGTCCTGGTCTAGTCCTTCTTTAGTCATGGTCTAGTCCATCTTTAGTCCTGGTCTAGTCCTTCTTTAGTCCTGGTCTAGTCCATCTTTAGTCCTGGTCTAGTCCTTCTTTAGTCCTGGTCTAGTCCTTCTTTAGTCCTGGTCTAGTCCTTCTTTAGTCCTGGTCTAGTCCATCTTTAGTCCTGGTCTAGTCCATCTTTAGTCCTGGTCTAGTCCATCTTTAGTCCTGGTCTCGTCCTTCTTTAGTCCTGGTCTCGTCCTTCTTTAGTCCTGGTCTAGTCCTTCTTTAGTCCTGGTCTAGTCCTTCTTTAGATCTGGTCTAGTCCATCTTTAGTCCTGGTCTAGTCCTTCTTTAGTCCTGGTCTAGTCCATCTTTAGTCCTGGTCTAGTCCTTCTTTAGCCCTGGTCTAGTCCATCTTTAGTCCTGGTCTAGTCCTTCTTTAGTCCTGGTCTAGTCCTTCTTTAGTCCTGGTCTAGTCCTTCTTTAGTCCTGGTCTAATCCTTCTTTAGTCCTGGTCTAGTCCTTCTTTAGTCCTGGTCTAGTCCTTCTTTAGTCCTGGTCTAGTCCTTCTTTAGTCCTGGTCTCGTCCTTCTTTAGTCCTGGTCTAGTCCTTCTTTAGTCCTGGTCTAGTCCTTCTTTAGTCCTGGTCTAGTCCTTCTTTAGTCCTGGTCTAGTCCTTCTTTAGTCCTGGTCTAGTCCTCTTTAGTCCTGGTCTAGTCCATCTTTAGTCCTGGTCTAGTCCTTCAGTCCTGGTCTAGTCCTTCTTTAGTCCTGGTCTAGTCCTTCTTAGCTGGTCTAGTCCATCTTTAGTCCTGGTCTAGTCCTTCTTTAGTCCTGGTCTAGTCCTTCTTTAGTCCTGGTCTAGTCCTTCTTTAGTCCTGGTCTAGTCCTTCTTTAGTCCTGGTCTAGTCCTTCTTAGTCCTGGTCTAGTCCTTCTTTAGTCCTGGTCTAGTCCTTCTTTAGTCCTGGTCTAGTCCATCTTTAGTCCTGGTCTAGTCCTTCTTTAGTCCTGGTCTAGTCCTTCTTTTAGTCCTGGTCTAGTCCTTCTTTAGTCCTGGTCTAGTCCTTCTTTAGTCCTGGTCTAGTCCTTCTTTAGTCCTGGTCTAGTCCATCTTAAGTCCTGGTCTAGTCCTTCTTTAGTCCTGGTCTAGTCCTTCTTTAGTCCTGGTCTAGTCCTTCTTTAGTCCTGGTCTAGTCCTTCTTCAGTCCTGGTCTAGTCCTTCTTTAGTCCTGGTCTAGTCCTTCTTTAGTCCTGGTCTAGTCCTTCTTTAGTCCTGGTCTAGTCCATCTTTAGTCCTGGTCTAGTCCTTCTTTAGTCCTGGTCTAGTCCTTCTTTAGTCCTGGTCTCGTCCTTCTTTAGTCCTGGTCTAGTCCTTCTTTAGTCCTGGTCTAGTCCTCTTTAGTCCTGGTTTAGTCCTTCTTAGTCCTGGTCTAGTCCATCTTTAGTCCTGGTCTAGTCCTTCTTTAGTCCTGGTCTAGTCCATCTTTAGTCCTGGTTTAGTCCTTCTTTCCTGGTCCTGGTCTAGTCCTTCTGGTTTAGTCCTGGTCTAGTCCTCTTTAGTCCTGGTCTAGTCCTTCTTTAGTCCTGGTCTCAGTCCTTCTTTAGTCCTGGTCTAGTCCTTCTTTAGTCCTGGTCTAGTCCTTTAGTCCTGGTCTAGTCCTTCTTTAGTCCTGGTTTAGTCCTTCTTTAGTCCTGGTCTAGTCCTTCTTTAGTCCTGGTCTAGTCCTTCTTTAGTCCTGGTTAGTCCTTCTTTAGTCCTGGTTTAGTCCTTCTTCAGTCCTGGTCTAGTCCTTCTTTAGTCCTGGTCTAGTCCTTCGGTTTAGTCCTGGTTTAGTCCTTCTTTAGACCAGCCCTGGTTTAGACCTTCTTTAGTCCTGGTTTAGACCTTCTTTAGTCCTGGTTTAGACCTGGTTTAGACCCGGTTCAGACCTGGTTCAGTCCTGGTTTAGTCCTGGTTTAGACCTGGTTCAGACCCGGTTCAGACCTGGTTTAGACCCGTTTCAGACCCGGTTCAGACCTGGTTTAGACCCGGTTCAGACCTGGTTCAGTCCTGGTTTAGTCCTGGTTTAGACCTGGTTCAGACCCGGTTCAGACCTGGTTCAGACCTGGTTTAGTCCTGGTTTAGACCTGCTTTAGACCCGGTTTAGACCTGGTTCAGACCCGGTTTAGTCCTGGTTTAGACCTGCTTTAGACCCGGTTCAGACCTGGTTTAGACCCGGTTCAGACCTGGTTTAGACCTGGTTTAGACCTGCTTTAGACCCGGTTCAGACCTGGTTTAGACCCGGTTTAGACCTGGTTTAGACCTGTAATACCAGTAATGGGGGTGGTCTGAAGCTCAAACAGCAGGGGGTCTCCTCCAGCAGCTCTCTCAGGACTGGGATCCCGACTTCTTCTTCTTGTTGCTTCTCTTCTTCTTCATGGGGTAACACCCAGCACATAGCGCCCAGGGTCAGAGGTCGTCTCCATGACAATGACGAGGATGACGAGGAGGAAGAGGAGAACGTCTGGACAGACATCTGTCCTTAGTCACTACAGTGGAGTCAGATACAACTCCACAACAGTCGACAAAAGATAATTAAGTTTTTTTCCTGCAACTATTCACAGAGAACATTATGGTCTGTTATCCATCTGTGACCATCACTGTTCTCTTTTTATGATGTCGTTAACATGAACTAAATACAAATAGTGTGAGTTTCAGTTTGAGTGAACCATTGATGTTCTTTATGTCCTCATTGGTTCCTTTAAAAAGGACTGTCTCGTTTGTGAGGTCCTTGTTCCATTATCCCAGCAAATATTAAGAAAAACCCTGGTCCTTTTAACCTCTCGAAAAAACAACAACAAAGCTCCGTGGTTGCACTTTGTTTGTCTGTAGATGTTAATCAGAAATTCATTTGGAAAAATCTAATGAGAATGAGCTTTTAGGCTGAAAAAGGAAAAGGATGGTCTCAGTTTTGATGATTCTTCTTAGTGTGTCTTTAAGATCCCAGTCCAAAAACAAATCCTCTTTTTCTTGTATTTTGGCAGATATCCGCACTACCTTCATTAAATCCTGTATGACAAATTCAGCTCATTTCATTTCCCGGGTTTCTTTTGTCTCCTTTAGGTCCTACTGTCTCTTTAAGACCTCAGTCCAAAAAGTACGTTTCTTCTTCTTGTCTTTTGGCAGATATCCTCATTAACGTCAGTGTTCTTTACTTCTCTGTTAGTCCTCGTCAGACCTGAGTCTAGACTGTTTGTTTTGGACTAAACCGGGATTAACCCGTATCACATGACCCACGGAGACAGAGGGGATTGTGGGAAAGGATTTAGGTGTGTTGTCTAAGGGGAATTATGGGATGTGTGTTCAGAGCTGTCAGGGTTAAGCTCTGAGTCGACTACGAGTAATTATCTGAAGACTGTGAAGAAACTCGAGAGAGCTTTACTGAGACTCTGACTGAACCAGGACTAAACCAGTTTAGAGTTTTTCTTCTGAAGTAATAGTAACTGTACCTGTTCAGTCTCACTCGTCAAAGCTTCGTCCATAAACGGTGTCCAAGACTCTGGAAAAACAGGACAAAGCTTAAAGAGTTAATGATCTGTACGAATGGGGCCTTATTAGTGCTGTTCATTGATTTGAGTAAAAGTTTTGACATTTGAGTATAAAGTATGTTAGTTTTACAAAGTGCTGCCCTCTTCAGGTTGAACGGTGGTTACTGCAGTTGAGTTTTTCTATTTGTAGTTGTTTCCTTGTGTGACGTAAGCGAGCTCGACTAACGGAGCACCCCCCACGCCCCTGGTACGACCCCACCACACCCTTCTCTTCATCTTCTCACAGCTGTCAATCAATCCGCCTCTGTTGGGTTTCAGGTCCCGCCCCCGGCTCAGCCCCACCCTCGGTTTGTCCCCTCTGTCTCCGCTGGGCTCTGCCAGTGGGCGGAGTTTGACTCTGACCAGGGGTTTACCACTTTAATGCTCACCTATTAAAATCCTTCAAAATAAAACCTACATGAGATCAGAAGGTCTCATTATTTTCAAAGATTATTCTTATTACAATATGTTAATAGGAAATAAAGCAACAGTTTAACCTTTCCGGCTCTTTATCTGACAAATACTTCTGATAAACCCACATGGAACTGTTTCATAAATATCTTAGTTGTGATTCAAATTTACAATGATGTCACACATTTAGGCTTGTTGTCACTGAGCGTTTTTTCTTTTTCTTTTAGTTTTATTACTATTGTCATCAAGTAGTGTCACTTTAAAAGCACAAAAATTAAACTGGGTAATGTCCGTTTAAACATAGCAGCAGGGGATGGGCAGCACACAGGGTCCAAGCCCTTATTTTACTTTTAAACCACTTTTTATAACGTTTGCTTTGTTTCCTTTGTTTAAGTTTATTCAAAAAGTGCAAGACATTTTTTCTTGTCAAAAAGCTTTGTGACAAAAACTCTTTCATCTCTGTTCTTTACTTTTCTCTTTTATCAAATCAATCAAATCCAACTCAGTCAGAGTCAGTATCGTGTCTGTCCCAGTCCCTCTGCTTTACAAAAGAGAAACTTTCTGACTGTAACACAGGTTTCTGGCTGTGTTTGGACAGTGTTGACAGCGCTGTATTAACAGTTACCTGTACCGTTGGGGTCACATGACCTGGCCCGGCTGATTGGTCAGTGTTGGGTCATGTGACCTGCGTCTCCATAGCGACAGCAGTAGAGTTCTATGGCTGAAGACACTGGGAATAAGATCCAGGTCCAGACGAGACACACCGGCCCCGTTCACAGTCATTACCTGGTCCCCAGCACACAGACCTGAAGGGACCCAACAGAGTCCTGGTTTAGACCTGGTTTAGCCTGGATGACACTTAGTCTATGCAAACAGAAAAGGTGGCCATTTTGAATTCAAGAAGCAACCTTGCTGTTTTTGTCCAGTATGGCTCATTAAAAGTATGGTATTGTCTAGGTTTAGTCCTGGTTTAGATTCGGTTTAGTCCTGGCTTTGCCCTGGTCCAGTCCTTGTTTACTGGTGCTTTAGTCTTTGGTTTAGTCCTAGTTAGTCTCTGTGTAGACCTTGTTTTGCCGAAAGTCCCGTTGGATCCACTTGGCTAATGAAGATGTGGCTCCTCCCCTCTTCATCCGCTCGACCAATCACAGCAAAGCCTGCACCAACACAAACAAAGCTCAGTCAAAGTCTCAAAACAGTTCAATGTGTTTCAGTTTCAGTTTTTTTTACCAAAATCCCGATGAGAACTGGTCCGAGTGAGCTGCAGAGTCAGTTCTTCAGGTCGCTCTTCATCTTGAATCTGAGATAGAAACAAAACACGAGAAATAATAGTCTAATCTTTCAGTTTGACACTGTCCACACTAAATATTTATTTCAACACTTCTACCTGAGGATCCGTGTAAGTCTGCTCCCAGTTTATCGGCTCCACTGTTTTTAGTGTAGGTTTTAGGTCCCGCCTCCTTCTGGTTTGTCCAATGAGAGCCTGTCTCTGTCTGGTCCGACCAATGAGAGCATGACTATGGCGCCTCAGTGTGGCCTGGTCCCGGCTGCACACCTGAACAAATGTTTGTTTGTTTAATGTCTGGTTGTATCACTGCTAAAATAAAATAAATTAAAAGTTATATTGTTCTAATTCAGTAACATGCCATTTCTACTTTTAGTTTTTCTCTGGATCCGAGTCAAAGCTGTGGTTTGTTTTACCAGGGCGTGGAGGGAGGACACGGTAAAGACCCCCAGACGTCCCAGCATGCACTTGGAGGAGCGGCTGGCCACAGACAGAAGCCCTTTGGGGTTGGGCAGCTCTAGACCCTGAAGACTGGACACGTAGCACTTAAACCGGAACAGGTCCACACTGAGTCTCTCCAGGTTCTGTTCCCACTGACAGATCTGAAGCACAACGGGAAGGAGGCTCTTGAGTTGTGTCTATAATGGTGACACATTTTAATTCAGTGTAGCTTTAGGCTGCTTTAGCAATGTGTGCTAATCTCTTCAGGCAGGCCTAATTTTAAAAGTCTTTGATGAGGAAGCACAGGTGCGTGTTATCTGTTGTTCTGCACAAGTCCATCTCAACACAGTCCTGATCCTCCAGTGACTTGTAGCTTGTAGCCTTTAGCTGCTGTATCCTTAAGCTTTTATAAATAGAGCAGCTGAATATCTACCCACTCACATCTTTAGATGTAGCTTTTGCACTAATCCCTCTTAGAACACAAATGTTTATTCATACCTTTATTGTCCTGCAACTCATGTTGTTTCCAAACAGTAAAAGTGTTTGTAACATATGGCCAACAATATTAAATAAATGTATTAAAAATATCAGCCAAGCAGAAAAGAGTATTGAGCCAGACCCTGAGTAATCCGTCTCTGAGCTCATGGAAAGGCGGGGTTCCTTTATTTATTTATTTTTTTTACTAAAAACTGAGTAACTGAGTTACAACTTTCTTGAAGCTTTGACTCTAAACTCTCGTGTCACATAAAAGTCTGGAGAGCATTACATTGTTTTGGTGTTTTGTGTTTTCCAGCCCTGAAGAGTCCATTGTGGTGAGGGTTACTCATGAATAATAAGTTTTGCAGTGACAATTAAACATATGGACCCACTTAAAGAAGCATTAACTTAGCTCAAACTATCATGTTGTGTTGTTATGGTAGCTCTGGGCTCGAGGCAACAGGGTGGCCTCTGAAAAGGTAGTAACAGACAGGAGCGTGTTTGTTTCTGAGCAGGATGTGCCAGAAACCTACACTGTAGGATGTTTCCTTCGAGCTCAGACCGAAGGAAACAGAGGAAGTGTTATGTAACAAGAGCCGAGTCTGAACATGAGGCTCACGTGGACCAGCCCGAACCCAGTCGGTCCCAGTCTGGGTCTGAAACCACTCCCAAGTGCCTCAGTGACTCTATAAGCTTCAGTGGAATATAGTGAGTCTAGAGTAAACAGAGATCTGCCGAGACTGGAACCTACTGTTTATTACAAAAGAACAGGAAAAGAATAGGAATAATCTAAACCAGCACTAAAGCAGATCTAAACCAGGTCTAGACTAGGACTAAACCAGGACTAAAGCAGTTCTAAACCAGGTCTAGACTAGGACTAAACCAGGACTAAAGCAGATCTAAACCAGGACTAAAGCAGATCTAAACCAGGTCTAGACTTGGACTAAACCAGGACTAAAGCAGATCTAAACCAGGACTAAAGCAGATCTAAACCAGGTCTAGACTTGGACTAAACCAGGACTAAAGCAGATCTAAACCAGGTCTAGAGTAGGACTAAACCAGGACTAAAGCAGATCTAAACCAGGACTAGACTAGGACTAAACCAGGACTAAAGCAGATCTAAACCAGGACTAGACTAGGACTAAACCAGGACTAAAGCAGATCTAAACCAGGTCTAGACTAGGACTAAACCAGGACTAAAGCAGATCTAAACCAGGTCTAGACTTGGACTAAACCAGGACTAAAGCAGATCTAAACCAGGACTAAAGCAGATCTAAACCAGGTCTAGACTTGGACTAAACCAGGACTAAAGCAGATCTAAACCAGGTCTAGAGTAGGACTAAACCCTCTTAGGACTAAAGCAGATCTAAACCAGGACTAGACTCATGTTGTTTCTAAACCAGGACTAAAAGCAGATCTAAACCAGGACTAGACTAGGACTAAACCAGGACTAAAGCAGATCTAAACCAGGTCTAGACTTGGACTAAACCAGGACTAAAGCAGATCTAAACCAGGTCTAGACTATGAGACTAAACCAGGACTAAAGCAGATTTTTTTACTAAACCAGGACTGAGCACAGGACTAAACCAGGACTAAAGCAGATCTAAACCAGGTCTAGACTTGGACTAAACCAGGACTAAAGCAGATCTAAACCAGGTCTAGACTTGGACTAAACCAGGACTAAAGCAGATCTAAACCAGGTCTAGACTTGGACTAAACCAGGACTAAAGCAGATCTAAACCAGGACTGAGCACAGGACTAAACCAGGACTAAAGCAGATCTAAACCAGGTCTAGACTTGGACTAAACCAGGACTAAAGCAGATCTAAACCAGGTCTAGAGTAGGACTAAACCAGGACTAAAGCAGATCTAAACCAGGACTAGACTAGGACTAAACCAGGACTAAAGCAGATCTAAACCAGGACTAGACTAGGACTAAACCAGGACTAAAGCAGATCTAAACCAGGTCTAGACTTGGACTAAACCAGGACTAAAGCAGATCTAAACCAGGTCCCAGACTGGGTCTAAACCAGGACTAAAGCAGATCTAAACCAGGACTGAGCACAGGACTAAACTAGACTAAAGCAGATCTAAACCAGGTCTGGAACCTACTGACTAAACCAGGACTAAAGCAGATCTAAACCAGGTCTAGACTAGGACTAAACCAGGACTAAAGCAGATCTAAACCAGGACTAAAGCAGATCTAAACCAGGACTAAACCAGGACTAAAGCAGATCTAAATCAGGACTAAACCAGGACTAAACCAGGACTAAACCAGGACTGAGCACAGGACTAAACCAGGACTAAAGCAGATCTAAACCAGGTCTAGACTAGGACTAAACCAGGTCTAGACTAGGACTAAACCAGGTCTAGACTAGGACTAAACCAGGTCTAGACCAGGACTACAACCTGAATAAACCAGGTCTTGGACTTACCTGGTCCTCGACGGTCTTGCGGTTGTGGTTTTCTGTGATGAGGCTGAGCTGGAGGGCAGCCATCTTCTTTATGCGCTGGTCCGAGTCGACTCTTTGCGACAGGAAGTGCACCTGGCTCCGCAGGAAGTCCATTGTGTCCTTGTGGTTACCACTGCAACGCCGGGCCGCCGTCGCCGCAGCAACAGAGTGTATGGAGGTCGTCCAGGCCTCGAGGTCAGGCTGAGAACAGGCCTGAAAGAGACGATAGCCCTGGTTTAGGCCTGGTTTAGTCCAGGTTTAGACACAGTTAAATCCTGTTCTAGTCTTGGTTTGGTCCTTTTGTCCTTCTCAAACATGTTTTAGTCCTGATTTGGTCTTAGTACTGATAGTCCCAGTTTAGTTCTTGTCTCTTGAGTTTACACCTGGACTGGTCCTAGTTCAGTCCTGGATTTAGGCTTTTGCTTCTTGGTTCAGTCCTGTTTTAATTCATGTTTTTTGGGGACAGGGGCAGAGTGGTTAGCACTCCTGCCTCACAGTAAGAAGGTCCTGGGTTTGATTCCCATCCAGGGCCTTTCTGTGTTGGATTTGCATGTTCTCCCCGTGTCTGTGTAGGTTTTCTCCAGGTTTTCTCCGGTTTCCCCTGCCACAAAAGACATGTACAAGTGCCACCCCCACCCCTCCCGTGGGGCCAGGACTCCCCTGCAAAAGGGATTTCTAATCTAAGTGAGACTTTTCTGTTTAAATAAAGATTAAATAAAAAAATAGTCCTGGTTTTGTCCCAGACCACTCCTGAACCCAGAACTAAATCAAGACTTAACCAGGCCTAGACCTGACTGATGTAGAACTAAACCAGGTCTAGACCTGACCGATGTAGAACTAAACCAGGTTAGACCTGACCGGTGTAGAACTAAACCAGGCCTAGACCTGACCGACGTAGAACTAAACCAGGCCTAGACCTGACCGGTGTAGAACTAAACCAGGCCTAGACCTGACCGGTGTAGAACTAAACCAGGCCTAGACCTGACCGAGGTAGAACTAAACCAGGTCTAGACCTGACCGGTGTAGAACTAAACCAGGCCTAGACCTGACCGGTGTAGAACTAAACCAGGCCTAGACCTGACCGACGTAGAACTAAACCAGGCCTAGACCTGACCGGTGTAGAACTAAACCAGGCCTAGACCTGACCGAGGTAGAACTAAACCAGGTCTAGACCTGACCGGTGTAGAACTAAACCAGGCCTAGACCTGACCGGTGTAGAACTAAACCAGGTCTAGACCTGACCGACGTAGAACTAAACCAGGCCTAGACCTGACGGTAGAACTAAACCAGGCCTAGACCTGACCGACGTAGAACTAAACCAGGTCTAGACCTGACCGGTGTAGAACTAAACCAGGCCTAGACCTGACCGACGTAGAACTAAACCAGGCCTAGACCTGACCGAGGTAGAACTAAACCAGGCCTAGACCTGACCGGTGTAGAACTAAACCAGGCCTAGACCTGACCGGTGTAGAACTAAACCAGGTCTAGACCTGACCGGTGTAGAACTAAACCAGGTCTAGACCTGACCGGTGTAGAACTAAACCAGGCCTAGACCTGACCGGTGTAGAACTAAACCAGGTTAGACCTGACCGATGTAGAACTAAACCAGGTTAGACCTGACCGAGGTAGAACTAAACCAGGCCTAGACCTGACCGGTGTAGAACTAAACCAGGTTAGACCTGACCGGTGTAGAACTAAACCAGGTTAGACCTGACCGATGTAGAACTAAACCAGGCCTAGACCTGACCGATGTAGAACTAAACTAGGACTAAACCCAGATTTTTGTCTCTTTAGTCTGGCTTTAGTTTAAGTAATATTTTTACCTTATCTCCTTTAGTAATATTGTTTGGGCTTCCTTTATTCAAACTTTAACTTTATAACAATAACTTTTCTTCATATTCAACATGAAAAAACGACAGATGTGAAAATGACAAAGAGATTCTTTTCTTGTGGACTGCTTTGAGGGGATTCCTTTAAAGGCCTGGCTGATCCTCATTATTCTCTGGACTCGAAGTTTTGGGACCCGTCAGACATCTGTCCTCGCTCGTTGCCGTGGAGATGACTGGGGGGAAAGGGGGCGGGACTTGTGATCCTCGAGAAGAGGCTTAATGGTTCACAGCACGCAGCTCATTAACACAACAATGACAGAAACACCTGTCAGAGCCACAGCTGAGGGTCGACTGAAGAGGGGCTAAACCCAGACTAAACATGGGCCAAAAATAAAGCCCGGTCTATAGAGTCCACTATAGTCCTCTATAGTGCCGCCCTATGTAGTCACTGGGTTAGGGACACTGACATTCACTCCCTGCTCGTGTTTTCTGATTGGAAGTTGGAGGATGACCTTGTATCAGTGAGTGCTTTTAAATACCTCCTATTTATGAGCCTTATTAAGATTGTGCTAATATTGAGGATATAATTGTTTAATGCACTCAGAGACACCTGGTTATCAATATCCCTCTATGCAACACAAATGATAGTATCCCACATACTTTCTTTTACAAATACAACCTGTTAATAAGACAAAAGTTTATTAGTGTGGACCCAGCTGGCAGCCTTCGTTTAAACCTCACCTGGAGCAGATACACCTGTCCCAGACCAGTGCTGAGGCAGAAGACGTGGTCCCTGGAGGGGTGTTCAGGGACCGGTTGGACCAGACTGTCCCAGGTCTGGAGCACCATCCTTGGGCTGTGGTCTAAAGCCTGCTCCGAGTCCAGACTGTGGGGCTTAAAGAAGAGCAGCGAGCAGCCTGGAAACCAGACAGAAAAATAAGACCGGGTTAGTCCTGATTGGATACTGGTTCAGTCCTAGTTTAGTCCTGGTCTAGTCTTGATTAAATCCTGGTCAGGTCAATTGTCTAGTCCTGGACTTACCTCTCAAAGTGACCCAGTGTTTCTTCCATTTCCGTCTTGAGACCAGGTCTAGTTTCTGGTCCTTGTTGAGTGAGATCAGAGGTTTTATCGAGACCCAGCCTGCTCTCCGGACCATGCCTTGGTTTTGGTCCTGGTCTAGTCCTGGTCTTAGACATCCCTCCTCATTGCCCAGTGAGTCCAATTCCGCAGAGTCCTGGGTAGATTCTTCGGCTCGATCTAAGGTAGATTTTGTCTCCAGATCCTTCATGAAGTTTTGGTAAATACTCAGTCGTTGGTCCTGGCTGGTCTCTTCTGGATTTTGGAAGTCCTGGTTCTGGTTCTGGTTTTGGAGGGGGTTGAAAGACCAAACGCTGCTGAGGTCTGGCTCCTAATGGAAGATAACTCAGTTAATTGTTTAGGTCCTGTAAGTCCTGGTCTAGCATGTTCTAGTCCTAGTCCACACTGATTGGTCGAGTCTCACCTGAACCCGCCTCTTTTTCCGATTCAGACTTCCTGTCCATTCGCTCAGCTTCCTGATCCTGGTCTTGAACTGGTCTTTCCTCCCAGCCTCTTGTTTTGGTCTCAAATCCGGAGACGAGATCAGACTTGGGACCACGAAGGACTCCCCAAAACCGCTGTCCTGGCACGAACTTCGGCTCAAATTATTCTCAAACTTTGTCACAGTGTCATGACAAGACCCGTCCGAAATCAAACTTCCACTTTTAATGCTTCGAAATGCTGAGTTATCATTTATATTATCGCTATGGACAACAGGCCACGCCCCCATCAGTATAGTATTAGAGTCATTACTTCCATTGCTGCTATTGGCAACAGGCCACGCCCCCGTTACTTCAGTTTTAGTAAACTCTGTTCCAAAGCTATCATTTAAAACCACTTTAGGGTTGGCCTGTCGTTGAATTCGGTGGCGTCCCTGGCTTCTGATTGGTGGTTTGGGTTTTCTGTAGCTCCGCCCATTACTCCTGTCTTCACGCTCCCACAAGGTGTGAGCAGCGTGAAGCTCCACCCCTTTTGAGCTATAATTGCTGTGACTGTCGGTGTTTCCCATTACATCCTGGAAAATATGAAAAGTTGATTAGAACTGTTAGAAATCACAGTTTAGGTTTAGTTCTAATTCATCCTTGATTAAGTCCTGGTATGATCCTGGTAGATTTGAACAGGTTTTATTTGGTTTTAAGCTTGTTTTTCTAAGCCCTTATTCTATGAAGCAAGTTATTAATGAATATTTAATGCTGGGATTTTAGAAAATTTTATTTTTTAAATAGTTTTGTAGAAAGAAATTATCCATAGTAGTTTTAGAAACAATGACAATACAAGGTTAGAATTAACTATAGTCAGTGGCACAGTGGCTCTTTCCTCCAACAGCCAATCAGAGAAGAGCAACAGCCTGCATTTATAGAAAAAAAAATGTAAGTCCACCATGACGCATTTGTAAACACTGAAGAGAACACAGCAAAAGAACGTGTCATGTAATTAATATACAATGGTCTGGACATAGCCTTCGTATAAAAATAGTTTTTATTCTTTTCTCGAAGTCAGTTTAGACCTGGTTTAGTCCTGCTTTAGTCCTGGTTCAGACCCAGTTTAGTCAAGATCTAGACTTGGTTCAGTCGATGTCCTGTAGTCTTGATCAATTTTGGGTCATGTCTTGTTTTAATCTATTGTTGGTCTAGTCCTGGTCTAGTCCTGGTTCCGTCCTGTTCTAGTCCTGGTTCAGTCCTGGTCTAGTCCTGGTCTAGCCCTGGTCTAGCCCTGGTCTTACCGTGACTGTAGTCCTTCCTTCATGCTCTCCGTCTCTGGTCTGGTCCCACAGCTCTGTCACATCAGCTACTCTTGCACTCTCTCCCTCTGTTTGTCCCAGTGTCTCTCACCCCTCCTCCCTCTCAGTCAGTGGGCGTGGTCTCTTCTGACAGTGTCTCAGTGGGCGGGGCTTCCTATCCAGCTGTTTCCATTGCACACTCAACCGCTGGGAGTGAACCACCACCATTCAGCACAATGGAGCCTTTTACTGGGACTTCTCGACTGTTTTTTTTAGTCTCATATTCTTCCATAATGTTGACCTGTGTAGTCCTGGTCTAGTCCTGGTCTAGACCTGGTTCAGTCCTGGTCTAGGGTCTTGTTGAGGTCTTGGTTGATAGACTCAGTGTTGTCTATTTGTCTTGTATCAACCATCTGCTGCTCCACTGCCCCCTCACTGCTCTCTATTCACAGACTAAACAAAAAGCTCCAAAACCGGCCTGAACCCTGGTCTAGTCCTGATCCCCTGAGACTAGGGACCCAGGGGGACTCTGGAGGACTCTGGAGGACTCTGCAATCCGTGGAGGAATGAATGAATAAAAACATTTACATAAAAGAGACGCAAAGAAATGCCACCTGTTCATCGCACGATAACAATGAGGCTTAATGTGGCTCTGAGTTTTAAAATCTGAATAAAAGGACTAGACCAGGACTAGACCAGGACTAGACCAGGACTAGACCAGGAGTAGACCAGGACTAGACCAGGACTAGACCAGGACTAGACCAGGACTAGACCAGGAGTAGACCAGGACTAGACCAGGACTAGACCAGGACTAGACCAGGACTAGACCAGGACTAGACCAGGACTAGACCAGGACTAGACCAGGACTAGACCAGGACTAGACCAGGACTAAACCAGGACTAGACCAGGACTAGACCAGGACTAGACCAGGACTAGACCAGGACTAGACCAGGACTAGACCAGGACTAGACCAGGACTAGACCAGGACTAGACCAGGACTAGACCAGGACTAGACCAGGACTAGACCAGGACTAGACCAGGACTAGACCAGGACTAGACCAGGACTAGACCAGGACTAGACCAGGAGTAGACCAGGAGTAGACCAGGACTAGACCAGAACTAGACCAGGACTAGACCAGGACTAGACCAGGACTAAACCAGAACTAGACCAGGACTAGACCAGGACTAGACCAGGACGAGACCAGGGCTAGACCAGAACTAGACCAGGACTAGACCAGGACGAGACCAGGGCTAGACCAGGACTAGACCAGGACTAGACCAGGACTAGACCAGGACTAAACCAGGACTAGACCAGGAGTAGACCAGGACTAGACCAGGACTAGACCAGGACTAGACCAGAACTAGACCAGGACTAGACCAGGACTAGACCAGGACTAAACCAGGACTAGACCAGGACTAGACCAGAACTAGACCAGGAGTAGACCAGAACTAGACCAGGACTAGACCAGGACTAAACCAGGACTAGACCAGGACTAAACCAGGACTAGACCAGAACTAAACCAGGACTAGACCAGGACAAAACCAGGACTAGACCAGAACTAGACCAGGACTAGACCAGGACTAGACCAGGACTAGACCAGAACTAGACCAAGACTAGGCCAGGACTAGACCAGGACTAGACCAGGACTAAACCAGGACTAGACCAGGACTAGACCAGGACTAAACCAGGACTAGACCAGGGGTAGACCAGACTAGGACTAGGCCAGCCACCAGCCAGGTCTTTGGTCTTTGTTGGTCTTGGTTGGTCTTTGTTGGTCTTTGCTGGTCTTTGTTGGTTTTTGTTGGTCTTTGTTGGTCTTTGTTGGTCTTTGTTGGTCTTTGTTGGTCTTTGTTGGTTTTTGGTCTGAAGTGAGGCTGAATTAATGTGGATTTTGGTAATTTTTTCGTGCATCACTGGGTTTTGCTCGAGGCTCAGGTCCAGGACAGATTTAAATAAACATCACATTCTTCCAGCTTCTGTCCCACAGTCCAGGTCTAGACCTGATTTAGACCTTGTTTAGACCTGGTCTAGACCAGGTTTAGACCTGATTTAGACCTTGATTAGACCTGGTCTAGACCAGGTTTAGACCTGATTTAGACCTTGTTTAGACCTGGTCTAGACCAGGTTTAGACCTGATTTAGACCTTGTTTAGACCTGGACTAGACCAGGTTTAGACCTGATTTAGACCTTGATTAGACCAGGAGACCAGGACGAGACCAGGACTAGACCAGGACTAGATCAAGACTAGACCAGGACGAGACCAGGACTAGACCAGGACAAGACCAGGACTAGACCAGGAGTAGACCAGGACTAGACCAGGATGAGACCAGGACTAGACCAGGACTAGACCAAGAGGACTAGACCAGGACTAGACCAGGACTAGACCAGGACGAGACCAGGACTAGACCAGGACGAGACCAGGACTAGACCAGGACTAGACCAGGACTAGACCAGGACTAGACCAAGAGGACTAGACCAGGACGAGACCAGGACGAGACCAGGACTAGACCAGGACTAGACCAGGACGAGACCAAGACTAGACCAGGATGAGACCAGGACTAGACCAGGACGAGACCAGGACGAGACCAGGACTAGACCAGGACTAGACCAGGACGAGACCAGGACTAGACAAGGACGAGACCAGGACTAGACCAGGACGAGACCAGGACTAGACCAGGACGAGACCAAGACTAGACCAGGATGAGACCAGGACTAGACCAGGACTAGACCAAGAGGACTAGACCAGGACTAGACCAGGACTAGACCAGGACGAGACCAGGACTAGACCAGGACGAGACCAGAACTAGACCAGGACTAGACCAGGAGTAGACCAAGACTAGACCAGGATGAGACCAGGACTAGACCAGGACTAGACCAGGACTAGACCAAGACTAGACCAGGATGAGACCAGGACTAGACCAAGACTAGACCAGGACTAGACCAGGACTAGACCAGGACTAGACCAGGACTAGACCAAGACTAGACCAGGACTAGACCAGGACTAGACCAGGACTAGACCAGGACTAGACCAGGACGAGACCAGGACTAGACCAGGACGAGACCAGGACTAGACCAGGACTAGACCAGGACTAGACAAAGAGGACTAGACCAGGACTAGACCAGGACTAGACCAGGACTAGACCAGGACTAGACCAAGACTAGACCAGGATGAGACCAGGACTAGACCAGGACGAGACCAGGACTAGACCAGGACTAGACCAAGACTAGACCAGGATGAGACCAGGACTAGACCAGGACTAGACCAGGACTAGACCAGGACGAGACCAGGACTAGACCAGGACGAGACCAGGACTAGACCAGGAGTAGACCAGGACTAAACCAAGAGGACTAGGACTAGACCAGGAATAGACCAGGACTAGACCAAGACTAGACCAGGACTAGACCAGGACTAGACCAGGATGAGACCAGGACTAGACCAAGACTAGACCAGGACTAGACCAAGACTAGACCAGGTCTTTGGTCTTTGTTGATCTTTGTTGGTCTTTGTTGATCTTTGTTGGTCTTTGTTGGTCTTTTTTGGGCTTGGTTGGTCTTTGTTGGTCTTTGTTGGTCTTTGTTGGTCTTGGTTGGTCTTTGTTGGTCTTTGTTGGTCTTTGTTGGTTTTTGGTCTGAAGTGAGGCTGAATTAATGTGGATTTTGGTAATTTTTTCGCAGTCACTGGGTTTTGTCCTGGCTCAGGTCCAGGAGACCTTGTTTAGTCCTGGTTTAGTCCTGGTTTAGTCCTGGTCTAGTCCTGGTCTTGTCCTGGTTTGGTCCTGGTTTAGTCCTGGTTTAGTCCTGGTCTAGTCCTTGTCTGGTCCTGGTCTAGTCCTGGTTTAGTCCTGGTCTAGTCCTGGTTTAGTCCTGGTCTAGTCCTGGTCTAGTCCTGGTTTAGTCCTGGTTTAGTCCTGGTTTATACCTTGTTTAGACCTTGTTTAGTCCCGGTTTAGTCCTGGTCTAGTCCTGGTCTAGTCCTGGTCCTAACACACATGAACCTGTCAAACAGCAGAAGGAAGTGTTACTGGCTGCCATGATGCACAAACAGGAAGTGAGACTTATTTAGATTTAACATGAGCTGATTTTTCTTTCTGCATTCTGAGGAAAACCACTTCCGACTCAGATAACGTACTAAAAAAGAACCCGTTGTCTGTCCTGTTTCTTCAGAGACTCTGGAGAGAAGCAGCTACAGGTGAAGCGCTGGAAAGAGCTGAGAGTTCATGTCTGTGAGCTCTAGGTTTGTGTGATGGGTCTAGACTCTTGCCTGGTGCAGGATAAGGCTCAATTCTTACTTGTTTTTTTTAACCAATATGGCCGACTAAATGCATCAGGTAACGTGGCATACAAAGCTCTATAACTGTAATATTTATGCTATAATCATGCATTTATCTAAATACATCACATACTTGTTCTTACAGTGCTGGACCATTTACTGCATTACAGTGAAGAGAGAGACAGCTCCAAAAGGAGTTATCGTACAGACGCCCCAAAAAAAACCCACAGGAAGTGAATCTGTCTCATTGAAGAGCTCTGCTGAAAACAAGTGCAGACTCAAAAAAACAAACAAAGAAGAAACAACAATGAAGTGTGTTTTCAAAAGGAATCCTCTGTCTTTATATCTGAGTCTGCTTCTTCACATCACAGGTAAAAAACAAGTTTGTAAATACTTTAATGTGCTTAAAAAGATAGAAAATAAAACTGCAGTTTAGTCACTTTAGGTCTGAACCAGGTCTGAACCAGGTCTAAACCAGGTCTAAAAATATGCATCTGAAATAATCTGTATAAACTCTAAACAGGCAGTGCTGCTTGTGTTGAGATTTCTGAACATTTTATAAATTAAATTGTTTGTTTTTTTTATTCGTGGACCAGTGCGTCACAAACATAAGACGTTGTGAGTTGCCACCGTTCTTATGTTGGTGTTGTTTCCTTCTACGAAAGTCTTGTGGTTGACGTTGGGGTTCTTAGTTCCTCGTGTAACAATAATGTCAAACCTTTGTCTCTGCAGCTGAAGCCTTTGGACATTCTCCAGCCGTTGTTGCTGAATTCTTAAAAACAACCACTTTGGCCTGTGACGACGTGAAGACAGACACGTGCAGCGACATCTCCTGGTCTTTCCGAGGTTTGAAAAAGCCAAATGTCCTGGAGTTAATTCAACACGGACGCATCATCGATGAAAAATCTGACAGATGGAGACTCGGAGAAGACTGTTCTCTGGCGATCATTTCCGTCACTGATAAAGATGTGGGAAATTACTCCTGTTCAGATGCTTCATCCGGCAGAAGGAGAGATTGGACTCTGTCTGTCATAAAAGGTAAGTGTTTACAACCCATTGGACAAAATAATTAATGATAATGAAAGGAGCTGAGAATCTTGATCACATGGGAAGGACACTGGAGCACAAAGGTATTGTAAAATACCACTACTTTAACTACATTTCTTACATTTAGATTTGAATTAATGTCTGTCTTCATTGTCTCCAGGAGAGAACCCCACTGGGAACCTGATGAAGAACTGTTTGCTGTTGACTCCTGAGTTAAGCCGCTTCACAGTCAAGTCTAAAACAAATTACTCCACAGAGAAGCAGCCAATAGGGTTCACAGATCACACGCTAATTATCTTAAAACGTTTCCTGAACTGTGAAATATTAGATAAACTCACCGGGAAAACATGGACATCTGACTTTTCAAAGATTGGTGAGAAAACACTGCCACTGCTTTTTTTTGTTTTTTGTTTTATGTATAGTTTTTTCTCATTCTTCACTTTGGCTCTTGAATTAAAAAAACCTTCAGCTCAAATCTTTGAGCAGTCAGTGAGATTTACAACAGTTTATGTTTCTCATTGTTGCTATAAAAATCTCAATCTTTTTATATTCAGTTAAAAAAGACTGGACTAACTCTGTCTCCTTCAAACACTGACCTCCGTGAGTCTGGACCTGGTCTAAGTCTGGACTAACTCTGTCTCCTTCAAACACTGACCTCCGTGAGTCTGGACCTGGTCTAAGTCTGGACTAACTCTGTCTCCTTCAAACACTGACCTCCGTGAGTCTGGACCTGGTCTAAGACCGGACTGATTTTCTTTTGTACAGTGTATTGTTCACTGGTTCTGGTCTGGACTTGGTCTTGGTCAGTGTGGTCTTGACTAAAACTAAAAGTGCTTCTGTCACAACAGTTCTGTGACTCATGGACTAAACTCTTCAAAAGTTTGAGAAATTTACCAAATCCTTTTCTTCATGACTATGGTGAAAATGTAATAACACAGTTTCATTGTTTTGTCAAATTCATAACCAAAACACATCCAGATCATTTGTATGTTTTCTGCAAAATATATTCATTTAAAAGCACCTGATCTAATGTCAGATGTTATGTTGTTATGAAAACTGCCTTTTGCTGATGTGGCTCAAACAATGAAATATTTTGGATGATTTCACTGATTCTCAAAACATAAAACATACTCAAGTAATTTTTACAGATTTGCAATCTACACTTTCACCACCAGAGGTCACCAAAACAGGCCAAAAACTGCAAACCCCACCTTTAGTGACATTTTTATTAGTCATATACATTAACCTTTTCTTTATTATATATTTATACATTTCTTCTGATCAGAATCAACAAAAGTTATTACGATTGAGCATCCAGCCTTTGTCTCGACACTGAATTGGATTCTGAACATAAGTACAACTGCCCCAACTATCAACCTGCAGCCTGCAGACAAAACAAAGACACAAGGTAATACATGATCTCTGTATATGTCTGTCTGATGCAAATATTTAATATGGTTTCTTTTTCTCTTCAGCTTTGTACATCTTTATAGCAGAGACTGTGTTGATTCTTTTAATTGTGATTGTTTTGTGGATGAGACATAAAGGTGAGCCTCTTTAAACACTGATTTAAATTAACATGGATTTTCTGTGTGGGGGAAAATAACACCAAATTATCTTTGCTCTTTTCAGAAAATCAAACAAAGAGGAGCTACAATGATGTGAGTAAAATGCTGCCATATGAAGCTGTTAGCTTTTTATTTAAGTACAGTTTTAGTCCGTAGAGTACACAGCACTGTAGTCTCACATAAAACCTCCAGGAAAATAATCTCCGCAGAGGGATTTTGGTAAAAGGTTGCACAAATCAGGTTTAATTAAAGGTGCAGTGTAGTTTTTAGTGACTCTCTACGACTGGATTTGGGCACTTAAAAGTTTTTCTCACTTGTGTTCAAAATCAACACTACATAACTTTTTAGGATGTATATTAAGACAATAAATAAAAGAAAACCCCTTTTCTAAACTCACCTAAAACTGTTATCCTAGATAGATATGTGTGCCCCGCAGCTCACAGATACTGTCAAACCAGGCTTAATTTGTCTTTATTTTAATGACTTTCAGGCCTGTTATTGTGCGGTAAAAATTTATTAAGGTCTCTGCGTTTAGGCTAATCCTGAGGAGGGCATTTTCTACACCACAGTCAATTTCCAAACAAGACCAATCGATAAAGACAGTGTAAGTACTCATTACTTAAACCATTACATAAATCTCCTTTACACTTAACATTCCATCCAAAAAACATGGGAATTTGTGTTTGAATCTTGAGTTTTTGAGCTGCTTGGAACAGATCCTGTTCTGTTTATGTTTGTTTCTTATTTTTTAGGCTGAGACAAACCAGGACAATGATGATAACACAGTGATTTACAGCTCTGTGAAAACCCCCTTCTCCTCTGCTCCCACTGACCCTACAGCCCTCTACGCCACTGTCAACAAACCCAAAACTCCAAAGACTTCTGGACGTATTGTGTTGTAAGATGTCTGTGGTAATAATATGTCAGTGCCCATTCATCATTTCGTTCACTCTTTCTGTTGGAGGTTTTATTGCTGTAAAAACAAGAATGTCCAGAAGGGGGCGCTGTAGGCTGGTAGGAGATGCAGCTCAGTTAATATAAATGTACAGTTCATAACAATGACAATACTCTCTGACAATATAAAATAAATATGTATTGCTATATATCTTGATATATCAAATGTAAAAAGATAAACAACTTTTTTGTTTGGCCATTACTTATATTTTATTGATTTATATATATTTTATTGATTTATAGAAGAAAAGCTATTTAGAGTTGTCCTCTTTGTAAACTCTGTAGTTTTTTTAACATAATGTGCAGAACATTGATTGTATATGGTGCAGAACCAACAGTTGGTGCATGGAGTTAAAAAAAAAAAAAATCCCATTTGTTGCAGATACATCACTTGTTGACGCCTTCGTCCATTAAAAAAACGCACCAATCACAGCGCAGCATTACTTCCAAATATGGCCATACGGACACTACGGCCCACCCCTCTTTGTTGCCTCGACCAATCAGAGGACTCTAAACGTACCCGGGGCTCCCCGGCAATACGAGCCTTGAAAGGTAGCGCAGCGGTCGTTAGCTTGTTTTATCGATTATTTCGTAACGATTTAAGTATGTAACGGATGCACAGAGGCGTGTTTTCATGATAAAGGTGGATTATCCGTGGAGGTAGATGGGGGATACGCTTTGAAAGCGGAAGGAATGAACAGAGGAGGTCATTTTTTGGGAATACAGAAGTGGGATGTAACGGCCCGCAGTGAGTTAGCTAGGTAGGGAGTAAAATAACAGCACTTCCGGTTTACAGGTTCAAAATAAGAAGCTTTGTTAATTTTTTCACGTTTGTAATGTACATTCAACTGTTAGAATGTATATATATGAATATATTCAATAATAAACACGTGTTCCAATTGAAAAAAGTCAGTATTAGTTGGAAAACGCAATGAAGACAAACGTTAAGCTTTTACTTTGAAGAGGAACTAGCTAATACCCGTTTTAGCGCTCGTTAACTTGACATAAACCAAAAATAAGAGGTGAAGTTACGAAGCCTCGGACCCAAACAAGACTCTACAGCCCGCGGTGGACAACGGAGCCTTGTTATGAATGGGACTTACCTCGCCTCGTCGTGGGTTACCCGGCTTTAATGCCCTTAAAGCGGACTCTCTTTCGTGGCTTTGAGTCCGAAACCCCGCTGGAAAACACGGTAAGGCTTTTTACATTAATAACGGTTTTCATGTTTCAGTGCATTTTGCTTTAATAAATTCTCACAAAATCTTTGACATACCACCTCCTTTTCACTTAAAGCATGTTTTTTTTTATTGGGATCAAGTGTAAAGTAACATTTACATTTGCTTCTATCAAACAGGTTTCTGCCACTTAATTACTTCTCAGTATCATATGTACTTTTTCCTCACAGTTATTTATGAATTAGAAACATGAATAAGCATTCTTTGTGTGTGAACTCAATCAAAAAATACAGTTTGACTTTACCTCATTATTATTATGTTGGTATACTGTATGGTGATATATTAACAACTAGTTTTATCCCCTGGTTATTGTTATTTAACATTAATGCACATATTACGAAGTTTGCAATGATTTTACGAAACCAGTTTTAGAAATATCAGTTTTAGAGCAACATATTACTTTCTTATTCAAGTATTCTTATGTTTGTATCGTTGTTAAAACATAACAATAACCGTTTACAAGTTATGTATTGACCATATATTAACCTATAATAATGCTACTGTACTATATTACTATTTTATGAACATTCATTAACCGCAGAATAAACTTTACCCCCTTCACTCTTATGTATCGCTGCAAAATAATAAAATCTTTATCTTTTTTTTGTTTGAGTTGAGGTAAAACATGAAGATCAAATAATCACTTTTATTATTACCAAGTGTCTTCCCAACATTAATAAAGTTGTGCATCTTCCCATTTATTCATAAATAGATATAGCCTTGTTACTTTTATTTATGATCAATCCTGAAAAAGCATAACTATATATTTCACAGACCTGTATTTATTTTTCACTTTTGTTGTTCAATGTAACATTAACTGTGGTTTTTGTGGTTCTTGTGTGGCTTTCTAATGCAATGTATTTAGAAAAAGCACATTTAAAGGCTGGAGTTAGATCAGTTTTCAGGGTGATATGCTTTTGGTTTTGGCCTTTTGACATTAAAACACTTATATAACCAAATATATCACAAACTCTTCCATCGAAGGCTTTGACAACACACTTTCTGCTTGACACATCTACACACCTCCTTCCCGTGAATGTCTTTCTGAGCTGTTTATGTCTTGGAGCCAGTGCCCAGATAATAGCACAGTAATGTTTACAGGCTTCACACTGGAGCTTCATCGTTCCATTTCCAAAACAGGAGCCGCAAACAGCCCACGGCTAGAGACTAATGATGTATGCCGACTCAGTCCAGGGAAGTTCAGAGGCTTAGTAAAGGTTCAAAGAAGTGACTTATGATATGAGTTTTTTAAATAAATGCCACTGGTTTTATGGTATACTGCGGTTTAAGATCCATGTATGAAAACCTTTGACACCCGACACAGCATTCTTCTGACATGAGCTGATGAGACAAATGCAGAAATGACACAGTTACAAAACAGCTTCTCTATTTAACGCTACTTTTCAGATGCTTGTGCCGTCCGATTATTGAATCCAGTTGATTATTAGGTGTTGGAATGGGTTTAGTGGAAAAACAAATTAGACGGAGGCAGTCTATTCAAAACAAACTCATTTAAATCACTTGTTGTGTCCGAATAAAGAGATCGGTGACACAAGTGGGAAAGTAAATTTAAACCTGTTAATGACAATGATCTATTAAAACTATAATAATAACCCCTGGAAACTGACAGCATTTAAAGTTCCCTCATCTTTCTCATAGTGTCAGAATCTAACATTGTTTAATGTCTGCTATTTGTCTTCCCAGTCAGAGTTCAGTCAGTCAGTGAGAGGCTTATTATGGCTTGAGTTTGTCTATAATATATTTGTAAAAAAAATAATCTAATTGAAAATAACTTTTAATCTCCAAGGGGAAGTTCAGTTCCAACTGAAGGATTCTTCAGACTTCAGCTCCAATAGGCTGTAGAGACTGTAGTGTCTCGTTGCAGTCGGGAAAAAGAAGTTCTGTCATTGAACCATTTACAGTCTGATTGGTGAAAGCGGCACAAATGTCCGCTAGAGTTCAAAATCTTCACCTTGACGAAGGTCCGGACAAAGAGGGAGACCGCACATGGTTTAAAAAACTTATACTTAAAGTAAATGAAACACTAAAGAAGCAGACCTGTAAATGAGTGAAGTACATGTGTGTGACTGTCAGGATGAACAAAACAAAAGCTGTGGTGCCAGATGAAAGGGAAGGAGTGGGTCTGAGCAGGACCCCACCCACAGCCAGGTGCAGCTCCTCCACCTCACTATCTCCACCAGACCTGGAGGGGAGGACAGGGCCCGCACCAACACAATAGAGCCCCAACAGGTGGATCCTACACACAAGAGTCGTAACAGTTCAACTGCCTTAAGCAGCTCCTTTCATCTATATGTGTATTTAAACAAATGTGTTTATTCATGTTTGGAATGCACTGGTCTGTGGTTCCCCTTTGAGATTAGACTGGGTTTAGAGGGAGGGGCTCAAAGAGACAGATGCTAAAACATTTCAAACAGTAAAATAACATTTTTCACTGGTAGTACCTTCTCACCGTCTCACAAACATTTAAATTGTTCACACTAGACGGAAATATTTCCCAATAACTTTGTTAAAAACAGTGTCAAATTCAAAGAGGTGAGGGGCCCTTCAGGGGCCGAAGATTGTGACACTTGGGAAGCTTTTATACAATTTTAAATGTTTAAATGTGAGTTTTTTTCTTCATTTTTGAGTTTGACATGTGTGATCTAAAGTAGGCCATAACCACTTTGCCTTTTTTCTTTTTTTCCTAGCTCTGCCATTAAACCCTACCATGTGCTGTCCGTTGCTGTTGAACTCAGACGAGCTCTTGTAGCCGGAGGAGCCTCTCTTAAACCTCCCTTCTCTGGGTCTCGCCTTGGAGCCATGACGGGTCCAAACTCCCCGAGCCGCACCAGCACCTCCCCGGCCAAACTGAGCAGGCACGGCCGGTCCAAAAGCACCAGCGCCCAGTGCCTCCTGAGCCGCTGCAGCCCCCGAGACGAGTCCTCCTCAGCTTCACCCGTCAACAACCGCTCACCGGGGGAGGAGGAGGAGAAGGAGGGAGGCGTGCTGTTCTACGTCAACCGCACCGGCTTCCCCATCGAGAGCCAGACCTGGGAGAGGATGTGGTCCCACGTGGGGGCGGTGCACCCCGACGGACAGGACATGGTGGACAGGATACGGAACGCTGCGTATTTGCCAAAGGTAAGACAAGGATAAAAAGGTTAGGACGAGGAGAGCTCAAGTGAAAGAAAAGAGACATGACATTTGTGGGTTTAACATGTCTCTTTCTTTTGGCTTGTGTCTGTGTTTTCTATTCTGGCCACAACTTAGACAGTAGATGATTATATACACTGGTTTTAAATGTTGACTCAAACATCAACAAAAACTCAAATAATGTTTATTTTATCATTATTATAAAGATTTTGGGGTCTTTTAGCTAGAGTCAATCATAAAACACTAAAGATATTTGGCCTGAATGGTAAGCCTTCCAATCTAAACTGGACAGTTATCTTTGTAGTTCTGAAGTATCTTTGGTGCAGAGCTGCGGCGCTTGTATTCAATTTTCAAAAGATGGATGAGGTTAAGGTTGGGTTGTAATAATAA